>CANPUT010000029.1:0-147500 GCA_947578815.1 Epinotia ramella
AGTTGACGCAGAGCTTCTTCTAGGTTGGCTCCGGAGATAGACTCCGGATTCAAATAATATTTTCGATTAGTTACTGCATGTGTTTTATTCAGACACTTTTTAATTTAGTACTACGGCTGTAATTGGAAAGGAAATATTAAATGTACGTTCTAAATAATTTTCATTCCGATTCCTATAATTGTATTTAATTTAAAATGATTTTCGTAATTTTATATGTTTTTCTTGAAAGTCTCCGTGACGTTTATTGACATAATATCAGTTTCCTCTGCGGCATCTGGCTTTACCTCTCAAAAAAGAAAAGGTGAGCATTTGAGGTTCGTTCAAATGACATTTGCAATCTGGGAGGACCCATTTTTGGCCCCCTTAGGGTATGATTTAGATTTAGATTTAGATTTATTTATTTCACAATATACAATTACAATATAAATTAAAGCTAGCTTAATCTATATGAATTTATATTATGATCGTCAAAGAGAATAAGAATTGTAGTTAAATGTCAAGTTGCATTTGGTTTAAATTATAGTCACAATTAATTAATAGGCAAAAGTAAATAAATTACTAAGATAATATCACATAAAGAACGTCAGATTACAAACTATACTTAAACGAAAAATTCAAAAAATACAAATAACGATATAGTTTACAATGTCAAAAACAGTGATATTATTAATGTTTAATGTCCATAAATTCCTTTACTGAATATAATGCGTTTTTCAATAAAAAGTTTCTCAGTTGGCGTTCGAATGTTTCGTCAGACTCTGTTCGCAATGCGGCGGGTAGTCGTTCGTAATAGGTTGGGCCTATCACTCGAGGATTCCTACATGAAAGTGCCATGCGACGCGGGACCGTTCTGAGTCTCCCTGTTGATCGGAGCTGTTTGCCCGTGACCTCAACACGCTTGAACATTGGCAGATTCTTTCTCACGAACATCAACACTTCATATATGTACAGTGAGTACTTCACCAAATTTACGATTTCCGGGTGTAAATACACGAGTTATAATAGAAAATACCAAAATCACTACATGCGTGCCTAATATAATTGAGGAGTCCCCTCAATTCCTCATAGATCCCATCATCCAACTGAAATTTTGAAAAAAATGGGACCCACCTGGAAGCATATACTTACAAACAAAAAAAAAATTTCGAATCGGCTCATCAATGAGTTCTGATGTAACAAAAAATTGATTCACGATCTAATAAGCGGGTGTGTGCAGCCGTTAGTCTGTTCAGTGCAACTTATCTGCAATCCTTGCGGGTAAGTTGCGTGAAGAATGCTTTACGCAACACACATAGCGTGAAAACGAAAGTTGATTAGAACAAGGACTATTATTGGTACAAATGTTACCGAGTAATTGCCTGGCAACAACTTCTTAAGTTAGCATCTAAATGTCATCTTTGAGAACCAGTTCAGACCGCGACACGATAAAGCTGTTACAGGTGTATCAGATCGGCTTACCTCATACTATCTATATCTATTCTATTATACGTGAATAGAGTTAATTTTTAGTATGAGGGGGCCGATTATTCAAGGGTGGCCAGTTATTGGAGATTTACCTTACTACAAATAATATATATACATACATATAAATGTGCTTCAACTCGATGTTTAATTCTTTTTAGTATTCTTCGAAAATATGCTTAGCACAGCAACAGTAATAATTGGCATGTATTCAATGTCTTTAACGAGTCCTCTAAAATCGCCCTACAGCCGTTCGGACGTCCTTAAGTTGATTCACATAGTACTATTTAATTGCATGAATAACAATTTTATTTCGAAATATGTTCGGAGGTTAATTATTGGGTATGTAATAGGCATAGGTTGAAGGATTACGCCTACTACTCCTCCCACAGTTCCATAAACCTTCATACTTATTATCTAAAACGTATCGTACAGAAATCTAATTTGAGGGAATATCGATTTACCGCGAAGCCCCCGACTAAAAAGCCGAAAGCGCCCAAACCGAAGAAGGCCGCCGCCGCGCCCAAGTCGAAGCCCGCTGCGAAGAAGGCCGCCGCTAAGAAGTAAGACTATGCCGCCCGACTGCCTGTCGTCGTCGTCGTTGTTACATCGATCGATCGATCGGCCGGACGTGGTCGGTGGGAATGCCGTTGTCGAGCGTTGCTGTTTGTTTGTTGTTTGTTTGTTGTTGTGCGTCCGATGTTGTGGGTTTTCTACTTGCTACTCGCGCGCACTGCACTGCATGCATGCATGCATGCAGCACACGCCGGCGATGTCGCGTTCTCAGTACAACGGAATTACGAACCGAATAATTCCACGTTATCCACGTTAATCCCCTAGCCTGATCCCCCAGGGGAATTAGCGGCAATTATTTTATATTCAACTAGGAAAAAATGATAATGTTCGGTTATGGCGCTTCGCCGGACGCTACCGCGTCACGCTCGCTTCGCTCGCTCGGCTCGCGCGCTGTAGGGTCGCAGTTCAACTAACAACCTAACCGTTTTTTTCCCCTGGGGGATCAGGCTAGGGGATTAACGTGGACAACAGCAATAATTCAGCCGAATTTTCGTATTCGATAAAACCTATATTCGGCGCATCTCTAATGATGATAGCTTCCTCTTATCCCTCCACAGGGAAAGGGCTCTTTAGAAGGGTTTTCCATTTATTTCTGTCCCGGGCGGCAACCTATTCCTGCCATCAGTGTGTTAACCGTCTGCTAGACGCCTCTGGCCTCCGACCGAGCGACCTTGGGCCGGACCGACCGTGTATTATACGTATGAAAATTTGCTGCAAAAAACTGTCTACACGGTCGGTCTGGACCAAGGTCGCTCGGTCGGAGGGGCTTGTTAGCGACCTTCTAACAGATGTTGTAAACCACTTTGCGGCCTCGTAATAGGTAAACAATACTATTGTATGACAAAGCCTGTTTGACTGAGGAAAAGTTCACTTCTAAAACTATCAACTATATATTTTATACTTCAATAATTATTGTTATAATTTCTTCGAGACTTCTCACGCCCCGTCAATAGTTCAAATAATACCGGACCATTCTGTTATGTACCTTATGAGTTTTAGATTAAGTCCATTTTAGGTTGAAACCATACCAAAAACGACTGTTTGGTGCTATTTCATATTATTTTAAGTCTCATACCAGCGGTTGTAACTAATTAATGTGAGCAAGCCCACGTTAGACTTAAACGGACGAGCGGAAGCCAAACTTGCAATGAAATGTTGACGTGACTTACTTCAAATTAGGTTCGGAAATACTACGTATCCGGTGCGATGAGTGAAGATGATATGTAAAGGAATTCCATACAGCCTTACACACCTAGGGCTGTAAAGCAACCTTATTTTGTTTTTAAACGGGGGGGCGCGGCGGGGGGCGCGGTCCCGGAGCTCTCACGTATTCACTAGTCAATGAAAAATCGTCACGAGTAATATCCGACCACACAAGACAATTAATGGCGCGAAGAAATGAAATTCAGAGAATAAAACCCAAAAGTCGAAGCATGAAAAATGAGTTAAAAGCTCTCTACAAGTTAATCAGCAAGTACATTCATTAGGCACGACTACAATACCTACAGAGTACGAACAATAGAGAGACATTTGAACACTACTGGCAGCTTGAAGCACTTCTTTTTGTAGATTATTGTGTTATCAATACATACATATAGGAATTATGAATGCAGTCCCATTCTTGCTATTTCATTTTTTGTCCCATTCACTGCAAATGTAACTTTGTAATCCTATATATTTATGTGGGATTTTATGCAGTTGGTGTATCTAGAAAACTGGACCGAAATTGCAAAATATTTTAGTTTTCCCCTGATTTATACACTAAACAGTAAACACTAATTGTATTCTAAATTTGAAACTTCTTAAGCTTTCTTTTGAAGTGCCTTTGACTTTTGATGATCGGTCAGTGAGTCAGTCAGTCAGTCAGTGACAAAATTAAGAAACCTTGGACCCGATTCTACAGTGGCTTCTACACTTCCAAATTTTATTTAGGTATTGCTAAAATACTTTGCTATTCTATGAGCAGCTGTCATAATCTAATGACAGCGCTAATTTGAAACTGACGTTTCTTGTTTTGCTTTCCTCAAACATGCAATGAAATAAATTAAAAAAATCCAAGAAATCTAACTTTAATATTCATGGCTGAACGCCGTGATGCTGTGCCACAATAGTACATTGTTTAATGAGGGGCGTAAGTGGAATATTGCGAACAAGAGTCTATCAGAAGCTTTTGATGACTCGAGTTTGCAATATTCTTACGCCCGTGTTATACACAATGTTTTTCATCACATTTGCGAGGAAACAAATACATTTTAGATGAAATTAATACAAATCGTAATAAAAACTTCAAAATGTCAGTCGTCCATTTTGTTGAATTTGACGTGAGGCGCGTACCTATGGCAAAGACCCTTCGGTATACAGCCACGATTTGAAAACACTTAAAAACATTTTACATAGACACTAAATAACTACATATTCAATCTGTAAATAATTCAGTTAAACATGTGTAAGTAAGCAGCTATTAAAGTAAATACCAACCATGTCTGGCCATATGCCTTGGACATTTACTGTTACTAGACGTTTAAGGTGTACAACTCACGATGCTATATAAGTAGGCAATGCGACCTTATACCCCCCTGCACGTGTCCCCTGGGTGGTACTAAAGAGTGACAAACTTTAATAAGGCCTAAATAATGTATGCCGTACGAAATAAAATAACTGGCACTACATAAAATTTCTCGACTTTAGATATCTAAATTAAATCTTTTGCATATTTTCTTCTAGTTCTAGTAGAGTCTTAGAGAGCACGCTTACATGTAATTCATACTATGTACCCGCCGTCGTCCGCTATTCATTGTGTATGGCACCAGAACCTCTTTTGCTTTATATATCTACTTTACGCGTGCGTTAACTTATACAGAGCTAGGCTCTAGTACTTATAAGTTTTACCGAAACAAAACGTTACGATCGCGTTTGCGTTTAGTTTAGCTGTCAAATCCCATACAAATTGAGGGTAAAACGCAAACGCGATCGTAAAGTTTTGTTTCGGTAAAACTTATACTAGAGCCTCAGTATATCTTGATGAAACAATCGATAAGTTCGTGCCAATGCAGTACAATCTTTTCCGCTTTGCCTTAAGGTTTGACTGGTAGAGAATGCCATATGACATGAAGTCCGCCTTTTGTACCATAAGTTTTCTTTTGTGCAATAAAGTTTAAATAAATAAATAAATAGATAAATAAATACTTAAATACATAGAAAATATCCATGAGTCAGGAACAAATATTCGTGTTCATCACAAAAATGAATACCCTTACCGGGATTCGAACCCAGGACCTCTAGCTTAGTAGGCAGGGTCACTACCAACTATGCTAAACCGATTGTCAGGTCGGGATTTTAATAAAACTTTTTAACTGTCCTACGGATAGCAACAATATACGTCGGAATGTAGATTGCTGTGAGAAATGCGAAATACTGTTCCAATCGTCGACGATAAATCAAAAGTATGAACACAATTAAATTCAACAAATAAATTTAGTAAATAAACCTATTATATTAATTAATAGATTACCCTGTGTCCTAAAATAATAATCACCTGATTAAAAATGAGTTAATGTATCGTTTCAATTTGAAAGTATATTCCAAAAATTTGTCGCTGATGGATAATAAAAATAATTGGGGTATGATATTACAGCGAGTAATTTTTATTTGTGGGTGGTCTCGGTTTATTACTATTCAACATAATATACAACAACTATAATACAACATTACCACCACTTAGTTTAATTACGTTAATCGAAGTAATTACAAACTTTGTTCCGTAAAATTGAACATCACCTTGCATTAAACCCGACTATAGTAAATGCAATATTGTTCTGCCTCAACCAACCCAGGCTCACTCTCCCATCACAAGCATTACCATTGGAAGGTCAGAGGCTCTAGTATAAGTTTTACCGAATCAAAACTTTACGATCGCGTTTGCGTTTTACCCTCAATTTTTATGGGATTTGACAGGTAAACGCGAACGCGGTCGTAACGTTTTGTTTCGGTAAAACTTATACTAGAGCCTCTCTGGTGGCATTCCTAAACGTCAAACTCACTGCTATATCAATGCTTGGGAGCAGGTAGCCCAGCAGACCCCGGGCTCCTAAAGGATGCCACCAGAAGGTGGAGAATAAATTACTTTTCATATAAACTTTCTGGCCAAACTTCAAGATTTGTTATTTTAGATACCTGTATGGGTTGACACGTGAACCCTGCAGTAACCGATAACCCAATGAACTCCTAATGAATCCGAGTAGTAAGTCAATAATAAAGTACATGCTGTGGGCAAAATATGTACCTGTAACTGATTGAGTAGTAAGTCTGTATAGACTGGTACTAACAAATAAAGTAAGTCAATAACAAAGTACATGGTGTAGGCAAAAGATGTGCCTGTAATGTAACTGATTGAGTAGTAAGTCTGTATAGACAGGTACTAACAAATAAAATCAATATGAGAAGTAAACTGTATGACATACGTACACCTACCTATGCTACAGTTGGTACTTACAAGATAAACAAATTATACAGTAGTAAGTTGACTGATCAACTGGTACTAACAAATAAAATCAATATAAGAAGTAAACTGTATGACATACGTACACCTACCTATGCTACAGTTGGTACTTACAAGATAAACAAATTATACAGTAGTAAGTTGACTGATCAACTGGTACTAACAAATAAAATCAATATAAGAAGTAAACTGTATGGCATACGTACACCTAGGTACCTATGTTGCAGTTGGTACTTACAAGATAAACAAATTCTACAGTAGTAAGTTGACTGATCAACTGGTACCTACTGGCAAAATGAAGTGTAATAGTAGTAGTAAACCAACGCACTGAGTTTTGGTTGGTACTAACAATAAAAACCTTAAATTATATGATATGATACAGAGAGAAAGAATATAATGGAAAAATAAATCATATTCGTCTGTAGCCCCCGACAGGACTCGGACCTGCGATCTCTCTATTAACGCTAGACTGCTTTGAGCACTAAGCTACGAGACTAAAGTCAATTATTAAAGTATATTCCCGAAACAATATAATGCGTCTGTTTATAATAATATAAGTTGTATTCAAAAAAATACGAATAGTAATCTTAAGGCTTTTCTTCAGGGAAATCAGTGCTTCGAAACATGATTAAGCAAATTCCGCTCGATAGAAAAAAATCACGAACATAGGTCTAAAACACACAAAAATACACTTAAAATATTCGTAACAAATTATGCACAAAAGCTATAAATATTAAAATTGCTTCTAAAAATCGGCAATATCATGTTTGAGGGAAATCAGTGTTTACATTTTATTATTTAAACGGCCAAAAAATTAAAATTAAAAAACATGATATCCGCGCTTCCGAGCACGCACTTCCATCTCGCTCACGCTTATGCTCAGTGAGAGGGAGAGAAGATCATGAACCTACGGACGTCTTTCGGCTGATACGATGATGATGATGATGATGATGATGAAACAACTCTGTGAGCTAGAATGGGATTGGCCAGTAATGCACGTAGACATATGATATGGATAATGTTAGATACGAGTACATATGCCTTTACGGACCAGTGCCTTCGAGAACCTACACTAGGTGATGCCACAGCCAAACGAAGAGACGTGGAGGAAAATTGCCGACGAATTTAAAAGGATGTGGCGTTTCTAAAATCGCATTGGAGCATAGTGAATGGGACCAAAAATGAAAAAGTAAGAATGGGACTGCATTTCTAATTTGTATATTGATGATAACACAATAACATACAACAAGAAGCAAGATCCCATAAAAAACATGCATGCCATGTAATAACCCTCCTCTCCTTCGGCAGTCGGGTAAAAAGAGTTGATTGAAATTCATTATTAGGTTATAAATTTTCTGATAAAAGAACCCAGCCATTGCAAACAACGTCTCATGAACGATTTTTAATAATCAATGTGACAGTCATAATATTCGACTATTCTATTCGAAAGCATGCTCTGGATCCATCTGATGGTGCTTTCGTCCACGCCCTTTGATGCCAATCCCCTGAGGATAGTTTCTGTGGGTGTGTTGTCGAAGGCACCCTCGACGTCAAGGAAAGCACATAGAGCTGTTTGCTTGTCCTCTAGGGTTTTTTGCACTTTGTCGACCAGATCAAGTAGTGCAGTTTCCGTAGATTTCCCCTTTTGGTAAGCATGTTGGTTCAGACTTAGTGGTCTGACTACCAGGTATTTGGCTCTAATGTGCTGATCAATGACTCTTTCCATCGTTTTAAGTAAGAAAGATGATAGACTAATTGGTCTGAAGGATTTGGGCTGTGAGTAGTCCTTTTTCCCTGCTTTTGGTATGAAGCGTACCTTGACTCTAGTCCATTGTTCCGGTATGGTCATCCAAGCAAAGCTAGCTCGGAATATTCTTAACAATGCCATATATCTAGAGGTCTAGGTTTAGTCACCATATTCCAAATATCCCATACAGGGTGGGGCGACAGTTCCAATGCCAGCGCATATTCCAAGTGCCGGCGCCGGTGAACGCGGTGGTAAGAATTAGGATTTAATTTGTTTAGTCGAGTAAGAATCCATTTGCCAACAATTAAAAAAAAAGCTGTACATTCTGTACAGCCCGGTTCATTTAAGAATGCACCGTGTTCATGCATACATCTTGCTGCAAGGTGCCAACGTGACTCGGGATATAACCATAACACACGAGTGTCGTAATGTTATAGTATTTATAATTATTTATGTTATTTTAATCAATGTGCAGTGTTAGTCCGGTGGTAACACCGATCAACGATTATGAATTTATGACTTATCTTATCACTTTAATTGGCGCAACCTGCAGAAGTCACATGGTATAGGTAGGGAAGTTATATGGTGGTGGTTTTGGGTTCAAATCCCGGTAAGGGCATTTATTTGTGTGATGAGCACGAATATTTGTTCCTGAGTCATGGATGTTTTCTATGTATTTAAGTATTTATTTATCTATATGTCGCAGGGAAATGGCCGAAACAGAGATTTGAACAAATCTCTAAGGGATATGGTCAAATCACGCAGGATGTTAAAATTACTTAAAATGGCGAATCCATTTTATCATTTGCCTAGAAAAAATCAGTCATTTGATCAAATCTCTGAAACTGTTTAGTGAAATGACGAAATCGGCCAAAAAAGGCAACACGTTTTTTTCATTTCACTAGATTTGGTTAGTGATTTGATGAAATCCCTGAAACGCGTCAGTGAGTTGACGAAACAAACTCGCACAGTCAACTCGTTTTATCATTTCACTAGACACGTTTAGTGAAATTATAAAGTCTATACTGTAATGTAACATAGTGTAGGTGATTTGATCAAATCTGGTTTAGTGTTATTCTACAATTAAGTTTAATCAAATCTCTCACATGATGTTTCAGGGATTTTATCCAATCACTGAACTATTCTGGTGAAATGAAAAAATCGAGTTGCCTTTTTTGGCTGATTTCGTCATTTCACTAAATAGATTCAGGGATTTGATCTGACCGCGCTACTAGAATTATGCTCTGTGATTGGTTGAAATATTGAAGCTGCGCGATCTACTCGCACTTATCTGGAAGTGATGTTGTCAATTTCGTAAATTTTTGATTGGTGCGGTTGTATGAAACATAGATTTTTCTATCTTTTTAACCGACTTCAAAAAAAGGAGGAGGTTATCAATTCGAACTAATTTTTTTTTTTTTGTATGTATGTTACTCGATATCTCCGAGAACTGTGAACCGATTTTAATTTTAATTTTTTTAATCGAAAGGGTATAACTCCGAGTTGGTCCCGTGCGTTGAAGTTGGTTTTATTTTTTGTTAAAAAGTTTTGTAGTTATGTAGTTATTGTTTCCTCACAAATGTAATGAAAAACATTGTGTATAAACATGGGCGTACGAATACTGCAAACTCGAGTCATCAAAAGCCCTCCGGCTTCGGCGTCGGGCTTCTGATAGACTCTTGTTCGCAATACCACTTACGCCCCTCGTTAAACAATGTACTATTTTGTAAAAAATATTCTTTCTGTGCATGCATATTTTGAGTTATAGTCCAGATCCGAACATATTGCATAAATTGTATTATTCTATAGATTTTGTGAGCCTAATTAAATAAGTACAAAAAAAAAACTACGGAAAACTAATTGATTGCCTCATTTATCAAAATCGGTTCAGTATCTTAAACGCTACGGTGGAACACATACAGTGTAAAATCATAACCCTTCCTTTCAGCTCTGTCGTATTCGGGCAAAAGTAAGATGGAAGATGGTAATGATGAGACCATTCTACATACTTTAAACTTTCAAATACAACAATAATTTTGCAGCACAAATTGCGCAGTTCGAAACTAATAACAATTTGCACAAAGAAAAAGAAACTAAACATGAACCTTCTAACACATTGCAGGTTTTCAATTCTGTTGTTTTTTTTTTCAAGTACCTAATTATTCGATGATTAGCAGAACCATTTTTAACCAGTTGAACGAATTAAAATGTACGAGTAGTCAACGACATACGTATACGAAAAAAAAACAAATCAGAATGCCGTTTGTCTATTATTCACATCCCCTTTTCAAACATTTGGCACTAAAAACGTAATATTTGGCACCAAAAACGTAACACTTGGTTAAATTAATGAGTCTACATATAAAACACATCGCGCCTAATGATGGTAGGTAAGTTCCCCGTCGCATGGCACTTGCAGGCAAGAACCCGCGTGTCATTGAGCCTACCTACTACGAGCGACTGCCCGCTGATCTTAGACAGGAACCATCTGACGAAGCATTTAGACGCCGCCTTAAATAGTTTTTATTGGAAAATCCATTATACTCAGTTAATGAGTATATGCATTCCGGCTGAGGCTAATATAGTGCTTTTCTCAAAAATGGGGGAATAAATAATACTAAATTTATATAAACTTTAAATATCGTTGCACAGCGTGAAAATATTTACGATTTCCCGCCGTTTTCTTTTAATATTTTTTTTTATTCGTCCGTCCGGACAGGCTAACGACCAGAGGCCATACTACTGCCACTGCTAATACCAGCCGAATCGAATGCGATATTTATTTACCTTTTTGACATTTCTTTAGGATGTACAAACCGCGTGAGTTTAAGGTACCTATTGTTTTGTTGATAGGAACGCCATTAACGTTCGTAACAACAACATATAATCAAGCAAACATCCCCATTAACAGAAAACAAGCGGCTTACCGACTTTGCGTCGCATATTGTGACGTCACACACTGTTTGCGTTTTCCCTCTCTACCAAGCAATATTAAAACGGTTATAGCTTCGTAATTCTTTGACATATCTGGATGGGATTTTCGTCACTAGGCATATTTTTTTGCCTTCTTTCTTTTGGAGTAATAATAAATTTCGAGTCTACACCCGTATTCATCATCATCATCACATCAACCGAAAGACGTCCACTGCTGGACATAGGCCTCCCCCAAAGAGTGCCAAAGTGACCGGTCCTGCGCCACCCGCATCCAGCGGACTCCAGCAACCTTTACCAGGTCATCAGTCCACCTTGCGGGGGGCCTACCCACGCCGCGCCTTCCGGTACGTGGTCGCCACTCGAGAACCTTTCCGCCCCAACGGCCATCGGTTCTACGTGCTATGTGCCCCGCCCACTGCCACTTAAGTTTAGCGATTCGGAGGGCTATATCTGTTACCTTGGTTCTGCTGCGGATAGCCTCATTTCTGATGCGATCCCGCAGAGAAACTCCCAACATAGCCCTCTCCATAGCCCTTTGGGTGACTTTGAGCCTTCTTATGAGGCCCATAGTAAGCGACCACGTTTCAGTACCATATGTCATCACTGGCAACACACACTGGTCAAAGACTCTCGTCTTGAGACACTGCGGAATATTGGACGAAAAGATGTGCCGTAGCTTCCCGAACGCTGCCCAGCCGAGTCAGATTCGACGATTGACCTCTTTCTTGAAGTTGGACCTACCTAACTGGATAGTTTGTCCTAGGTATACATAATCGTCTACAACTTCGAGTGTAAAATGTCCGATTGTATGGGAGTTGGTACTACATGGGCATTTGGTCCATTCTCAAATAGTGTGACTGGCTTGTCACAAAAGTTAACACTACTAATGTCTAATACATAATTTGTCTTTTAATATACGGGTGATTCTTGAGAGGGTCAATTTTCAGCGTCCAGAGGGAAAAAGTACCCGAAAAAATAAAATAATTGACTTTACACATTTTTGTACACACAGAAAAATAACCTCGGCCGTTATCGTTATTGTTACTATATTCAAAAACAATAAAAATATAAACTTGACTGAGTGAACAATCGGTTGAAAGAAACTGGAGTTTTCTTCTGGCAAATCTAGATTATATCTCGGTACTTCTTCGACACGAGCGCGCTCCGAGTCATCTTCGGAGCTATCGCTACTTGCAAGTTTATCTGTGACTGGGGAACCGGGTCTACTAGGAACATACGTGGATCTATCTACACTAGCTCGAGTGGACGGCAGACTGTGGATGGAGACGGCTGACGACAGCATGTCGTCACTACACCGCTCGTGCACCAAGTAATTCGCGATCAAGTTACAGTTGTGCGTGGCCACTGTCAACGCGCCTGCTACCCTATGAAATTCCTGATCGGGAGGGTGGTTACTAGAAAGCGTCATGCAAAGTTCAGTGAGCAGAGAGCAGTTGTGCGTGGAGGAGAGCAGCGCTTGCAAGGCGTCGTGAGCTCTGAGCCCTGTGGCTGTGGGAGACGTACCAGCGCCGGTGACCTTGCCGTCGACGGGGCTGAGACCCCGGAACATTTCGTCGTAGCGGGGCTTCTCGCGGCTGCAGATCCATTCGGGGTCGCCGTGGCCCGCGTCCACGCCCTCTCCGCGCCCGTAGCCGAACGGTGACACCTGGTCCTCTACGCCTTCGAACGCTCCGCCTGAAATGTAACGCAATAACAGGGTCAATGATGCAATTTGATAAGACTCACCACCGACACAGCATTAGTTGATAAATGAGATTATGCACCTGGATATATTAAAGACACCTTGACATTTAAGGAAAACATAATGCGAATGGAGTATGCCTTTACACTTTTGGCAGACTCATCATTTGTCAAATCTTTCACTTGGTCGAACAACTCTTGGACGAATAACGTTTAGTTGATGCAACAGTTCCCTTCTCATACATCAGGCAAGATACGAATAAGAAAATATACTAGCATATTCTTTGGTTGGAAATATTAAATTTATAAATAGAAATGTGATCCACCGGGCACAAAGCTTCCTCACCGCTAAATGTTCATGGAGGATTTTGTGGACTTGACTCATACCAATGGCTAAGCTTGTACGAATCTGCTGATAGGTTACTCTTTTGTCAGTCTCTATCATACGCCGCACAACACTGATGTTATCTTCAGTAGTCGCCGTAGAAGGCCGGCCCTCACGCAGATCATCAGTGAGATTGGTTTTAGTGCTCGAGTTCCTATATCATAGTGCTGTTTCATTTTAGCTGTTTTTTCTGCCCGAAGTCTCTGTACTGGGGCTGCGGCCGGAACCTTTGGCACTAGTAACTTATTCGATACAGGAAGTCTGGTATTGAGTCTGCGCGCCATGAGAAGCTGCGCCGGGGAGTGTGCCTCACCAGAAACGGGTGTGTTGCGGAAGTTTAACAGTGCTAAGTACGGGTCAGTCCCATCACTCAGCGCTTTCTCCATTAGCCTCTTTATCGTCTGCACATTTCTTTCTGCGAGACCGTTAGACCTGGGATAATACGGCGAACTAGTAATGTGTTCGAATTCCCAGTTGCAGTTGTTACGTCTGTACGCTACGTCCAATTATGACTTCGACATGTTGGGCTGACAAATTGGGGTAAAATCACATAATCTGGATGCCCCATTACATTTCATCCGTCGCCAGCCGCTACCGCGGCACGCTCGCTACGCTCGCTCGCCTCGCGCGCTGTAGGGTCGCAGTACACCTAACATTCGTCCTCGGTTCGCTCGTCGTCGTACCTATACCGACCTGCCTTAGAATGTAATATGTAGGCATCCGATATCCAAAGGTGGAGGTGGATATGCTTAGAGCGTAATTTGCATAGTATTTCAAATTTATTATACAATTTATTATACTTCATTGTACCCACTGAACGTTATATCGAACATAGTTAATATCACATATTTACGTTATACCATATTACTGTTAGATTCATAGTTGTTATATACCACTTTCATTATACCTGATGATAGTTAGATCATATCAGAATATACCAATTAATGTTGATCTACCAAAAGTGCATTATATCCCTTAACCGTTATATCGAGCAATAATACAGGGTGTTTGCTCCATCGTTTGCCAAATTAAAACGGCAGGTAGTTTGGTTCATACGCAGACCTCGGACAGGGTGAGCTGTTTTAAGAGTTTGCATAATATAGACATACCTACGTAGTCATTCAATGGCAGATGTGATGTAATTGAATAACGAATTAAATTATTCTATTTAGATCTTTACATAACTAGCAAAACAAATTAATTGTATAGCAAGCCTCTTTAAATGATAAGCATATTATTACATATATCCATATGAAAGTAATATAACTGATATGATATCATACCTCTTTAGATAGACAATAACTCTATTTAACGATGCCATATTTAACATTGAAATATCATGACAAAGTCATTAATGTCATTCTAATGTTCTGTTGTGTTATTTTAATTTGTGAGCAATTTGAGTTTGCTAATAAAAAATAAATAATTAAGAAGAGAGATTATTCCGAATTTGAGTATGCCGAAATATAAAGCAAAAACAGTTCTTAAGTGGATTGAAAATGAACCTGACATGACATATGACGGTAATAAAAGTATTTTTTGTGCAAAATGTAAAACCAAAGTGACAACTAAAAAAAGTAATGTGCAAAGACACATCAAGGGACCAATGCACAATGGCAATTATCGAAAGTTTGATGAGGATTTCAATCTCAATTTAATTCGATTCCTCATTTTGTGTAACATACCATGGTCACAAATGAAGAATCCGGCTTTCAAACAGTTTTTTTCTAAGTATTTATGCTGCCAGTGTGCAAACCAACCTACACTCCCGAGTGAATCATGGCTGAGGAAAGTTTATTTGGATAAATTGTATCAGAAGCAAATCAGTTCAATACACGATAATCTTTCGAATGAAAAAATATGGATTTCTCTTGACGAATCAACCGACTCTTTAGGGAGATATATAGTGCATTTTTTAGTGAAGCCATTGAATTCATTTAACAGACCATATTTAATAGCCTGCAAAATATTATCAAAAGTTAATGGTCAAACAATATCTGTATTCGTGATGGACACTCTGAAAAATATGTGGGGCGAATCTTATGACTACAAAATTGGAAATGTTCTGGTGCTAAGTGCTAGTCCATTTTTTATTTTTATTTTTTATTGAAAGAAGGTGCTTATATGTTTATCGGTCAATCAACTTTTCTTGTCCCTTAGCTTTTCTTCATGGTCAGTTACCACAACATGTGTATTTGGTAAATTTTGTAAGTTCTTATAGCCAGATAAACTCATTTCATAGACACACAGTCTATTTGAACATATATGTTGCATCCTGCAAAACGTATTTTAGCAGAAACATGGTTGTCTAGGGTACAAATACAATTGTCGACGCAACTTATGTGGGAAGCTGTATCCGATGCACAACCTATGCAGCCCACCGTATACCTATCGCGTCATCGGGAACCAATCAGCGACGATATCACGACATCTACGGGCTTCGTGATTGGCCGATGATTTTGCCACGGAGCAAGGCAGGGACCACTCCGGGCATTCGCCATTCGCCTCATCATTCATGCACGCATATGTGCCTTTTTACTTAATTTTCTACATTTCCTTACCTAAACGTGTACCTACTGTACTGTTATATACTTAATTAAAAGTATTATATGAAAAACTCGTCTACTACATTATTGCTGCTGATCCTACTCCAAAGAAGAGCTACACGCCGAACCACAGCCATATCCTCGCGCCGACATAAGTGGACCTTCGACCTCGGATATCAACCAGCACCGTGGCTACAAAGGATACGTGGCGAGAGTAACGCAATCGGCAAGATAGCCATCGGCAGCAGCTCAGTGTTTTTGGTGAGGCGAACCAATCAATAATAGCGACCCTGTCTCATTTCAGTTGTGATACGTATTCATATTTTAATTCCAGTGGATGTGTCATCTTTGTGGTCTGCCTACATTCGCATATTCGCCAGCCCGGCAGCTAAATCGTTTGCAGTGGCAAGTCGCGAGATAAATACCAGATAAATTGTAAGTACCTCTCTTCTTACGTCCCAATAAAATGACTACCGCGGAAGAAAAGGCTCAGCAAGAAATAAAAGATTTAGTTAAAAAAAGGGGTTCAGTTAAAGGTAGACTCACTAAATTCATAACTTACATTGAATCGTTCGACAAAGTTTTATCTAACATTCAAAAGGCCGAAGTAAGGCTCCGTACTCAAGGTGCCAAGAACTTGTTTACTGAATTTGGCAAAATTCAATCAAAAATCGAAGAAATTTTACCCGAAACCGAGTTAGATTGTCAGCTCGACGAACGTGATGAGTTTGAAGCCGAATATTACGGTATAATGGCCGAAGCTGAATCCATGTTCAAACCATGTTGACGGTTCACATGAGCACTGGATTGTTTTTCGAGACACATTCTTATCGTTAGTTCACAACTCGCAAGAAATATCAGATATACAAAAATTTCACTATCTTAAATCGTCGCTTACGGGCAGCGCAGAACTAGTGATTGACTCGCTTGAATTTTCTACGGATAACTACAAGATTGCTTGGGAGTTATTGCTTAATAGATATAACAACAATAGGTTACTTGTTCATAACCACGTAAAAGCCCTATTTTCTATACCGACGTTGCAAAAGGAATCACCCGCGTTGCTTAGGAAACTCATAGATAATGTGTTAAAAAACATACGCGCATTGAAAGCACTAAAGGAGCCTGTACATTCGTGGGATACCTTGCTTATCTATATGATTGTTTCCAAGCTTGATTCGATTACTGAGCGAGAGTGGGAGCAGCATAAAGGGTCTTTAATGTCTAAACAAAACGAGTCAAAATTAACTATAGACGATTTACTAACCTTCTTAAGAGGCAGGGCAGACATGCTTGAAACTTTAATTGTCACGCACAGTAAATTAAATTCGCAAGACACTAAAAAATATACGCATAATAACTTCACTCCTAAGGTGCATTGTAATGTTATGACAGAGAAGCCGCAAGTTAAAGTACCTTTTAAAAAACAATTTAAGTTGTGCCCAATGTGCAGTGCACAGCATCCTTTATATTCATGCCAAGCGTTTTTAGATTTAAATATGCACGATAGAATAAGGTTTGTCCAGGACAAATCTCTTTGTGAAAACTGCTTACGCGTTGGCCATAAAGCGGATTTGTGTAGGTATGGGCCTTGTAGGAAATGCGACAAAAAGCACAACTCGATTATTCACCGCGATGAAGTTAGTGCTATGGTAACAACCAATTATCCCGGCACACCGAAGGCAAGCCAAAATAAGACTAATGAGCCACATACCAATCACACCTCCGCTGCCGCATCAGGTAGTTATTCTATAACTACACATGCGCATATAGACCAGAGCCAGGTACCCGATGCATATACAGATGTCCACTGCGCGCAGGCATCACTCATGCAGCCGGTTTTGTTGTCAACTGCGCTCGTAGAAATAGTCGATGATTTAGGTCAAGGTCACAGGGCACGCGCGATCCTTGATTGTGGAAGCGAGCGATGCATTATTTCACAATCATTATGTGACAAGTTAAATACGCAATTTGTACAGTCCACTCAAAAAATAAAGGGTGTAGGAGGTTCGGTGTCGCAATGTACGCGAACATGTGATGTCGAACTTAGATCTTTAACTAGCACTTATAATACGCGAATTAAGTGTTTAGTATTACCGCATATAACCTCCTCATTACCCACGATTGCCATGCGCAGCGAACAATTCGTTATACCGAACGAAATCATTCTCGCGGATCCCAATTTTTATGAAAGTCAACCGATTGACCTGCTGATAGGGGCAGATATATTTTGGAATTTGCTTCAGGACGGCACGATTCGTTTAAGTAACGGGCCCGTCTTACAGAATTCGCATGTAGGTTGGATAATTTCCGGTCCAATTAATAACAAAACGATTACGAGCGTTAATGTTAAGTGTAACTTTATGCAAACTATAGACATGCAGGTTTCTATAGACGAACAGTTACGTAAGTTTTGGGAGCTCGAAGACGCGCCGATTAGTCAGCGCGTTAATGAATCGCGCACTGAGGATGAACGGATTTGTGAGGATATGTTTATACAAACCACTAAACGTCTGGATGATGGTAGGTTCTGTGTATGCATCCCTTTCAAACAGTCACCAGATAATTTAGGCGAAACACGTAAACAAGCTGAACAACGATTTTACTCAGTGGAAAAACGGCTAGAACGTTATCCTAATTACAAAAAAATGTACAGCGACTTTATAAAAGAATATTGCGACTTAGGTCATATGGAGCGGGTCGATTCATACGGAACCCCCCACTACCTACTTGCTCACCACGGAATTTATCGCGAAAGTGCAATTACAAGTCGGTTACGAATCGTCTTTGATGGAAGTATGCCGTCTACGTCAGGACACTCGCTTAACAGTTTGCAATTTGTAGGGCCGCCAATACAAGGCGATTTGCTATCGATATTAATGCGCTTTAGGGAGAATAAATATGTGGCCTGTGCAGATATAGAAAAAATGTATCGCCAGGTTTTGGTCGACGAGAAACAGCGGGACTTGCAATTAATCCTTTGGCGAGAAAATCGTTCCGATCCCTTACAAGTTTACAGACTACGAACTGTATCATACGGCACTAGTTCAGCTGCGTTCTTAAGTTGCAGGTGTTTGAAGCAGTTAGCACAAGAATGTGATGACCCTGAAATAGCTAATGTTATTAGGAACGATTTTTACGTCGACGATCTTATTTGTGGCAACCCTAGCAAGGATAAATTAAAACGAATTTGTTCCGGCGTTAACAAGGTCTTGCAGTCGGGTTGCTTTCCACTGCGAAAATGGATTTTTAATTTCGAATTTCCCGAAATCGCTGAGTTAGTCGATTCATCCAAAGAATTGTCTTTGGGTGATAACGTCCTAAACAAAACGTTAGGGTTAGGATGGTACAACCGCTCTGACGAATTATTTTATCACACAAAATTTGAGTTGAGCAACAAGCCGATAACAAAACGCGTTATATTATCGGTTTCTTCGCAAATTTATGACCCGCTAGGGTTGCTCAGTCCAACTATTATGACCGCGAAAGTACTTTTACAAAAATTATGGCTATTAAAGATGGACTGGGATGAACTTGTTCCAAATGACATTGCGCGAGTCTGGACACGGTTTGTCACTGATCTACCTAAATTGGAAACAATACGCATCCCTCGTTTTGTGCTGAGCGACAACCCTAATCGTTTAGAGTTACATATTTTTTGTGACAGCTCGCTCACGGCGTACGGAGCGTGCGCATATATTCGCTCGATCGATAACGATAACAATGTCACAGTTAGGCTGTTATGCTCCAAAGGAAAGGTCGCGCCCATTAAACCTGTCAGTATTCCAAAATTAGAATTATGCAGTGCTTTGGTAGCAGCGCGACTATACGCAAAAATAGTTAGTTCACTTCGAAGTCGCATTAATAAAGTTGTATTTTGGACGGACTCGACGATCGTGCTTGGCTGGTTGCGCATGCCGCCTAATTTACTTAAAACATTTGTCCAAAATAGAACGGCCGAAATACATGAACTAACAAATAATCATCCTTGGCGTCATGTGCGCAGTGAAGACAACCCCGCTGACCTTATTTCGAGATCGCGCCCATTAGATTCGCTGTGGTCTTCTCCATTCTGGGGACAAGGCCCGCAGTTTCTTCAAGATGTTAATTTCGAAATTGAATCCGAATCGCTAAATAATAATTATAAAAACGATATCGAATTGCCCGAGGTAAAGGGAAGCATTACACATACATGTGTAACAAGTCAAGACAGCGAGGGATGGTTTCCGTTTCAACGGTTTTCTCAATATAATCGTTTACAGCGCACCGCAGCGTATATGTTACGATTCATTTACAATGCGCGCAATAAACTTAGCAAAAAAACAGGGTCATTAAGCATCGACGAGTTAAATGAATCTGTTTTGTTGCTAGCCAGGCTGTCGCAGTATGAGTCATACCGCGATGTGCATGATTGTTTATCAAGTAAACAGATATTAAGTAATAGACATGGCGCAAGTCTAACTAAATTGAATTTGTTCCTTGACGAAACTAAAGTACTCAGGGTAGGAGGCCGTTTAGAAAATTCAAGCCAGTTTAGTTTCGAGAAAAAACACCCTATTCTGATTACGGGTAAACATCATTTAGCTGTATTACTGTTTCGGTTTGAACATAAAAGATTGTTGCACGCGGCACCTCAGCTGTTGTTGTTTAATATAAGGGAGGCTTGGTGGCCAGTAGGAGCTAGAAACTTAGCGCGAAAGATCGTCCATGATTGTGTAACTTGCAAGCGCATGCTAGGTCAGACCTTGACACCTATCATGGGTAACCTTCCGCGCGAGCGTCTGGAACCAGGATATCCTTATATTTACTGTGGCGTAGACTACGGAGGTCCAGTGCTCATTTTGAATCGCAAAGGCAGGGGTGCTAAAACGGTAAAATCATATATTTGTTTATTTATATGTTTTGTAACGCGTGCAATTCATTTAGAACTCGTTGGTGACCTGTCGGCCGATGGTTACCTATTAGCATTAAAACGTTTTATCTCACGTAGGGGTAAGCCGTTGGAAATTGTATCCGACAATGGAAAAAACTTTGTCGGACTTAAGAACGATTTTGAAAAATTTCTGTCAAGTATATCTGGGGATATACAGTACGCGTCATCTCAAAAAATCAAATTCCGAATGAATCCCCCATATGCAAGCCATTTTGGCGGGACGTACGAAGCAGGTATAAAAAGCTGTAAATACCATTTGCGACGCGTTGTAGGCAACGCACATTTGACATTTGAAGAGTTGAGCACAGTTCTCACTCAAATTGAAGCTGTGCTCAACTCCAGACCGCTCACTCCAATGTCATCTGACCCTAACGATTTTTTACCGCTAAGTCCTGGGCATTTCTTGATTGGTCGTCCACTAACTGCACCTGTGTGTGCTAGCCTGAACAACGTTCCTGAGCATCGATTAACGCGTTACCAAAGAGTTGAACAGATTCGCCAACACTTTTGGACTCGATGGTCGAAAGAGTACGTATCAGAGCTACAGGCGCGATCAAAATGGAAGTTCCAGTCCGAGGATCTCAAGGAACATACGCTGGTTGTTATCAAAGAAGACAACTCTCCCCCACTCAAATGGAGTCTAGGCCGTATTATGAAGACGTATCCAGGCAAGGACGGTGTCTCGAGGGTCGCCGATATTCGAACTGCAACGGGCTCCGTGAAGCGCGCATTTTCAAAAATATGCCCGCTTCTCCATTAAGACCGGTAGCCACACCGTCACCTAGAATCTACCTACTAGTATGGAATCCAGGACTAGACTTACCTATTGTAAACCAGGAGTTTCCAAGGCCGGGAGCATGTCGACGCAACTTATGTGGGAAGCTGTATCCGATGCACAACCTATGCAGCCCACCGTATACCTATCGCGTCATCGGGAACCAATCAGCGACGATATCACGACATCTACGGGCTTCGTGATTGGCCGATGATTTTGCCACGGAGCAAGGCAGGGACCACTCCGGGCATTCGCCATTCGCCTCATCATTCATGCACGCATATGTGCCTTTTTACTTAATTTTCTACATTTCCTTACCTAAACGTGTACCTACTGTACTGTTATATACTTAATTAAAAGTATTATATGAAAAACTCGTCTACTACATTATTGCTGCTGATCCTACTCCAAAGAAGAGCTACACGCCGAACCACAGCCATATCCTCGCGCCGACAACAATTTTCATACAAATCGGGGACATTTTACTTCCTGGCAACTGGTGCAATTGAGGGCAAATGAATATCTCTTATTAATACAGTTGTCATTTAGTTTCACGCTATAATTAATTGAGTAAGGGATGCAACAACAATTAGCAACCGCAAACATAGTATTTCTTGTAATCTCCTTTTTAGACAGCAAATATTAGAGACGGGGAGGACACTAAAAAGTTGATTCACCTCTATGCTTTAATAAATACATTCTGCTGTGGCGTTAAAATACTACGAGTAAGTACCCAAGTACTTAAACAAAAACATTTTCGTGAAGTTTCGGTAGTAAGTTGAGGTATCGGTTTTATTCCTACCTCACTGCGAGATTAAGTTTAGGTCTGCACCTGCAAGGTGCATAATATATCTACGCACAATTTCTATCTATAGGTACCGGAACAGCTGTCAAACTCAAGTGGGTGATGCTAGTATCCATACTAAGATATTAAAACAGTTATCGATACGAAACGTCAATTAAGTACGTTTTTTTATTTACTACATTTACTCACGACATTTGACGGGCATCTCGAGTGACATGAGTATAGGGACGTCATTCGTCTATATACGATTCAAAAAAAAATCGTCTTGATGGAGGATCGAATTGCCGCCATTGCTGTTGTAATTTTTTATTGGTTTTTTTGATGTTATGGGGTGTCATGAATTCTCAGCCCCAATTTATCAGAAGCTGACTAGTTGCTATCGTCTGGAGGCATGTTGCGCTGCTGATCCAACTGTCAAACGAGTTGTACTGAGAAGTTGCATGCACTTGAGGTGGGATTGTTACATCATCTGTATCTACGCTACAGCCAATTATGACTTCGACATGTTGTACTGACAAATTGCGGTAAAATAATCTGTATACCCTATTACGAAAGTAGAATTGTGTAGGCTTGTGCTTGCTCGTTCTTTTACAGGAGCGCTCCGATCTCGTTCAATCGGTTTGAGAAACTAGGTCGGTCTTTTAGTTCCTTCGCCCATACTCTTTATTGTACACCTCACACAAAAGGGTGTGTAATGTTTCATATAAAAACTAATTGCATATTTTCATTTTGCATAACAACGAATTGCATAATTTCAGGTTAAATTGCATGAAAACAAAATGAATAAAAACTATTTGCATAATTTCATCGATTATAATCATCAATGTTAATAAATTCCATTTATATACTTTGTATAATATTTCATGCTCATTATGTGTTTTTTTATAAAGAACTTTTTTCATAATTTTATTAAAGTATAATAAATGAAAAATCTTAATAGTTGTTCTTCATTTACTCACCTTTTGTGCCCTTCTCATATTTAAGCTAGATAGAATGACTGTAGTTTACGGTGTCTGCTTACCGTAGAGGTAGTTTTCACCCGTCGTAGTGTTAAAGAAAGCAGTTCCAAGGTCCTGGCGAGCGTGACGTCCAGTACGACTGTGCCCTTGTGCTGCGGTGACGTGAGGTTGCGCGCCTTCACTTACTCCGTCAGGGCTCCGCGATGGACAACAGCCAGCCCTTCCTGAGACAACATTACTGACCTGTTCCTGCCCTTGCAAGGTCCTGGCGAGCGTGGCGTCCAGTACGACGGCGCCCTTGTGCTGCGGCGACGTGAGGTTGCGCATCTTCACGTACTCCGTCAGGGCTCCGCGCAGCTCCGCGGCGGACAGCAGCGAGCCCTTCCTGAGACAACAAATAATCATTGTGAGATATATATATATATATATATATATATTTAATTTATTTAGAAACACAAACAGTCGCTTAAACAAATATATAAGGGGTACACATAGAGTACCAACAGACATAATGCTAAAGACCTGGAGGTTCATTAATATTATGATGATACAAGGAGATCTGAAGAGTAACATTTACTTTAGGTAACTATAATACTCCTGGAAGGACTAAGAAAATAACTTACATTTTACTAACAATTTGATACTTAACAATGATTGATGAAAAGGATCAATATCGATCAGATACTTATTATAAAAACTAGGGACTCGCCTGAAAAAAGTATGCCGTGAGTAATTTTTGCGGGCAAAGCTGATATGGAAAAGAGATCTAGAACGTAAGGGGTGACGCGGGCAACTAAAAGTAACCAATTCTAAGAGGTTCGGACAGTGTATACACCTTTTAGAATTTTTAACAAAAACATCACATCTAAAAACTGTCTCCGGCTATGAAGGGAAGGAAAACAGAAATGCTTCGCAGCTGACGCGGAACGCTCGAAATAATTACCTGTTCTATAACACAGTGACTTTAGGAAAATATTTTGGATCCTCTCCAAACGGTCAATATGGACTTGGTACTGAGGTGTCCAAACAACGCAGCCAAACTCAAGGATACTCCTAACGAAAGAATTAAATAATAATTTATAAGTATTTGGGCGCCTGAAAGGCTGTCCGATCCGAAGGAGCATCCCTAACTTTTTATAAGCTCGCTGTTGAGAACTGGATCGACATGCGCACGGGAGGAGACGCGCGGGCGGCGGACACAGCGCGACGTCAGCTGCCCGCGCTGCTACGCCCGCGTATTACAGAGAACCCAGGCGGAACCGCGGGATAAAAATGTATTTATGTCCATCCTGAAGCCCCATTCTATATCCTAGGTATCCAGTGAAATACATTTAGTAATCGGATCAGTAGTTCTGGAGATTTACACACATATGTATGACCGCAGCTATAATCACACCACTTATTGATCTGTAGGATCAGAGGACCAGAGCTTCTCAGAATGCGCTATGTTGAGACTTACTTTCTCTGTTGGCTCAGGCCCAACATGAATCTTGGCGTCCGACACGAGAGTGCGCCATTCTCGGCTCTGCGCTAACTCTTGCCAATCGCAGATTTGGCGCGGATGTGTGTGTGAGCTAGGGAACAATTCATTGTCTCTTAGTTGTCAAACAGTTGTGTCTACACTAACATTACATACATTGCATCCTCAGATCAACAAAATGCCGCAAGGCGGTTGTGAATCCGCTGGAGTCTCAAACGTCCGGGGTCTAAGGTGTCTGCTTACCATCAGACAAGCCGTATGTGTATGCCACCTTAGTGGTAGGTTTTATTTGAAACAAAGTAGTTTGTTGCGCGCACACATTCCAAGTAAAATTAGGTTAGCAGTGCAAGCGATAATTGTCATACCAAATACCAATATCATACCAATATGTCGGGCTGGATAGACCTGCCGTGCTCGTAAATGTTTAATATCAAACTAGAAAGAACATAGAACATGTACGTTTTACGACCGAAACAACTGTTGTTTAGCATAATAGTTGCCTGCTCCGCTATTCTGTAACTTGTTTTAAGCTCACCTTTACGTTCACCCCCACAAATATATCTTGACGCCGGGATGCGTAGTCATTCTGAACCCTGCTTACTTATCGATTTGACTTGAAAATGTGTCAAACCTAGAGGGCGTGTTGTATTTCTTATATACTTATTACTCCAAAGTAAGAGTTTTACACGTTACACTTTTATTTCATACATTAGAAACATATAAGCTCTTTTTACCCATTTAGTGTCAATCACGACTTATACCTATGCGTCAGAACGCTTTGCGATACATATGGACACATTAAGCTCCTTACCGTTTACTGCCTGGAACCCGCCTAGCGGGTGCCTACGCCGTAATTGCTTTCCGCTACATGCGGGTTAACCCACGGGATCGGCTACAAGCGTAACGATTCATGGGAGACTATGTGTTGTCTGATTGAAATAACGCATGGTTTTGTAACCATACAATTACGCCAAGCTTAACACTTTCACTGCCAGGAACGCGCCCAGCGGGTGCCTACGCCGTAGTCGCTTTCCGGTACATACGAGGAAAACTGCGGGATCGGTTACGAGCGTAGCGCGTAGCGATTCTTGGCAGTGAATGTGTTAAGAAACTTAACGTGTTTTTCGTGTTTTTGACAAGGAAATGTATAAGTACTACAATATGTATAAGTACCTAATGTCTAAAACCATTTTGCGAGTGTACATTGAAGAATAAAAAGGCAAAATTCCAATTTATCTCGATAAAGTACTCCATTGCGCGTCATTGGGGAATATCTGATAGCATTTGAGCATGAATACCAAATTTTGCCGTCTCTGCACCTTCCGCCAGCAGAAAATAAGGAATGTAAAAATATCTTTAAAGAGGAAAATATCGTGTTCATAATTAAAAGTAAATACTGCCTCCGTAATTTTATAAAGCGGCTTTCTACCTTTACAAAGTACATTTTGTTCTATTCATGCTATCTAGTCTATATGTATACTCGTATTGTTAGCGCCAAACAACGGAAAAAATATACCGTTCTGTTCTGACCGGGCCCATACAATAGGGATGATGACTAAGATTTTTTTATGATGTCATTCGAACCAACCATGAGATTTATTTGAGGCTGAAGATGAAGATCATATTTACTTTAACCCTTTTTAGACAGACGATATCGACCACATACAGCCTGATAAATATCTATCTTAAGGTGGTTCGACGACCACACAAAACGCCTTTAGACATTCGCAGGCTAACAGCGTGATATTTAGAAAAACTTATGTAACAATCTTTCATAAATTGGCTTTCCATTTGCGCGAAATTCCCCATTTCCTAGAATAAACTTGTATAAACAAGAATAATCGTTTTCCTAAAGGAGCACGTGACAAACTATTTTTAAGTTACGAGAACTATATGTATATTCCTTTGCTATTCCACAACCGTCAATATTGTTATTAATGCTTAAGCTTTGTTTTTTCCGGGGACTGAGTTTTTCGCGGCTGTAATACTACGAAAAATTGATTTCTATTCAAAATTAAACAAAAAACCAATAACTGATCGTTTACCAAAAAAAAACGAAATAAACTGATAGAATAAAACAAAAAAACCTCATCCCTTGGGTTCCAACTCACAGCCATCAACAAATCAACCATTGGGTAACCATTGGTCGTCATCGAAGAGTAAGCCTGCCTTTTGCGAGAAAATACAGATTTGCTGAAAGTTTGAATAGGGTTCTTTTTAATTTCTAGTCAAGTATATGCTTGCCAATTTTCAAGTCTTTAGCTCATAGATTCAAGGGGTTCCCATACAAACTTCAACCCCATTTTTTAACCCTTTTGCACCCTTAAGGCCGAAGATCCATTAAACGTTTTAGTGAAAGTTGCATATTAATCCATTCGATAGTTTTCCCATGATACCTAGACAAAAACAGACAAACATCCTTTTCGTTGGGCTGTCGTATTAATAAACAGATAGATGGCGCGCTGTTGCGTAAAGTAAAGACGACTTTATCACCGTAACTCAATTAAACTTTTTTATACGTTTAATATGGTTTGTTGGAGTTCAGACGCTGACAAAAATCTGGAGAATGACCTTCTAAATGCGTGGAAATTGGTGAAGTTCTGCATCGCGCTATTGAAGTTTTTAATGTATGTTGCATAAATACAATTTCCTTCAAGCTCTACTTATTATGTGTCACTGAGGTTGAGGTTGTCAACGAACTTTCACATGTATTATATGTAGATACATTATACACATACATTGTATAGTTTAACAATTTCGTATTAAACAAATTTCTAGATAAACTAAAAGTAAACAAGATAAAAAATATAACTAACACATATATTAGTATTTTCTTAGTCGGAACTCATAATAAATAACAAAATCTGCAACGCACAATAAATACAATAAAATAGAGTTACAGGATGAAAAAAATACAATTGGCTATAGTGAACGCGTCATCAGTTTTTCTTGTTTACACCAATGATATATATAATGGTTTACACAGCAGCTTCTGAGTGAAATATAGCCCAGGTGTATAACTAGGCTTACGAAAAATAAATTTTAGGTAAGCTGGTGGAAGGGAATCGGCTTGTTTGGGTGCTCCGCCTCTGATGTTCAGACCCCAAGTTATGGTTATTATTATTATCTCCTACTTTATTACTGTAAGTAGGTAAGTAGGTACCAATATCTCTCGGGAAATCGTCATCGAGAGCCGGAACAAACTTGTGTCTGAAATTGAGACTTCCCTACGAGAAATCTCTGAATGGGGTCGACTTAACTTAGTCCGTTTTAACCCTACCAAGACACTGGTTTGCGCGTTTACCGCGATGAAGTTAAAATTTGTCGTGTCACCTCGTTTTGAGAGCACTCCCCTGACTGCCGCAGCCAGTATCGGAATCCTTGGCGTCTACATTTCGAGTGAAGTCCAGTTCCGCGGCCAATTAGAGGGTAAGGCCAAATTAGCCTCAAAACAGCTCGGTGTGCTCAACAGATCGCGCACTATGGCCCAAAAGTCCGATCTAGCTGGACAAATTTATATTATAGTCTTAATGAGTTTCAAGGGACTTATTTATTTATAATTTGTCTAAATAAAGCAAATTTATTATTATATGACCTTTCTTCTCTATTATTAATGAGAAAATTGATGAACCAGTGTATCTTGACCTTTGTGTAAGAAGAACTACTACGGCAGTAGAGCTCAGTTATAATTGGCTTTTAATTTTAAACGAAAAGAAGCATTATTACAATTGTCAACTAAAAAAGTAAGGATTATATAGATAAAAAGACATTTTTTTTATACAAAGTTTAATTTTGAACAAAATAAAATAAATACACTAAACAACCAGAGTCATTCGTCAGAGTCGTTATCGAAACTGGGTAAATCAATATTTCCCAAACAACCCAAATTAACTCAAACAAACGATTTTTTCTTTCGGTTTTTGGGTATTTAACCCAAGTATGATAAAAATGTCTCCTCGGTATACTAATTACGTTTTCTGAAAGAAAAACTTAGGTTTAGGTTAACTATAAATATGACGCGGTTCCGCATCCGTCCGCAGTCTCAAATTTACATAAACCAATACTATATGAATGAGAGTAGCACACAAAAAAAATACAGGTGTGGGACATTGAATTACAGATAGTTTCTGGTCTAAAAAAGTTGAAATATGCACAAAAATGCCTTATAAATTGTGTTCGTTAGCATTTTTCTCAGCAAAAGCAATTCCTGGAATATAAGATATAATAAAATTCATTGTGTTTTTATAATTTCATTTATTATTGAACAGACAGTACTCTGAATTGTCTGCTGTCATCATGCGGCTCAGTAATTTTGAAAGTACCTGATGCCTCTCGAAAATCTTGACGCAAAACGCCAGTTTCGTAAAACACGGCCCAAGCCCTCCTACCATTACACTTACAACTGAAGTGGAGACCTTTGTTTTTCATGTCACCGTAGCTTCAAAACAAAGTTGGATTTGCGAGTCACTCTCGCGCCCATGCACGCAAATAATAACTTGTACAATCGTTTTGTCAGGATGTCGCCGTCGACGGATACGTCTGGAAGGGACACCGTAAGATGTCACGTGACCTGATCGAAAAACTGTTACAATGTTATTGAGTTTTCACTTCTGTCGGCACTCCCGGAGTGCAACCCGGTCTTTTTTCAATTTTCACTATGATCGAAATCTGTATAGGTTTCTTTTATAACAATCTTGAAAGTTTACACTTTCTGAGAAAGACTTAGGGCAAATGAGGATTATTTAGTATTTACACGATGAATCACATCGGAAGTAGTCTTTAGATGATGGCATTAATCAATATATTAATGGTGTTGTTTGTCAGAATCCCGCGTGGTCCCGATACCGGCGGCGCCCGCGCCGGCGCCGGTACAGTCGTGCACGCACTGCCACCACCAGACCAGCTCCACCGGCACTGTAACTATACCATACCTAATTGACATTTCATTCTAGCATTGTATAGGAACAGGCTATGCGTTGTCAGCATTCCCGCGCGCCTCACGGAAAGCCCGACACATAGCGCGCTCGTTAGTTGCCTCCCGGTCGTACTGAAGTAAACACATTCTTAATTAACTACCTAGGCCTTCTCATTTCAAACTCCCAGATAAATTCCCCTAAAGTGGTGACCCCCGACCTTGAACATTTAGTGCACCGTGACTTAGAACATTTTTTTGAACATTTTAGACTCAAGTGAAAATTAATTAAGGGGTATATCTGGTTGAGTTTTGTGCGTTTTTTATTCCGTGCGTGGTGATACTAACGCTATCGGGTAGGCAATTCCCCGTGCTCCGTGGGTCAACGAGAGACAATTTAATTGGTGTTGCAGTATGGTTACGCCAGCACCCGCGACAACCGTAGAGTTGTCGGCAATATCGTTAGCAGCAAGAATACCTGATTTTTGGGAGGACAAGCCACGACTATGGTTTCTTCAAGTAGAAGCTGTATTGGCGCAGCAAAAGGCAAGTGATCAGTCAAATTACAATATAGTAATCGCAAAATTAGGGAAGCAGGCAGTTCAACAAGTTGCGGACATCCTTGAGAACCCGCCGAGCGAGGACAAATATGAGACCTTGAAAGCCAGATTGCTTAGTGTGTATGAAGAAACAGAAGCTATTAGATTGAAGCAATTAATGTCGGATATGGAACTGGGTGATCAACGACCATCTCAGCTAATGCGAAAAATGCGCGACCTTGCGCGCAATAAGATTCCCGACGATACTTTGGTATACTTCTGGCAAGGTCATCTACCACCATCGGTGAGAGCAGTCGTTGCGGCAGCAGATTCGAAGAACTTGGAAAGCCTTGCAGCGATTGCCGACAAGGTCATAGAGACATTTAGGCCCAGCGAGGTCGCCGTAGTCCAAGGCACCTCACGTCAGAGCCCGCCGAGAGATTTTATAATGGCGGAATTAGCGAAGATCAACAGCCGTATTAGTGAACTCGCCAGCTCGCGTGGACGATCTAAGAGCCGAGGAAGGAACAGCAACCAGGGGCATTCACGTAGCAGCTCGCGCAGCAATAGGACACCGGACAACCATGACTGGTTGTGCTTCTACCACTTCCGCTACAAGACGAAGGCCAACAAGTGCCAACAGCCGTGCAACTGGAAGGGACAGAAGCCGACGGGAAACTAGCTACTGTGCAGACGTTTTCGGCGGAACCCTGCACCACGGTAAATAATTATCGCCTTAGTGTAATGGACAGAAATTCAGGTTACAAATTTCTAGTTGATTCCGGCGCGAATGTGAGTGTTATTCCGAAAAACTTTAAATATTTTAAAGACTCGTTACAACCAGTTAATTGTAAGTTATATGCCGCGAATAGTACTGAAATTAAGACATATGGATATGTTAACTTGACGCTAAATTTGAATTTAAGGCTTACTTTCAAATGGAATTTTATTGTGTGTGACGTCAAACAACCTATTATCGGTGCAGATTTTTTGCGTAATTATAGATTACTGGTAGACTTATACGGTAAAAGGTTGATTGATAATGTAACAAGTGTTTCTGTAATTGGTACGATCATAAACCATATTGACTCATCAATTACTTTAATTAATACGGATAATAAGGCATACAATTTATTGCACAAGTATCCAGAACTGTTAAAACCGTTATCGTTTATTGAAGAGCCTAAACACTCTACTTATCATCATATAGAGACGACAGGGCCTCCGATATATCAAAGAGCTAGACCGCTGCCTCCTGATAGGTACGAGAAAGCGAAAAAGGAATTTCAAACAATGCTTGAGATGGGTGTTTGTAGACCATCTAAGAGTCCGTGGTCTAGTCCTTTGCATATAGTCCCAAAAAAAGATGGAGACATTCGACCGTGTGGCGATTACAGGGCTTTGAATGCGGTTACGAAGCCGGATCGCTACCCTATTTCGAGAGTACACGACTTCACCTACCTACTCGCAGGTAAGTCCATATTTTCTTGTGTAGACATTCGTAGAGCTTACCATAACATCATGGTACTCCCTGAGGACGTGGAGAAGACTGCTATTATTACTCCATTTGGTCTGTATGATTTTCCTAGAATGAGTTTTGGACTTAGAAATGCTTGCCAGACCTTCCAGAGGTTTATGAACAATACCGTTTTACGTGATTTTGACTTCGTGTATTGTTACTTAGATGACATACTTGTTGCTTCTCTCTCGGAGGAAGAACACGACGGTCATCTGGAACAGCTGTTTAAAAGGCTTAGTGAATTTGGCATCACCATAAATCTAGAAAAATGTACTTTTAAAGAGGAGAAATTAGAATTTCTAGGTTACGAGGTGTCGACAAAAGGTTTCAAACCTCTGGAAAGTAAGGTTTAAGCTATTAAGGACTATCCAAAACCGCAAAACGTTACTCAGTTGCGTACATTTTTAGGCATGATAAATTTTTACAGACCGCACATGCCAAAGGCTGTACAATACCAGGAATTATTGCTCAAGTATATTCACAAAGCTAAGCGAAATGACAAAACACCTATTGAGTGGACGCAGGAAGCTGACGAAGCGTTCCGACAATGTAAGCTTAGCTTACAGAACGCGGTCATGTTAGCGTACCCACTTCCCACAGTACCTATTTCATTATATGCGGATGCTAGCAATTCATGTGTAGGAGCTGTGTTACAACAATATGTAGAAGGTAACTGGAGACCATTAGCTTATTTTTCTAGAAAGCTAACGGAAGCACAAATGAAATACAGTACTTATGACAAAGAACTTCTAGCAATTTATTTATCTGTACAACAATTTAGGTATCTGCACGAAGGCAGAGAACTAATTATTTTTACAGATCATAAACCTTTGACATATGCATTTAGTAAGGTTAACAGTGATAATAACAAAGAGATACCAAGACGAACAAGACAATTACTTTTTATAAGTGAATTTACGACTGACATTAGGCATATACAGGGTAAGGACAATGTAGTTGCGGATGCTTTATCGAGAATTGAAACGGTTGATTTTCAAAATATCGCAATTGATTATTACAAGTTATCAAAAGCACAGGAAAGCGATAGTGAGTTAAAATCGTTATTAGAGAAGTCACATGATAGATTGCAATTTAAAAAAATAATGTTGCCTAACTGCACTTATAATGTTTACTGTGAAATATCTACAGGTAATGCAAGACCTTACGTTCCAGAGCAGTTTCGTCGCGATGTTTTTAAACATGTTCATAATTTAAGTCATCCGGGCGTACGAACGTCACGTAAGATGGTTTGTGACAGGTTTTTCTGGACGGATATGAACAAAGATGTAGGTCTTTGGGCCAAAACCTGCGTTCAATGTCAGAAGTCTAAAGTCGCGCGACATACTAAATCGATTCCAAGTAAGTTTCCGGAAGTAGATAGATTCCAACATGTACATACTGATATAGTTGGTCCTCTACCAACTTCGTCTGAAGGTTTTAGGTATTGTCTTACCATGATAGACCGTGCTACCGGATGGCCTGAAGCGTTTCCATTGCAGGACATATCGGCGGAAATCGTAGCGCAGACTATTTATGACGGCTGGATAGCTCGATTCGGCTGTCCAGTTACGTTAACTAGTGATCAGGGCAGACAATTTGAGAGCAACCTTTTCAGACAGTTGATGAAATATACAGGTAGAGAAGCTGAGAACGACACCGTACCATCCAGAGTCGAATGCTGTGTTGGAGCGATGGCATCGTTCCCTCAAAGTAGCACTGAAAGCACGTTTAGGTAGTAACAATATCTCTTGGGTAAACGAATTAAGCACAGTTCTGTTAGGGCTTCGCACAGTGCCAAGGTTAGACACTGGTGTCAGCCCCGCACAGTTAGTTTACGGTCGTACCATTCGGATACCAGGTGAATTTTTTTGTAGCATAGATAAGAATGTAACAGAACCACATGCCATGCTAGGTAAAATAAAAGATGCGATACGGAACTTGACACCAAGACCATATTGTCATCATACTAATGAAAACAAATTTTTTGTCAGCACAGATCTTAAGTCTTGTGATTATGTATTTGTTAATAGAATTGCGAAATCTTCGTTACAAACGCCTTATGAAGGGCCATATAAGGTTCTAGAAAGAAAAGACAAGGTTTTCAAAATACAATTGGAAGACCGAAATGTAAACATGTCAATTGACAGGTTAAAACCTGCATATTTACTTAAGGAACAAGTAGACTCACCACAAAACATAACTTTACCAGATACATTACAAGCGGACAGCGGAATCGCTCCGCCTGTGCCTAGCGTCGCGCCCTATGTTACACGCAGCGGGCGAACTGTTAAGAAATCAGTACGGTTTTGTGATGAGTAAACTTATTACATTTAGTAGGTTAAGATTTTTTTGCAAGTATGTTCCAAATGTTCTAGTGTAAACATTTATTTGTAGGTTATACATGTTGTAATTTTTAAGGTAAGAAAAATAGTTTGCATTTCAATAACAGCAGCGAAAGTATTAACACTTCATTAAGGGAAATTACGGTACCAAAAACAATTCGGGTAATACCGATAAGTCAAATACCCTAACGGCAGAAGCATCCATTAATGTGTCTGGATTGGCTACTCAACTTAATACGTTCAGTATTGTGCTACTAGTGATTGTAACAATATTGATCATTTTTATAGTCTACTATTTTTATAGTAGTTGTAAAAGAAAGGTGAACAAGTGGTTCACAAGGAAAGTACGTGTTCTGGCGCAAGACCAAGTAGCTGCTGGAGCTCAGGCTGCACGTCAGCCGCATCAAATCTATGTGAAAGTTTAGTGAAGTGTGGTGTACGTGTAGGTAGCATTACACTTGTTTGTTTTGTAATTTGTAATTATAACTTTCTTTCTTTCGTGTTAGAATAACAGCTATGTATTAATGTGGTCATTCTAAAAATAGATCGGACAGCCTTTGTTCAAGAGCTGCCAATACATTGTAAATTCGACCTTATTGTTCAGACATTAAGGTATGTAATCAAGTTTCATTGTGTACTGTTATCATTCCGCAGCTCATAATACCAAGTAGAGCCGCGTGGATTGTTTTCGAGGCAAGTTTTTAATTTAATGATAAGTACATTTGCGTACAAAATGGGGATAACAGATGCAATGAAAACTTCGATATAAGATAAATTCTTTATTATATTTTTAAAACATTTCAATTTATTTCATGTTCATTTGAAAATTTTTGTAAAAATTTTTTTTTTTTGGGAAGGACGACTATAGGAACAGGCTATGCGTTGTCAGCATTCCCGCGCGCCTCACGGAAAGCCCGACACATAGCGCGCTCGTTAGTTGCCTCCCGGTCGTACTGAAGTAAACACATTCTTAATTAAGAGGGGGCGTATCGCCAGGGAAAAATCAGAAATCACCCGCGCGCCCCGTACCTGCCGCGCTGATGCGTCTATTGCTGCCCCGCTCCTTCTCGCATAGTATATGCCCCGACAGTCAGATGAAACATAATGAATACCTATAGATAATTATAATAAGTGGAAAGAAAGACAAAATCTGTAAGTACCTATATTTGAAGATATAATTTTCGCTAGTAGCTAAGTCAGTTTCGAGAGCTATAACTGAAATATGACCTTCCGTTTTTTTACTAAATCACGTAAGGGTTGTAATTTAGCATAATAATGTCTCGTAAAAGGCTAAAGCAAAAAAACAGCTATAATCGAATTTAAACTTTTGTGAGACATATCTAAAATACTACTAATAAATCCACGGTTAAAAAATTAACGTATTAAATGTCACGTCACGACAGGCGACATGTTTCGAACACTTCGGGAGTTCTTCTTCAAAACAAACATCGAAAACTAATCCTGAAGAAGAACTCCCGAAGAGTTCGAAACATGTCATTTAATACGTGAATTTATTAGTAGCATTAAAAAAAACTGTAATTTATTATGAAAACTTCGATCATTTTTATGAAAGCCAGATTTTCAGGCCAATGTGTGGCGGCCAGATTTTTCAATTCTGACCCCGTGTCATGGTCGGCCTTATCACGCGATAAGTGACAGGATAGAGCGTCCGTCACTGGCTGACACCGTTTGATAGAACGAGACGATGCCCCTATCTTGTCACTTATCGAGTGATAAGGCCGACCATGATACGGGGTCTGATCTCGGATTCGTACTTGGAGACAATGGAGACGCTTTGGCCCTTTAGTTAACAATTTTGAACATACTCGTATTAAAGAAAAACTGCAAAATTGTGTTCACTTTTTTTAATATAAAAATGTCCAACTTCGCAGGCAATAATTCGGGTGCAGACTCGAAAATTATTATAACTCCAAAAGAAAGAAGGCAAAAAAATATGCATAGTGATGAAAATCCCATTCAGATATCTCAAAGAATTACGAAGCTACAACCGTTTTAATATTGCTTGTTAGAGAGAGAAAACGCAAACGGTGTGTGACGTCACATTACAGGATGCTGCCGGCAGGCCGCGTCGACGGCGTCGCCGACCACGATGCGCGCGGCACGTTGCCGTCTTCTGTGACGTCACATTCTTCCAGCGTCATCGTTTCATATGAAGTTGCGTTTTGCGAAAAAGGGACAGAACACATCCCTTCTTAAAACTTTGGACACTTATAACTTCGTGATTATTTAACCTTTTGCGTTGATTTTTTCTCCATTTGACAATTTTTTTTATCCTTCTTCGAGAAAATATCACATTATTTTATTTAGTGTCTACGCCCCTATTGTTGGAATCTAAAAGCGTCACCCGTGATGACTTTAAAGAAAAAAAATGTCAATAATTACACGGTTGACCCACGTATTAAACGTCACTACGGGCACAGATTAAAGAATACAAGTACAGATACCCAATCCCATAGAGCAAAAGCGTACCGTCCTAATGTAGGCAATTCGGTATACAATTTTAGTCTCGTAGCTACACCAGTAGATGCCGTATCCGAGCTACCACGGCTATGACGCTGTCAGCCTTTAGTAATACATTGAGATATCACCAGATGGCGTTGACTTCCCGGGCAACAAATATAGTATTTTTGATTTTTTCGATATAAAAGTAGTATTTTAGAGACAATATTACACATCCCACAAAAATATACATAACCAAATGCTTAGAGCCTGTGGTTCCATAGAACTTTCGCGACCCGTGATGGCGCCATCTAGTGACAGTACCCAATAATACGTAGCAAGCTTGAAAGCTGACTCGTATAGTACGAGTTACATGGATTTAGTATCAATTTTATTGCATTTACTAAACTTATAAAATATACCTTTATTGTATGTGCGAAAGTATGTTTGTGATATAATTAAGGTACGTTGAATTTATTAAGGTGTAAAAATCATTCTATCTTCACGATTACTGGTTCAAATGTTTCGCTCGGTACCTGTGTCGCCATCTATGAGTTCTTTTTAGTATCAATTATACGTTGTTCTAGTTGGGAGGCCATGCTACGGGCGACATGTTTCGAACTCTTCGGGAGTTCTTATTCAGGATTGAGTGTTTTCGCGGCGGTGTCGCTTGAATCACGACAAGATTCAAGCGACACCGCCGCGAAAACACTCACTTTATAGAGTACAAATTACTTTAATTACCCAAGGAATACCACTACCTACATTTTGTTGCTTAAAAAACCACCGGAGCTATAACTGAAATATGGCCTTCCGTTTTTTTACTAAATCACGTAAGGGTTGTGAGCTAGCATAATACGAGGGTCAAACTGAAAGTTCTTAGAAAATCAAAAACTGAGCAATCAAGCAACTTATTACTTTTATTATATCTTTTCAAAATAGCCTCCCTTCACATCAATACATCGCTGCATTCGATAGAACCACTGAGAAAAGCACTTTGCCCACTCGTCCTTAGGGGTCTCTTCGACGGCCTTTTGAAACGCAGCCACTGCTTCGTCGGCGTCCATAAAACGTTTTCCTCGAAATTTTTCTTTAATTTTTGGGAATAAATAAAAATCACAAGGTGCAAGGTCGGGGCTATAAGGTGGGTGACCCAGTAATTCCACGTTTGCCGTCGCCAAATAGTCGATCGTTTGCTTGGCGGTGTGCGATGAGGCGTTGTCGTGGTGAAGCAGGATCCTACTGCGAGGCCGTTTTTCTCGAACTTTTTCCAAGACAAGTAGTAAACAATTGTTAGTGTACCACTTCGCAGTAACTGTTTTTTGATCCTCTAAAATAATTGTTGCGTAATGACCAGTCCTTCCGAAGAACGAGGCCACCATCTTTTTTCCCACACTTCGACCTCTCTTCACTTTAGTAGGCAACTCCTCGGAAGGAAACACCCACTCAGCAGACTGTCTTTTAGTTTCAGGATCATAACAGTAAATCCAGCTTTCGTCACCCGTAACTACGTCGAACACAGCATTTGAGTCACCTCCGTTGAATCTTTGACCCATTTAACGGCACCAATCAACACGATGGACTTTTTGGGCTTCTGTCAAATTATGAGGTATCCACCGGGCACAAAGCTTCCTCACCGCTAAATGTTCATGGAGGATTTTGTGGACTTGACTCATACCAATGGCTAAGCTTGTACGAATCTGCTGATAGGTTACTCTTTTGTCAGTCTCTATCATACGCCGCACAACACTGATGTTATCTTCAGTAGTCGCCGTAGAAGGCCGGCCCTCACGCAGATCATCAGTGAGATTAGTGCGGCCACGTTTAAATTCATTAAACCAGTTGTAAATAGTAGCACGAGATGGGGCTTCATCGTGAAAGGCCAATCGAAGTCTATCATACCTTTCTTGTTGAGTTAAATTACATCGAAAGTCGTAAAAAATCATTGCTCGAAATTTTTTTCGCGTTAAATTCATGCTCACGTAGTACACACAATTTTCAATTTGCCGCCAAATCGTAAAACAAATGACAATCGAGTGGAATTCGTACACAAAAATATTAAGAAAGAGTTCCATTTTCAAATTTTGAACTTATTTTTTTATTATATTTATTACAAGTGGCCAGTTCTAAAGACTTTCAGTGTCGCCCTCGTAATGGCTAGTTAAAGCCTAAAGCAAAAAAAAGCTATAATCGAATTTAAACTTTTGTGAGACATGTCTAAAATACTACTAATAAATCCACGGTTAAATTCACGCATTAAATGTCACAACAGGCGACATGTTTCGAACTTTTCGGGAGTTCTTCTTCAAAACAAACATCGAAAACACTCATCCCGAAGAAGAACTCCCGAAGTGTTCAAAACATGTCGCCTGTCGTGTCGTTTAATACGTGAATTTAACCGTGAATTTATTAGTAGCATTAAAAAAAAAACTATAATATATTATGAAAACTTCGATCATGTCTATGAAAGTCAGATTTTCAGGCCACTACCGTGTGGCGGCCAAATTTTTCAATTCTGATCTCGGATTCGTACTTGGAGACAATGGAGACGCTTTGGCCCTTTAGTTATCAATTTTGAACATATTAAAGAAAAAGTGCATAATTATGTTCACTTTTTTAATATCAAAATGTCCAAGTTCGCAGGCAATAATTGTTGGAATCTGCACTCTCGATAACCCTAAAACCGACACCCGTGATGACTTTAAAGAAAAACAATGTCAATAATGTCACTACGGGCGACATGTTCCGAACTCTTCGGAAGTTCTTCTTCAGGATGAGTGTTTTCGCGGCGGTGTCGCTTGAATCACGACAAGATTCAAGCGACACCGCCGCGAAAACACTCATCCTTAAGAAGAATTCCCGAAGAGTTCGAAACATGTCGCCCGTAGTGACATTTAATACGTGAGTTGAACCGTGTAATTATTAGGACTGTTTCAACACGTCTCACGAAAGTTTAAATTCGAAAAGCAATGTCCGCCATCTTGGAATTCAAAATGGACATCATTTCTAGAATCTTCACCCTCGAGAAGCCTGCCAATGTATGTTGTTCTTTAAAAAAACGCGCATATTAATTTACAACGAATGTTTCAAAAAATTTCATTAATGCGACCACTTTTTGAAATATTTCTGACTATGAATTCGTATTTAGACCTCTCAGACATCGATTTTGAACATAACCGGATTTATTCTCAACTAGCGATCCGCTCCGGCTTCGCACGGATACTATATTATACATATAAACCTTCTTCTTGAATCACTCTATCTATTAAAAAAACCGCATCAAAATCCGTTGCGTAGTTTTAAAGATCTAAGCATACATAGGGACAGACAGCGGGAAGCGACTTTGTTTTATACTATGTAGTGATAGTGATAGTGATAATCTTCCATAAAGTAAATACACGATCGACAGAAAAATGTTCGTCTAGTTTTGCATGTACTGCACAAATTATTCTAAGAAGCCGGTCACCCGCCGATCGCTGCGTAATCTTATAGTTGTATTTTGAACTTTAAGATCTATATGTTAAGGTCGACTTTTAAATATATTATTTCAAAATGTAGCAAAATATCTACTGGAATGTAATGATACGTTCATTCACTGGACGAATATACTGGGTCACAATATTATTGAAATAATTATGTTCATCGTGCTGTCGTGAGAGCACAGAACGTAGTCCTCTCGTCTCAGCGGAGCGATTGCGACTGACTCCGCCCGCGAACGGCAACAAAAGATATACAGAACCGCACGAAACACGCGACGGGAGAAAGGGTATCGCGCTAAATAAAAAAGGCCTATACGCCAAATACGTTTCACCTCAATAAGTCTGAAAAGGGACTACATAAAAATACCCCGCTAGTACTTTCATTAGGTAATGTGAAAAGCTATTATACACTCAACTTTTGCTTAATTTATATGCACGGGAACCTCACACTATTGAAATTGAGTAAAAATAAGACATGTTTTGGCGGTTCTTTTCTATCGAGGCGATTTTGGTTTTGTATGGTTTTGTTCAGACGATTCAATTGCAAATATGATGTAGTTTTGGTATGTTCTTTTTCCTGGAATTCGCTTTAGTTTGTCATAGGTAAATATTCAATCTAAGAACCCCGATTTCGCGGAGCGCCCCCTCTTAACTACCTAGGCCTTCTCATTTCAAACTCCCAGATAAATTCCCCTAAACATTGTATGTTTTAGTTCGATCAATTTCAATTTACAGTTATTTTACTTCTCCTTGTATAAAATCAGTAGTAGGTATGTAGGTGATGTATGTTTATTATTGATGTGTTGTAAGTTAGTTTACTTCTAATTTTACCACCTACTTACCTGCTTGTATTTTTTGTTGCAATTTCTCAGCTACCTAAAGTTTGTCTAGAAGAGATCGCTTTTGAACGATAAGACCGCCTGTGGTTAACCTCTATTTTTAAGTCCTTATGTCTATTTGATTCATACGATGAGGTGTGCAATAATAGTTATTTACGATACAAGTGCCGAAAATAGGAAATTCGCACGTGTATCCTACAACGTTTTACAGTACATATGGTGCTACTTTCCCGCACTAGTGCGGAAAGAGCACTTTCCGTGCATATGTCGAAACTTTAAAGAGCCATATGTACAGTAAAACGTTGTACGATACACGTGCGAATAGGTAATTCGCAACTCGTGTCTATTTAAAACACTCCCTTCGGTCGTGTTTTAATTTATCACCACTCGTTGCGAATTTCTTATTTTCGGCACTTGTATCGTAAATAACTATTACTGTACATATGGCTCTTTAAAGTTTCGACATATGCACGGAAAGTGCTCTTTCCGCACTAGTGCGGGAAAGTAGCACCATATGTACTGTGAAGAGTATTTTCTCAAACATGCAATGATATATTGACGTTGTTTTCTTCCCATGGGCTTCGAAGTGTCACGTTTCGGGCGCAGCGAGACGAGAGATCCGTAATGGCATCGTACAAAATTGGAGGCCATTCCACAATTTGCAGTACATTTACGAGGCGAGGCGGTGCGGGTCGGGCGCCGGGTGGCTCTAATGAGCTGTGACCTTAATAGTGACCCTGCTTACGAAACTGACGGTATTATGTACAACACCCCGGTACAGGCAAATCTCTGTGTGATGAGCAGGAACATTTGTTTCTGAGACTTGGATGTTTTCTGGGTATTAAAGAGTTGCCAGGACGCCCGACTCTCCATACATAATGGGATCTTCCGGTACTAGGACGAAAACACAAGTTTCATAAACTATTCTGTGGCTAGAAAAAAAAATAAATAGAACTAGTAGAACGTTTTCTATACAGTCTCTAACCTATCATTCATCATAATGAAATGTATGTATAAAAAAAAACTATTATGATTTATGCAATATAAACTAGTTACTGACCTAGGTATGGGTGAGGACCAAATTCTTGGCCAGTAGTTAGCCTGGTTAATCGTTAGTAGTTAAAAAAATCCGTTGTGACACAAAAATTAACCATATAATTGTATGACTATCTGTAGTTAAGTATACTGCACCCTTTGAGTTCCAGAAATGTCCTATAACTTGTTATCTAGAAGGCGTTATCGCAGTAAATTATTCCTTAGACCCAGAAGGATAATTCCCTAAATCTCTTTGAAACTATGGGGTATCTCCTTGTAAAGTTTTGAAATATAGTATATATCAATTCCTACATAATGCGAAAACTGATCTTCACTATTAGTGTTCATATTATGACTTAATGAAACGCAAAATAGTTACATCAGCGCAATATAATCACTCCGGGAGTGCCGGTAGTAGTAATACAACAAAAAGTACACGACACGTCATTATGTCACTTTGGAGTTGGTGATTCACCGATATTTTCTCGAATAAATTGACTATTGACTACTTTTTTGTGGATATTCCGTCAGTCTGTGTTTTGTATCAGCAGTCGGAACACCTCTATTCCAGTGTTAAATCAGCATATATTCACCATGAGTCTACAGTGGACCATCATCGCGACGTTCTTGTACGCAGAAATAGCCATCGTCTGCTTGCTAGCCTTGCCGATCGCGAGTCCCTCCAAATGGCAAAAGTTGTTCAGATCAAAATTCCTGGCTTATATAAGCGGACAAGCGTCGGGGTCGCGTAACCAGCGAAATTACCCTAAAATATTTTACAAGCAGCAAGGACTTTGTTTGTACGACTTACTGTTTCACGGAAAGGAGGACGACAACCGCCACTTAAATATTATAAAGAGAATCCCTCCTCGCTCTCGGAACCTTAAAGCGATCAGGCATAATCCAATTCGCTTACACAAAAACCCTCGCCGACTAATTTCGTTCGTTAAATTTGCACATAAAAGCTGCAACACAAGAGGTGGAATAAAATGTGGAAGTGTCAAGACAGTTAAATCACGAGCACATAACGAGATCGGGCTTTGGGAAAGCACTCAGAATTAAGTTTCAAACGAATCTGCGGGCGTGACGAGGCCGTGTAAATTTAACAGTGCTTCGGTTTAAGTACCTAATAAGACAATGTAATAGCAACGCAAAATGTTTATTAGCAGACAAATATGTCAAGCAATGTAGGTACTGAAGCAATAAACATATCAGGATCATGTGGGGTTGTCCTATCACTTATCGTTGTGCATAAGACATCTGTCATTCTCACACTTACACACTTCTCAAAACGTGACGAATGACTTCGTGGCAGTTTGGCAACCATGCCATGCCACGCCCGCTTATAGGTAATCTGCACACTTAAAGTCAAACTCGCAAGTAGCTGAAATTCTTGATACTTTGTCGCTTTCTCCGTTTTACAACTTCATAAGGCAATTACGGCGTTAAAGCGACACGGTACGGTTCAACCCCTTGTGAGGTCAACCTTACCTGTTCTTACACAAAGCCTCATCCCAAGTAGGTCTTCCTTTGGGTTGGACGGCCAGAATGTGGTCGCTTCCGCTTAAAACAAGTACCTGCTCCATTGCTTAGGGTTAGGTTACAAGCGGACCCCGGGCTCCTTTAGGATGCAAATAGGCTAAGGTTATGTTGAAGATACGACTCCGTGCGCCCGTACGACACACGTGACATCAATAATGTACTAAATTAATCCTTATCAACAACAAAAGCATATAGTATACGGTCAATCAACATGTTTTTCAAATCCATACTCATAACCATATTAATATTATAAATGCGAAACTGTTTGTCCGTCTATCTGTCCGCCAAAACGAGACGTTAGTTATCCCGATCCTGCGCGACTTCCTGCCAGCTTTCAGCTTGAAGATGACGCAGATCCGCCTTCACGCTATCCCCCCAGCGAAACCAGGGCCGCCCTACTGGGCCAATAGCCAGTCATCATTAATCTAGCGCCCCAGTGTTCCCCGTTATATATACAATTTTACAAAGGCTTGTGACTTATTAATACGTCGAGTCACTGTTCAATAAAAGAGGTTAAAAAGACTTTTCCGCTTGCACTATAAGTACCTTTATGCAACACAAGTTCTATCCCTTTGTGAAATTAACGCCAGCTCTGTCCACGGTGAATGAAATCTTTGAAAACTAAATTCTCTTCACATTGCAGGGCATAATTAGATAAAGCGAGGTTGCTGTCCAAAGCGGAGGTCCTAATAACATGAACGAGCGCTTTCGTTCGATTAAAGCAGGTTTTTGCCAGTTTATTGCATTAGTTTGTCATAATCATAAGTGAATAATATTTCGTTACATTCTCCGTTAACAGTGTTAAGGATACACGTTTCAGTGGAAAATATGTTCATGTTGTTATGACATTACTATTTTGACGACCCATTTAGCCTAGCGAACGAAGCTGATTGTGCTGGGTTCAAAGCTAAGAGCAAATATTTGCGTATGTAGTGATCATCAATATTTTGTTTTTGAATCTTGGATGTTTTTTGTGTAGTTAAGTTTTTATACCTGTTAAAATATCATCGTCTAGTACCTTCAAATGAGGTAACATGGGTCACGCCGGGTTACTTAAGAGACCAGATTTCACCAGGAACTAGTGTGTGTTTGTATGGCGGAATATTCTAGTAATCTAGCTTGGATTAGATGTTACGGTACCCATAACGCCAGCCTCATTGAGTTTATTATGGGGCTATTACGATCTGTGTAGGATGATAATAATTGCTCCTATTTCGATATTTGACACATCCCTCATAATGCAGATAGGCACCGCTTGAAAAGCGGCCTAATAAGCTTCAATGTTGGAAAGTATTTGCCATTATCAAATAAAAAGAGGTATTTATGACATTATTCAAAAAAAGCGACGCTATTTTAGTTAAAACAACATCAAAAATCGATTCTCGTTATCATCTGTTAGGTATTTTGATATTTACGTTTGTGAGATAATATTATAGAAGACAGGTACACCGAATTCACTGTGCCTTTCTAAATAATGAGTATTAATAGGCCTGTTAGCTTTTACTGTTCGGATTTAATTCCGTAACAAATCACCAATACATTATTGACCATGGATGTTGTGGCACATCCGAAACGTCGAAAAACCTTAGTGAGATAAATAATAGATAAATATATATAAAAACCGTCTAGTAACATTAATGTGCGAGAATTGTGAAAGTACTTATAAATGAATATAAATCACGAATAGATTCATCCGCCCATAAATTACCCGTCAGATTAACACTATGTTAACCCGCCCCTGCCTTGTGTACCACTAAACAAGACTGCGGAAGCGTGGTATCAGTGGCATTGTTTCCCAAAGTACGATTACTTGACGCGATAAGACGCTCGAGGGACCAAGATTACGTTCGATATACCGAATTGCCGAGGTTGGTGTAAAAACATAATCGCTGCGGCATGTTAAGGCGGTTTTGAAGTTGATGCCAATACAAATACTCTTTTCTCAAACATGTAATGAAATATTGACGTTACGTTCCTTATAATAGGCTGCAAAGTATTATGTTTCGGGCGCGGCGAGAAGAGAGATCCGTAATGCGATTTCATACGAAATTGAAGGCCTGCAAAGTGACCTTTTGTTTCAGTATTTATTCGTGACCCAACGCGGCGGTGGCGCGCGGCTCGGGGCGTTGAGCTATTAAAATAAACTTGGAGTATTTATTTTATTTCATTACATGTTTGAGAAAAGCGACAAAAAAGCGCGTTACATACCTCGGCGTGGAAAAGGATTGCCAGCCTCATATCCCTATCCGTCTATATCTACTTCTCGGCAATCTCTATTTTCCCGGCCTTTTCAGTAATGTAGGTAATATTTTTGCTCACCTCACACAAACGACAAGGTAAATATTTGTACTGATATGATTATTAAGAGTTTTTGTTTTAAATTAAGTTGCACTGCCCACATTTTATCTGCTTTGCCTTAAGGTTGACTGGTAGAGAATGCTTTATAGCATTAAATCCACCTTTTGTACCATAAGATATTCTTTTGTGCAATAGAGATTAAATAAATAAATAAATTATGTTGCCGCAGCCCTGACTCCTCGTTCAGACTGGCTGACTTCCGCGCCTGACCAAATTGACATCTTATTATTTTAGGTATGGATTTCGTTTTCATCGTCGCCTATTACCCCTGTTGAAGAGGGAATAGGCGGCATTCGCCACGCTGGCCCAATGTGGGTTAGGGACTTTTCTCAAACATGCAATGAAATGTCGTCATTTCGTGCGTTATAATTATAACAGGCTTCAAAGCATCACGTTTCGGGCGGAACAACTAAAGTAAAGGAATTTCATACAAAATTGAAGACCTAGGGCCGGCGGGAAGTATTTTTTAAATATTTATTTGTGGCACAGCATCACAGCGTTCATAAAACATAAACGTTGATTTCTTGGATTTTTTTTAAATTATTTTATTGCATTTAACCCTTTTCTTGACATTGTATCTTATATGATACACAATTTTTGATGTTATTTTTGTATGTTTGTAACAGACGATTTTTTGGCTCTGGTTTTTTTGTTATTTGCCAAGAAAAGGGTTATAAGAAAAACACTATCCATACCTCGGCGTGAAAAGGGGTTGCCAGCCTCATAACTATCCGTTAGTACTCGGCCGGCAACCCCTTACTTCCCGGCCTCTGGTAGTAATGTACTATTCCTTCACCAAAACGCTGATGGTTTGTAGACCAGCAGGTCGATCACGTAACGCATTGTACGTACGTTAGGTAGATCTAAATGTCAATTTTTATATGGAAAAATGACAGTTGGACGGCCCTAACGCGCGTTCATAACGTTATGTGACTACCCCCCTCCGGTATTAATAGTACATTAACACAACGCATTCTCGGGAGCTCTGGCGACCTTGCTCACCTCCAGGAACACAACACTACTACAGAGCGAGTAGTATTGTTATTATGGCTGTGGTCTTCTGCAAGGCGGAGGCAAGCGACTTCCATCTGACCTTCCAACCCAGAGGGAAAACTAGACCTTATTGGGATTAGACCGGTTACTCCACGATGTTAATCTAACGGTAAATATTCCGTACATAAGTTCTGAAAAGCTCATTGGTAGGGGCCAGAATTCGAACCCACGACCGCCGCTTGACAGTCGCATTCCTGAACCACTAGGCTACCGTAGCTTTTTACTAATAATATGTCAATCATATTCGATGTATTTATAAATGCAGTACCACACTGCAAACTGCCCTATATAAAATTACCCCAAATCTCTGGCGGTTCGAAGTTGGCGGAACATCCATTGATTGTGATCATATAAATTAAAAATAATAATTATAAATTATAACTACACTCTGGCCAGGCATCCGTGTCAGTGAAAAGGGAAGACGCTCCTGCTACGTCGCATCGACTACGCGCGCCCGTCATTAGTGACCGAAAAATGAATTGTTTAGCATGCGACGGTACAATAGAAAGGGACGAGCTGCTAACCTGCACATGCTGTCCAGGAAGATATCATTACAGATGTCTATGCATAACTTCGGCGCAATTCAGAGAAAAGCAGGCGACTCTTCAGAAATACTGGACCTGCCCGTCGTGCGAAGCCATAACACGACGACGCCGGAATGACAACACACCGGCGACGCCGGCGGGGATGAGTAAGAACATTTCGCATATAACGGAACAAACCGACATGTCATGCGAAGAACTAGATATTAGTAATTTACGAGGGGACACTTTATCTCCCCCAAATATCTCGATGGCAGAACACTCCCAAGAACCGGAGCTATCATTGCATACAAACGTAACACTACAGCAAATAAGTGCACTACTTGATAAAAAATTAGACCAACAAAAAAAATCAATAATATGTGAATTAAACACCCAAGTAAATGCGGTAATAAAAAACCTTATTCAAAAAGGAATTAATGATACCCTACATAATTTCAAGACGGAGATAAATCAGAATATGACCAACCTAGCTGCAGATCAAAGTCAATTAAACACAAAAATTGAAACCATGGCATCGGAAATAAAATTAATACAAGCAGAGCATTGTTTATTGAAGAAAGAAAAACAAACAGTACGAATCCAAAACATTGCATCACCGATGGTAAATAGTGACCAAATAAAACTATTAGAAACGGAAAATAAAATGTTGGCGGAAAGCGTAAAATAATTAAAAGGTCAAATTGAGAACATGTGCTCGAACCAAAACGATAACCAGAGGAAGTTTGTTCTCTATGGATTGGATGAACACCGCGGTGAAACACAAGACGACCTCTGCCATCGAATATCAAATATGTTTTCAGATATACTTATGATTGACATAAACGGATACATCGAATCGGTCAAGAGGGTTGGAAGATTTAGCTACGGGCGCCCACTTGTAGTTGAACTCATAAATAAACGAATGGCAAGTTATGTAACCGAGAGAAAAACATACTTTAGAGGTAGCGGTTATGATATATCGGAATATTTAACGAAAGAGATCTTGCAACGTAGAAAAATGCTTAGGAAAATCCAACAAGATGCACGCCGAGTTGGAAAATTCGCCATAATTCGGAACAATCGACTATATATAAATGGTGAGGAATATCATCCTGAAGACGACAAAGAAAGACAGACCTGCTCGCCAACTTCGGAAAACAACAAAGACATGCAAGACACCGTGATACCAGTACAAGTTGAAAAAAAGAACTTTATTCAAAATAAAAAATCACAACCAAGTACACCTGAAAATGAAAATAAAAATGATCTTTTTCGAATGTAAAATATTTTTCCAAAATATGCAAAGTTTAAAAAATAAAACCCATCTATTAGAATCGTATTTGTCACACAGTAACTACCAAGTAATCTGCCTAACAGAAACATGGATATCGGAAGCGCAGAAAAACTCAATACAAATCGACGGATACGAGTTTGCAGCGGCATACTACCGACGAGAGAGGCCTGGAGGTGGAGTGGCGATCTTAGTACAGGACGGTCTAGAATATGTTGAGCGAACAGATATATCCGAACTATCAGTTGAATTTATTGTAGAATTTTGTGCTATTGAAATACCTGAACTTAATCTTTTTGTTCTGAATGTATATCGAGCTGCTAGGGAAATAAATATATTTTTCGAAACGCTTGACAAGGTTCTCTGTAAATTTAACAATAAACAACAAAAAATGAGAGTTATAATTGGAGGAGATTTTAATATCAATGTAAGGACCAATTCGTCACATTCTCAGACACTATTAAATGAAATGTTGTCGCAAAACCTTAGACAAATAGTCAACGAGCCAACAAGAGAAAACGATAAATCATCCACATGTATCGACTTAGTATTCACGAATAAAACAGACTACTCCGTATATATCAAAGATCACGGCTTCTCTGATCATAAAAGCGTCACATACAGTTTCAACCAACCAGTAAATCACCAAATAAAAAAGACAAGGAAACGGATGATTTATAAACGCATATACAGTAAAGATAATATGAATAATTTCAAAAACGAACTGCGAACAGTATCTTGGAGCAATATTTTAAGGTCACAAAAAGATGTAAATACGAATTATTCCAATTTTCATAATAAATTACAAGACTTGCTCTCGAGGCACGTCATTGGTAATCTTCCAGTTCATTGAACACATATTTTTTATTCTTGTTACAAAATATCTGTTCCAATGTTTCTTCATCCTCATCACGCCGTAGTAACTCTACAGTTTTCAGAGAGCAGAGTACGTATAGTCACATGTTGAGCTTTATTATGGAAAGAGGTCAATTACGCAAACGAATGCTAATAGATATGTAATATTATCGTATTTGTTTATTTGATAAACACAAATGCTTTTAATATGTTTTGGTATATTTTCTTGTACTACGGTGGAAGCATTCGTGCATTCTTTCGTAAGCTTTTTTTAACTAAACCTCGTATGATCTACTCTTAACATGTCCTACAAGTCAAATATGAGCGATTTCCCGGAGTCCAATTGAGAGGCAATAATTTAATTTGGGACACTGTCTGATAATGGACATAGAAAATAAGATCGCTATAAGTAGGAACATTTAAAATACACTCAATTCTGCAAACTAGAGATTAGTAATGTTAATAAACAGTTGACGAGTGAGCAATTCAATACTCCAAATTTACCCTTTTATTAGCAACTTTTTGCTCCTACATGACAAACTGGAACCACTAGAAGGGGGAAAATGATTGGTCATTTGATACGGCACGACAACTTCTTTAAAACCATAATGGAAGGGAAGAGAAGGAAGGAGAGGCAGGGGAAGATCACGACGCAGTTATATGACCAACTAAAGGAAAAAGCTGGTGTCGTGTCGTATCAGCAAATCAAAGTGCTGGCGTAGGACAGAGAGAGATGGAAAATACTCCACCGACAAGAGGATAACTTAAATTAATGTGATGATAGTTATCGATATGATACAGAGAAAAAATATAATGGAAAAATAAACCATCTTCGTCTGTAAAAAAACACGAAAACAAAAAAAATATAAAATAAAAAATAAAAAAATTGTTTCGTGATAAGGGTATTATGTATGATGATAGTTTTTGAAGTAAAAACTTCTTTAGAGGCGCTGAGCACTTTTTGGGATGGGGAAAAATTGTTAAATACGCGACAGATTTGTGTGACGTCAGATGTGAAGGAGGTGACAAACTTTTATATTTTGCTGCTAGCCGATTCGACTTCATTCAAAACTGAACGCTATTCGTAAGAGTATAAAGCCGTTAAACACTTTTTGCAATAGCATATTCTGCAACTTGCATTTTTTTTATCTGAAACTTGCATTTTTTATATTTTTCTTAGTCCCCCATTGGGTGGTTTATAAATACAGAACAAATAGTGGCGTTATTATGCCATAAATACGAGTGTCATATACCTACTTCTGTGCCCTAACTTTCTTCCGTCTCTTCCCCAAACTTGCTCTAAATGCTACCCATTTAGAGCAACTTCTATGGGTTATTTATGTTCATTGTTAGATTTCTCGTGTGACTGTGTTCATGTCAAATCATAAGATTACTTGTATGTGCATCGGTTTTGTCCTACCCATGAAATGGTAGTAAACATAATAATTGCGAGTTATTATTCTATAAATATTAAACAGTTCTGGGTGATTTCCGCGGTTCGCAGCCGTGCCGGTAATAGAAGAAGTTGTTTTGTATGAACTGCGAGACTCAATTTAAATACTGGATCAACAGGAATAGGGTACATGTATATCGCACGCACTAAATGTGTAAATATAGTAGAGTTGACGCATATCCGGCGAGCGTGTACTCAGCTCGGTTAACAATGTAGACTATGATAAGAGCATTCCACATTTATTTATGAAATAAAATAATATATGATTGGTGTGACCCGTCCCAGGAATAAACTTGCAATTTTTTTCAAAGAGAATCCTCAATGATGAAAATGAAAAAAAAATGAAAAAGTTTATTGTTCAAGGGCAACATTACAATATAAATCACGACTCTGCGTCCTGAGCTAGGAAACCCTGTGTTACAGGACGCAGTTTCGTCGTTCCAATTACTTAACCTACTTATCTATTATACAATGCTCCATCTCGACCTGAAATATTTGTATGCCTAATGGCTAAACATAGAGCACACTATTATAAATCCTTGTAAGACCTGTACACCTATGTTTACAAATAAATGTTTTTGACTTTTGACTTTAACTGTACAAAGAGAGCAAAATACTTACAACTTATAAATAAAATATATGCCTAGTTTTAGATGGCTAAATTGTGTGCGCGCGTGTGCGTGTGTTTTTGTGCTTGTGTGTGTGTGTATGGTGAGTGCGCGTAGGTACGTATATGTGACAAAAAAGTATGCTGGGCGTAAAATCATATATATTATAGTATAATAGAAAACAAAATATCTGCACTGCAATACTGACTAAATGGTACCTAGTAATCACTTTATCACTGTCATTAGGAGTTCAGTCTCATGATAATCCAGTTGCATAAGCCACTCGGACAACAACCGTTTGCTTGGTGGCCTTTTTATGGGATGACATTTGCAGAATAATCTCATAACCAGAGGAGAAATGAAGGGGTGAAATCTCTGGGCAAATTTTGTACGCGTTTTAGGGGTTTTCCAGCGCTGGCGGCGTCTTGTATCTGCTTCAAAATTCTTGTCATGTACTTGTCCATAACTGTACAGTATTTTTCTCAAAAACAGTTGGCGGACAGAGAGGACGTTAGCAACTTTGTATAGCTCTTTGGTACTGAAACGTGATGATTTGCGGTAGATAACCTTGAGAAGGGACCTTTGCGCTCTTTCCAAACGAATAAGGTGCGTCTTTGCTGCCCCTCCCCAAACCGAATTGCAATAGCCTAGTACGGATTCACAGAGTGCGGAGTAAACTATTTTCAGCAGTTCGGGATACGCGAAATTTCTTAGAGCGCGAAAGACAAACATAAGCTTTCGAACGCGACTTTTTAGCGATTCGATATGCTGCTGCCAGGTAAGGTGGGAGTCAAGCACTACACCAAGGTATTTTATAGTGTCAGAGCGTTCGATAAAGCTATCGCTGCCGTAGGCAAGGGATCCTAGCGAGCTTCCGTACTGGTGTCGAACCTTAATGCAGAATTCGTCGTGAGGTTGACCTCTGGGGTCTATAGAAAAGCATAAGTATTTGGTCTTCTGAACGTTCAATGTCAATAAATTTGTGTCAAGCCATTCGACCACTAGTTTTAAGTTAGCCTCTGCAGTACTTTGAATTTCTGACCAGTCTTTGCCGCGAACCAGAATAGCTGTGTCGTCAGCAAACGATATAATCGTGGCGTTTGCCAGATTAAGATTACAGAGTCCGTTGATATACGTTAGGAACAGGGTTGGCCCTAATACACTCCCCTGGGGGACTCCGAAATCTACAGTAGCAAAGTCACTGGTGTGGTTTTCCACCCGTACGCATTGCCTACGATCACGTAAGTACGACTCAAACCATTCTAGTGCAAGTCCCCTGATGCCAAGGCCTTCGAGCTTAGCCAATAAGATCGGAATTGAAACTGTATCAAAAGCCTTGGCAAGGTCTAGAAATATTCCTACACATCTTTCATTACTATCAAGACAATCTACTATTTTCCCAACAAGTAAGTCTACGGCTTGTTCGGTGGATCTATTTTGCCTGAATCCAAATTGGTTAGGTGACAGACTGTTATGTATTTCCAGATAGGACAGCAACTGTACATTGATAATCTTTTCGACTAGTTTACCAATTACGCTAAGCAGGGAGATCGGCCTATAGTTGGTGACTTCCGTTCTACTACCTGCCTTGTAGATTGGTGTTACTGAGGCTACTTTGAGGATATTAGGGAATGTCGCAGATGCTATGCTTAAATTGCATAAGTAGGTGATTGGCTCGACAACGCTAGCCATTGTCATTTTTAATAAATCTGGTGAAATGCCGTCTAGCCCAGGGGAACTACCAGCTTTAAGTTGCTTGATAAAGAAGGCTACCTCATGAGTGTCCGTTGGTCGAAGGAAAAAAGACGAAGCTGGGGAATTTTCACCTTTATAAATTTTGGCCAAGTCCGCCTCGCTTGCTCCCATTCTATTAAGAGTCACTTCCGCTAAATTCCTACCGACAGAACTAAAGAAGGAGTTAACTTTATTTAACGATGCTGTAGGGTCGGTGTCAAGATGGAGCAGTTCAGAATCCTGGATGCGGGTGTTCGCAATATTGCAATAATGATCCACCCAGCATTTACTGATCATTTAAGTATGATAAAAATCCGTCCGGTTTCATGTTTCATCATTGAACCGGATGATCATTTTGCAACTAGTTAATAGTTACTTATATGGCTGACAGGATAAAAAACGTCACTGTAATATATTATAAATAAAATATTTATCACGGGCCATATTGGCTCTCATAAAATTCATTGTCCTATTTTTTATTATAGGTACTACGGATTTGTATTCATAATCGCTGTAGATAAGGGACTTCGTCCAGTTAACATTTAAGCAATTGAGTGGAGAATAGAAATCAATAGATATACAAACTATGTGTACAAAGACGAAGATATATATACACTCAGAGGCAATGAAAACGGGTCACTTTGTAAAAGTAATCCATGGGAAGTGACCCGTTTTCATTGCATCTGAGTGTATATATATATAGGTACCAGTGGCTTTGTGAGCTGTAGAACACGGGAGCCTGTCACATATTAAAAAAACAAAAGACCGGGTTGCACTCCGGGAGTGCCGGCAGAAGTGAAAACTCAATAACACTGTAACAGTTTTTCGATCAGGTCACGTGACATCTTACGGTGTCACCCTAAAAATGAAATTGATGCAAATTTATAAACACATCAATTACTTAGGCGGACGGGCCCGTCGGCGCGCCGACGGGCGGCGGCAAACACAATACCAATTTGTTTTTGCCATTGCCAATTATTTTTCAAAGCTTTATCTCTTTAGGAATAACGTCTAAATACGAACTATTCGAATTTGCAAGAACAGCACAACAGCAGACGGCGGTGGCGACCAAGATATTAATTTGTTTTTGCCCTTGATAAATATTTTTCTAAGCTTTATCTCTTTAGGAATAACGCCCAAATTCGAACTATTCGAATTTGCAAGAACAGCACAACAGCAGACGGCGGTGGCGACCAAGATATCAATTTGTTTTTGCCGTTGGTAAATATTTTTCTAAGCTTTATCTCTTTAGGAATAACGCCCAAATTCGAACTATTCGAATTTTCTCAATAGCAAAACGGCGAAGGATGCGTTGGTATTATTACAAATTTATTTGCAGAATATGCTATTGCAAAAAGTGTTTAACGGCTTTATACTCTAACGAATAGCGTTCAGTTTTGAATGTAGTCGAATCGGCTAGCAGCAAAAAGTGACCTCCTTCACATCTGACGTCACAAAATTCTGTCGCGTATTTAACAATTTTTCCCCATCCCAAAAAGTGCTCAGCGCCGCTAAAGAAGTTTTCACTTCAAAAAGTTACTATACTCTATAACAATTTTTCCCACATATGAGACCTAGCTAGTTCGATTTTTCGCCTCCACCCCTATGTTGCAAGTTTTATCGAAATCGTTTGAGCCGTTTTCAAGAACGTGATTTCAAATACACATACTTATATACAAATATTGCTCGTTTAATAGTATAGGATATATAGGAGGTATATAGGATAGTCCCTGGGCGAAGAAAAAAAAGGGAGAAAGCGAATGTTCCCAGACATGAAATCTAGCTAGATCGATAATTCGCCCCCCGTATTCTATATTTGATCGAAATCGTTGATCGTCGAGAACGTGATTGCAAATATATATATAGGTACCTAGGTATATACAGGGTGGTTTGTGGGAAGCAGGGGTGAAGAGTATCAAGTTTCACTTGAAAAGAACCATCGGAGACGCTACACCTACTTTTGAAGAGCTGAACACTCTACTAACACAAATAGAGGCGTGTCTCAATTCGAGACCTGTATCGCCATTGAGCGATCACCCTGATGATTTAGAGCCATTGACTCCATCACATTTTCTTGTTGGAGAACCACTAATTACCATCCCAGAGAGAGACTTCACAGAATATAAGGTGCATTCCTTGTCACCCTGGCAATACATTCAAAAAATGCTACAAGTATTCTGGAGAAAGTGGCAATCGGAATACTTAACCAGATTACAGCAGAGACCGAAATGGAAAACTAAAAAACCGGTTTAACCTACGCGTATCGCTAAAACTCATACACCCTGCATTTGACGGGTGAATACACATGCACTAAAATTCACTCTGTTGCCTTTGTTTCCCCATTCCAATATGAAGTATTTTGAGCATTAACCTATTAAGCGCCAATCACGATACACATGTGTCAAAGCGTAGTGCTTTGTTGCACATATATGGTGATTGGGCGAAACGATATGAAAAAACAGTACATCTAGCACAACTTGCTGAAAAGTCGCTTCTCGCGCGACTGGGCGTCTCCTGTCTCACTCGCACCGTGCAATTTAGAAAGAGGAGGGTAGATATTTCTCAACTCGCATCGCGGCGCAGCGTCAGTTGTGCTAGCCCCCCTGTACCAGATGGGATGTCTTCCCATTAGTTGAACAACGACATTAGACGAACGAAAAAATAATAATTAAGTCAGGCTTGCGAATCCTACCGCTAACCGAGCCATATATTGTAGGTAGATTACATAGGTAAAAATATATAGGTTAACCATTACAATAAGGGGAATGAAATTCCAATTAAGAAAAGCCCGACTGGACATGAAAATCTAAATTCGTCTAGATGTTCATCTTCGTTGTAGGTAGTCGTTGATTCGAGCGATAAGGACGAAATATATACCGAGGTCTGAATTTCGTACCTAGTACCTATCGCCACACGCATGGTCTATTCTAATAGCACTTGTATGGACATAACTAACGGACTTCTAACCTCCAGCCCAACATGGTGAACAACCGAGTGCCCTCGGTTTTCTCGAAGACCTACGTGACCCCGCGGCGGCCGTTCGAGAAGGCCCGATTTTATTTATTTTTAAATATGTTTATATTTAAACGGGGTTTATACGAACGCCACTATCATGGTTTAAAAAAAAAAACCTAAATAAATAAATATTTGTGTACACCTAAAATCTTACACAAAATGACCTAGTCCCGAACTAAGCAAAGTTAGTTTTTCTTCCATTTTATTAGGTAGTTAGTTTAGAGTTTATATGCATTTTAATATAATCATTTTTTAAACTTAATTGATTTCTGAATTGTTTTGTAATATCTTTAATATTTTATCAATTGTTTCGTTTATTTACGAAACCTTAGGTACCTATTATCCAAACGCGTCAAGAATGGTATTGAGTTTTGCCATGTAAATACGACAAAATTATATGAACTGTCTGCTGTTTCATTCCCAAAATTCACGCAGCTGAATAAAACTGATGTCGCCCAGTTTTCGTCACAATAATCTGTACTACTTTCCTCGCTACAGTGAGGTGTAATGTTTTGTTTTTAACACACGGGTGCAAATTTATTTTAATTCTCGTGTTGCAATTCCACGCTTGCGGGTAAAATACAAGTTTGCACCCTTGTATAACAAATAATTATTCTTTGCTTCTCTTGTGTACCAAAATAAGGTGGTGTTCAAATGCGTTATTAATTCTAAACTTCTATTTTCCAGGTAAAAAATGGCGATCTTTGACTCCGCAAGACCGAAGGCCGTTCGTAGAAGAGGCGGAGCGACTCCGGGTCATCCACATGACGGAGCACCCGAACTACAAGTACCGGCCGCGGCGGCGGAAGCGATGCGGGCTTTGTTTATTATTAAACAGGTGACGCGTTTCGAACTCTTCGGGAGTTCTTCTTCAGGATGAGTGTTTTCGCGGCGGTGTCGCATGAATATCATCAAGCGACGGCGACGCCGAGTACGACCCATGTCGCCCGTAGTGACATTTAATACGCGAGTTGAACAGTGTAATTATTGAATCTCTCTGAGAGAGACTCTCCATCCTACGGTCACGTGACCTGACGCATCTGACGTCACAAAAATCTGTCGCGAGTTAACAATTTTTCCCCATCCCAAAAAGTGCTCAGCGCCGCTAAAGAAGTTCTCACTTCAAAAACATTAACCAGTATATGAAACGAAGTGGACATAGGCTATAGTATTTTACCGCGTGACCTTTTATTTTCAATTTTCTATTACTCAGGAACTCCCATAAATAGGTACAAAGTTTAGAGCCAACAGATAAGTTGTCTAATGTGGTAACCACTTTTTCTATAAGAACATTGTTATAAGCACTATCTTGCATCGTTTGACGTCTGCTGCTCACACAGTTGCACGTGGTGCGCAATAATTAAACTAGATGGCGTTGTTGGCGCTACTATTTAGAGATACCGCGGAAAATAAGCGACGTCACAAAAATCTGTCGCGTATTTAACAATTTTCCCCCATCCCAAAAAGTGCTCAGCGCCGCTAAAGAAGTTTTCACTTCAAAAACATCGAGATTAGAAAATATTTAGAAGTGGAAACACGTTTTCTCTTTTTGTATGGACGAGTACGTATAGTATTCCAAAGGTATACTTCCCTCTTAAGCACAAGCGTATGTATGTGTATATACATACGCTATCAGGTGACTATGGGCTGCGCGGCAGAGGTTGAAAACTCTATAGTCGCCTGACTGGTCGCGCGTCTCGTTGCGCAACATTACGCCTGTGTGTGAAGCGACCATAGTCTGTCTCACTCTTGTACTTGTCTCTTCAGATTGTCGGCAGAGGCGAGTCATTCTCTCTTTACTGACACAATCAAGAGTATTGTTGTAATCGAGGAATTATGGGAAGCCGCGGATGCGATATTTTTGACATTGCGGATGCGGATATTTGGGGGCACACATCCGCGGATGCGGATTTTGTGGTCAAACAGTAAAAAACGTAAATAAACGACGTCCATTCTATAATATCACGCGATCATCAAACACGTTGAGACTACGTTATATCACGTTGTTGGCCCATTGTCACAGCTCTAAATTGGAAATATAACGCAAAATCAATCTTATTCAACTATAGATGCCCTAATCCTAATCCCTTCCAACATATTAAATTTTATTAAATTTTACATACTTTAATAGTGTGCCAGCAATGTAATATGTAACGCAACAGTTATGAACTTACGTACTTTCCATAATTTTAAACATTCTTCTCTAATTTGAGCTTGCGTCGTTTCCTTGAGTTCCTTATTCTTGCTAAACTCGGCTATTTTTAGCAGATTTTTAATTTGTTTTTCTCCAATTCTATAATAAAATGTGATATAGTTACAATGGGTACAGAACACTAAAGAAAACAGAAACACAGGTTTATGAACAGTCGCCAACGTGCTTACGGCATCCTTGGAGTGGAAAACATCTACAACAACAGTTACCATCAGGCGGGTTTGCGTCAACAACCAACTTGTCAATTGCGCCAATACGAAACATTGAGGGTAAAACGTGTAGTAAAACACGTTCGATAGTCAAAAGACATATGTTAAAATTAAGTCGCAAACAATAAAGTCACTTACCATTACCATACCCTACTGTAAAAAAAAAAAATGTAGTTACCTAATTAAGATAATATAGTTATAACGCAGGCTCCTTAACACAAAAAATCTTTTAAATTTAAGATTAGTGCCGACGCAACCGCACCGTTAAGTTGGCGCCGCGCGTGTCGATGTAACAACGACAGACAGGCAACTACGGAACCCTACACTGCGCGTGGCCCGACACGCACGCAACGGGTTTTTCTTATTTGTACGGAACTACATTTGTAGATATTTTGACTTGCAGTAATTTGTCTAAATTAGACTTTAGTATCATAATTTTATAAACGTTTTACTGTAGAGTGTGCTGACAAAGGAACTTCTGTTAAGAAGCTTGAATATTTGTAGATATTTTGACTTGTAGTAATTTGTCTAAATTAGACTTTAGTATCATAATTTTATAAACGTTTTACTGTAGAGTGTGCTGACAAAGGAACTTCTGTTAAGAAGCTTGAATATTTGTAGATATTTTGACTTGTAGTTAAGAAATTCCTTTTATTTGTTTTAATCACGGTGAAAAAACAAAATAATATCTTCCACATCGACAGCGGTGAAGTGCCCAAGCCCTTATAATATACTAGCTTCCGCCCGCGACTTCGTCTTTGTGGACCCGGGATAAAAACTATCCTATATTTCCAGGCTATTAACTATCTTCGTGCAAAATTTCATCCAAATCGGTTGAGCCGTTTAAGCGTGATTGAGAGGGTGTTTCCCGATCGTTCGACATTACCTACATACATTGGTGGAGTTGGGAACGAGCTATACTTATGCATTCGGCGTAGCGAGTGAAACCGGAGAAAAAGAAAACGAATTTTCCCGGGAAAAAGACTTAGTTAAATAGATTTTTCAATTCTTCCTTGAAGGACCTTCAGTTGACAGATGGTCTGCTGCTCTGCTGGAGTACTCAGCACAAAGGAATAAGCTGATGTCTGAAAAATGATCGGCAAAGTTGACTTAATTATAGTAAGTAAATCAATTGGCAGAAAAACATTGGGCAGCCCGAAAACCACTGGCTTCTACACAAAAAATAGTTTAATGAATTTTTATAGTAGGTACATATGGTAGGTATGAAAGGTTTTACCTACTAGTAGGTACTTACCTAACTTGAGGGATAGTTATGTTACTGACAGCTACGATTAGCCGATAGCGTAGCGGACGGGTTCCATTTTTGACATTATTTTACCCGGGTTGAAATCCCGGTAAGGGCAAATATTTGTGTTGGGCATGCATATTTGTTTCTGGTTACGCATGCTGCATCGTTGAAAATGATATGTGCATGCGCACAACGTGCAACGTACAATAGTCACTTATAAATAGTTAGGTATAATTTAAGTATTAAAATACGTGAAATGAATTGGGCCTCTACTGTCTCCCTGTATCTCTGTGTTTTCTTTTGTAAATGTGTTTCTATTTTCTATCCGTGTGAGGTGTGCAATAAAGAGTAATTATATTGTATGTGGCGTTATTTTCCCGGTGGTGTGTTAGGTCGCCATGGTTTCCGAGAATACACTGTGTTGACAGTGAGGGGGTGTTATTTCGGCTGCAGATTTCTGTAAGTGCTGTGGTACTTTCCCCGTTGGACTATTCCAATCCAAATATGAGTGAGATGAGATTCCTTTCATATTAAAGTAGGTCCATATAAACACTTGATTAATCCATACTAATATTATAAATGCGAAAGTGTGTCTGTCTGTCTGTCTGTATGTCTGGTACCTCTTCAAGCTTAAACCGCTGAACCGATTTAGATGAATTTTGGTATAGAGATAGAAGTCCCGGCGAAGAACATAGGACAGTTTTTATCCCGGAAATCATCCCCTAAGGTGAAATGGGGGGGGTGAAAGTTTGTATGGATCTGCGATATAAACGAGCTCCACGCGGACGGAGTCGCGGGCAGAAGCTAGTAATTTAATAAAATTAAGACACACAAAATAACTCTCGAAAAGGCAGTACAAAGGAAAATTGCTTATTAATTAAAACTCTTAGTCAAGTCTAGCTTTATTAATATCGCGATGAATGTTATAGTAGCTTTGCTCTTTGACATCTCAATTTTCCATGTCGGTGATTTTCATTGACATTCGTTATTCAGATTCGGACAATAATTACGAGTTGTCAATTTTCCATTTATCCTGAATGACAGACAGTACATGGTTTTGACTTTTGAAATTTTAACTTATAATGTATCGTGACAGCCACAGGCCTCCACATTTTTCAACCGATCCTCGTGATATTTTGTGAGTAGGTTCGAAAATTATATGGTTTTCATGTCGTTTTTTTCAATAATAGCATTAGGCTTTGGCAGTCAGGGGACCGATTTTTGACTTTCGAGCGCTCGAAAATCAAATAAAAGTAAATACGTTTGTAGTGTCAAAACGGCAGGCACTTACTTTCTACCAATAGAATTGAATACCTACGAGTGGTCAATACCACTCGTCTTTCAATTTTCTATGGCTTTTTCAAAGTATCATTTCATAATTTTTGTCAGTTTTCGAGTGAAAGAGTCGAGCGCTCGAAAGTCAAAAATCGGTCCTCTGATTCTTTTTAACTTTTCATTTATGACATCCAAATTCCAGCCGAAATACACTTGCTCAATGATCTTTCAAACTCTCTGGGCGACCGAGCTCAGCTCGGCGAAACATAGGAAGAAAAGTATTTTTCCCGGATAAGCGGTTCTTCAAAGCCGAGGGTCGTGACCACCAAGGGCGCTACTCTTCAGCAGTTCACCGTGCTCTGCAGCAGAGCAGAGCCTCTGCTCCTACCATGGACTGACTGAGGAAAGACTGGCTGCGTCTAAAAGAACAGCGTGCTAAATAAAGAATACCTAAATTAAATATTTCCGAAATAGCAGCCTAGCAGCAAACGCTGAGCCCCGAGCCTATTGTCGCAATAATTAATTTTTCGTTTCTCATGCTCTAAAAGTTCGTCTTTATGCTGTGCGTAGGCGACATAAAGTCGCTTTTTATGCTCTGATAGAGTAGTGAAGAGTGACATACCTAGCGGCGTCTCGGTGTCGGTGTCGGCATCGGTTTGCTCGCCGAACTGATAGAGTAGTGAAGAGTGACATACCTAGCGGCGTCTCGGTGTCGGTGTCGGCATCGGTTTGCTCGCCGAACTGATAGAGTAGTGAAGAGTGACATACCTAGCGGCGTCTCGGTGTCGGTGTCGGCATCGGTTTGCTCGCCGAACTGATAGAGTAGTGAATAGTGACATACCTAGCGGCGTCTCGGTGTCGGTGTCGGCATCGGTTTGCTCGCCGAACTGATAGAGTAGTGAAGAGTGACATACCTAGCGGCGTCTCGGTGTCGGTGTCGGCATCGGTTTGCTCGCCGAACTGATAGAGTAGTGAAAAGTGACATACCTAGCGGCGTCTCGGTGTCGGTGTCGGCATCACCTCAAGTCGTACTGTCATGATCAATAATTCATCATTTTTATAGGTAGCAATTTTTTAACATAATTATATTAGGTATAATAATCAACATAGAATCTACATGTGCATAACTTTATGACAACGATGTTCGTTTAACTGATGGTGACACTCTACCCTATGGAAGGTTGGACATACCTACGTACCTACGTACGTCGCACGCGCAGATGGCGCACGATTGGACTATCTGAAATAGCATTATTATGTAAAGCCTGACCAGAAATCATGCACCATGTTGCGGAATTTAATTGGACTAATTTCTTACACTGTCAATAATATTGACATGTTGTCATTGTTGTCAGTTTGATTGTGGCGGCTTACTTGAATAAAAGTAAGTCAAACGAGTTGCCAATTCACATTGTTCAGACTATACTGAACTGTTCCCATATAAATGAGAATAATAGCGCCCTCTTGACAATGATCATACATTTCTTGTCAGGCTTTACTTACACTTGGACTGGAGTTTAAACAATTACTGAGCCAGCTGAATTATGACGCGCACCTTGCATGCGGCGGACTCTGTGTGGTGTGGGTCGATCCTGACGATCTAAACACGTGCTTATAGACACCGACGACGCCATATATTTTTCTCTTTAGTCGGTCACTCTAATTATGGCTCATTCATAGGTTCAGCTCATAGTTCGCCACTTATTTCTGTGCGTAAGCATTATGAGAATATTCATTGACAGAAAACATTGTCGTCGTTTTGGTTTCTGTCCATCCAGTCGAGGTCCGACCGCGCGCACGCCTGCACCACCAGTCGCGCCATTGAACGATGTTTTCTGGTGACGTATTAAGAACTTTCTTTAATGCCTTTGACATGACATCATTCACCATTGCGTACCATCAAAGAGTGAAAATGAGCAGTTTTTAAAAATACTGTATGCGACCACGGTTATGATTGAGTATACGGTTAAGTGACACAGGTTAGATTTAACTCAAATTGTGTGTCGCATAAAGTAAGGTTTTTCAAATTTGGCGCTTATTTTGGTATTACTTTAAGGCCTTTAAGCGACATGAAAGTCATCAGATCGTCGTGCAACCCGGCTCAAACGACGGAGAACTGATCGCTGATTTCAACGATATATATTATATAACTCTACTAGCTGTTGCCCGCGACTTCGTCCGCGTAGAACTTGTTACGACCTTGTGACTTGTCTTAGAAAAATGATTGCTAGTAAATTATTGTAGTAGTTGTTAACGCCCAGCGTATGTGTGCTATGCAAGCACAGGCACACACACACTCACATGCGTCATCAACCAGCCAGCGCGGACGGGACCCAGTCGAGGAAATTGAATGTTTAGCACTTTTGGACCTTAACGTCATTCTAATAGAGTTGACATGTGCCAAACATTCAATTTCCTCGACCGTACCTCCATAGTTTGCCAGTTACAGGTCATCCAATGTGGCCGGGCTGACAAGTGTACTACCCAGCCCGGCCCACACAGATCTGCTAATATACGCAACTTCGAGATATAATTTGAATAGCAAATAAATGTACCTTTTATGTACCAGATAATAAACCTTAATTTTTATTAAAAATTAGAATGTAACAGCTATGCAAATAATGAAATAATGATGTGCGTCGAACTAGAAATCACTGTCCGATCCGATGTCTTACTTCATTTGCCGGCCGCCCAGTTCTTCGACAGGCTGTAATGAGGTTATTAACATATTTTATTATATAATACATAATCTTGTAAAAAAGTAGATAATTAAAAGTAAACTAATTCGTTTCTTAAAAGTATTTGCAAATATCAATGTGCCGACGGAGTTTCCAAATTATCAAAAATGTCCTATTGAACAATCTTGGTAGTTTTACAAAATTTTCTTTAGCTAATTTCCTAAATTTTTTGTGAATGTTTTCTAGTTTTTTTTTATGTAATATCATCGGTGAAGGAAAATATCGTGAGGAACCGATCTAATCCCAACAAGATCTAGTTTTCTCTCTGGGTTGAAAAGTGAGATGGTAGTAGCTATTTTAAAACTAGTGCCTACGCCAAATCTTGAGTTTAAGTGCTAAAGAGGAGAACACGATGAGCAATATTTCAGAAGTCCGGAACTTACTTATCCTGAATGCTAATTTTGTGGTGAACTTAAGTTGCCTTAGTTCATCTGTCAAAATTAAATGTATAGAAACGTATCGCGTTTGAAGCGCTGCAAAAAGTCCCCGTTTGTAACAGAACAGAACAACGCCCGTAAAGGATCACTTTGTCGGCGTCTGTCCAACTGTCAAGACCCTTTTTCACGTTAGTGAGGGATAGGCTACTAGAGACTCAATGTACCTACTCGTACCCTTCCATTTCGGGGGAAAATGTCGACGACTGCCTCAGCGACAAGAACATGTAAATCGTTACAAATGCACAAGATCCGATTTTGGTATTTTCTATTATAACTCGTGTATTTACACCCGGAAATCATAAATTTGGTGGAGTGGAATTGATGATGAAGACCACAGATGACTTATGGAATTCCTCAATTATGTAGGTACTTAAAAGTACAAAAGTATATCACAGATTCTGATAAGATAACGTTGAAATAGCAACTAATGAAGTGCCAAAGGTACTTCACTAAGGTAATCTGTCTGCAATTACTTCATTGATTCTCGATAACGGCTCAGCCACAACCAAGAAACCAAGACATGGCCGAGCCCTAAAATACCAGATATTTGTCGATTATTTAGAATCTTCATGGATTATTTTGACACGCTGCAATTGAAACCCTATGTCAGTGATGGTTTGGAACTTCTGAGTCAGAATTGAGGCACATTGCACATCACTGAAACCCTCCCTTAGTCGAACCAATGTTCGAACAGGACATTACAAATTTATTCCCATACCTCTCAGTTTTGTTTTTTCGTATGAACCGCTTCACAAACGCCAACACGGTTAACTGACCATCCTGTATTTATATAGAACCTTATTACAATGCACATAAAGTGCATGATGGTCACTTAGCTGTGTTGTCGATAGTACGAAACTCACTCTAAATCCGATTTTTCTGACCGTGGGCCGCTACGGCTAGGTCTAGAATTTAAACGAATTTAAAATCAATATAAGTCACTCTAAATTAACAAGAAAAATTAGTAAAAAATGTTAGAGGTGCCGGCGTGTGGTAATAATTATTATTGAAGAGAAGTAGGAAGTACTTGGTCCCCAGAATATATCATGATATTCCGTATGATATAAGGGAATGTAAGACATTTACAGGTTTAAAGTTAAAGTGAAGGAAGCGGTTACCGTGGCCTCATATGGCCGCTTGCAACTAGCGTACCGGGCCCGCCTGATGGCAAGCGGCTGCCGTCGCCTCATATGGCCGCTTGCAACTAGCGTACCGGGCCCGCCTGATGGCAAGCGGCTGCCGTGGCCTCATATGGCCGCTTGCAACTAGCGTACCGGGCCCGCCTGATGGCAAGCGGCTGCCGTGGCCTCATATGGCCGCTTGCAACTCCTGGGGTCTCCTGCATGCCTTATACAATAGATTAAATTACTGGACAACGAAACATATGGTGCCTAAAAAAAGACCGGGTTGCACTCCGGGAGTCCCGGCAGAAGTGAAAACTCAATAACATTTGAATTCAAACACAGTTTTTCGATCAGGTCACGTGACATCTTACGGTGTCACCCTAAAAATGAATTCGCGGCAAATTTATAAACAACTATCTGCTTTTATCTTAAGCCTCGACAACAGTCATGTTGCCGAGTTAAATTTCAAAGCCTTAAACGTGTCAGCCCTATTTTGTAGACAAACGAGCCACGGCGCCCGTGAATTGTGGTAAAATCTTTCTAGAATGCTCTGTCCTACATGCTTAGGAATTTAAACAAATTCTTTACACGAGAATTTTAAATATCTACGCAGTCTTTTCCTTTTAGGTGCCCGCGTGGACCCGCGGTATAATATTGTAAATTTTGTCTTTTGTATATTGTAAAGATTATTTTTATGTACGGGTGAATGAATTTATAAAATCGGATGACGGCTTCCGGAGATTACTCCTTACAAAGCCTCAGTCCAACCTCAGACTTTTCCTCTTTATAATATTAGTATGTATATACTAGCAGTTCCCCACGGCTTCATCTACGTGAACTCTCGTCTGGAAGTCTCATCTCCAGTATTATCATTTCATCACTTTGGGGGGATTATAATTCTGGTTCATAAATCGTGACTGGTGTGGTTCATAATACACTTGTCATCTGCAGCCGCTTTTACCCAAATTCCAATTGCCAGACGTCTAAATACCTGTTTCACACATGATACTAACAAACAACCACTGCAACTGGAAAGAGTATTGTTGATGTTAAATCAATCTTTACTACCTATCTACGTATCTAGCCAATCTTTTGTCTGATATTGAGCATTGAACTTACAATAAGTAAATAACTTATTGTAGTTTAAACAGAAAAATTCCGAAGTGTCCGAATGTCCGAAACCATTATTCCGAGATTTCTAAAGTCTCAACGCCGTTTTCCGGTAAACCAAAATGTAAACGCAAATGATATAATGGAATTATAAATATATTACTTAGGTTAGGTTAGTATTTTATCCTCAAAAATCCGAAATTCCTTCAGCGGAACTTGGTTTTCGGAATTATTAAAATTGAAAAAAATATGCTTTTGGACAAGTACTATTGAAAAAACCGACCAAGTGCGTGTCGGAACTAGGGTTCCCACTACGCGTGTCACACGCCCGCCTAAACACCCTAGTTCTTAATCCCGCGGCTTAAGAGTCCGTAGGTGTCCAAGTTCGTGTTCGGGTTTAATTACACGCAGGTTCGGACCGTCATCCGGGACCGGTTCAGTTGAGGCAAATGTAGTAATGTATAAAAATAACTTAATTCGCTCCTGACATATTTAGACATGTGACAGACGGATCACAAGGATCCTATAGGAACGATCGAGTGATGACAGATATGCTGTTCTTCCAGTGCTGGCTCTTTGTCCAGTTGTGATGGATGCGGGTGGCGTAGGACCGGTCGCTTTGGCACTATTTGGGGGAGACCTAAGTCCAGCAGTGGACGTCTGCTGATACGATGATGATGATGGAGTGCGCGCTAAGTGTCAACTCTTAGGCATTTATCAGATCGCTTCTTATGCCTGCAGCACACGCCAGGTACTTGATCCGGCTCTTGTTCCCTGACACGGTTCCGGGGATCAGGAGGCGCCTAGTGCTTATTATCAAAATCGTTATCATCAAACCGCGATTAGAATTGTATAGGAGGTGACAGTTTTTCCATAAATACGTCAAAGTTTATATTATTGAAAAAAACCGACCAAGTTCGTGCCGGAACTAGGGCTCCCACTACCCGTGCTATTAATCCCACGGAGCTAAGAGGACTAACCTATTCCAATCCCAAACTCGAATCGAAAGTGACAACCGCGCCCTGAGCTTCCAAACTGTATCAGGAAACCTAAATAGCGATACAAAAATTTAAATTACATAGATTTTATTTTGAAGAGTCTTCGAAATGGAGGTTGCTTTTAATAAGTTTACCTTGCCATCAGGAATAGGATCGACATCAAAATTGATCTGCAATTTCTTCTCTTCTCCTGTCCATTTAATATTGAATAATGTATCATCTTGTTTTGGAGCCTGACCGAAAATGACTTTTAGTGTTTGAGAGACCGGCCTGCCTTTCAAGTCGCTCACTCGGCAAGTGTAGTTCCCATCGTACATAATGTCTCCACTTACGAAGTGCAATTTGGGTCCAGTCCTATTAAGCTCTTTATTACCCTGAAAAACAAGACACGTTTGGTGTAACATTAGCGACTGGTATGAAGGATGAAGTACAGAGTGCAAGCTAGTATTTATTCTCTCCGGTTGAAAGAGATATAACTTATATAGGTGAGTAAGGGGAAATCAGAAACTAGAGAAAGAGATAGCGAATAAAAAAACCTTCATTCGATATGTTCGCGTGATCGCAGATATTTGGTTCACTATCAATTATTGCACTATGAACACCATTGCTTAACACGTAGATATGGACATCGGAAGCACTTACCTTATACCACCTCACTGAGCTCGGATCATCGAAGGGCAGCGGACAAACGACATCAAATGGCTGATTGATCGTACCGTATTGGGTTTCATTAGGTTTTTTAAAGTCTACAAATCCTAAAAACAAATAAGACATTGAATACAGAGAACAAAAACAAAAAATGCTTTGGGGGTATTAGTTTGCTGGCTCATGTTATAATTGGACATATAAGTTATGATTGCTGGCTACCGAGAATACTTGGATCGGACCGGAAGGATTAATACTTAAACGCAGCTTCTACTGCGATGCGGGTCTGTTGTGTTTTGAACGCGCGCTAGGTAGATCCAGCTATTATGGAGCATCGAGAATAGACTTCTTTTCAATGTTGCTAAGTGTGCGCAGGTAACTTTTAGCAGGGCCCGTAATCCGCTGTATAACAATTACTCCCTGGATTCTGAAGCAATTACCCGGGTTGATTCTATTCGGGATTTAGGCGTTATTTTAGATATGAACCTAAATTTCCATGAGCATATCAACTCTCTGGCTCATAATTGTTACATGGCTCATAATTGTTACTTGGTTGATGCCAGAACCATAAAACTTCTGTATACCGCTCTGGTCAGAAGCAAGCTTGAATCGGCCGCTGTTGTTTGGAATCCTCATGAGACAACATATATCTTACATAAAATGTTAAGGATGATGGGTATCTCTCCCAATTAACATCATACTGAAATAAATATACATATGCTGGGGGTCAATTAGGTACTTACGCTTTGCATTCTAATTTGTCAATGAGTTTTGCTCGCTAAACCTCCACGCGCGCCGCTTTAACGTGTCATACAAGCACTGAAATACAGAAAACAAAATTAAAACCCGAAACGTAATTGTTTGATCAACCCCCAGACTTTCATGAAACTTTGGCAGAATTCAGGATTGCAATGAAAAACATAAATTTGCTGTTTCATGTCGCTCCACTGTCAAAGAAATGTCCGAAATTTCGAAGCGCTGGCACTAGTTTGATATTTCACCAGCTGCCCTATTATTTTGGCAGCGCTTCGATGACATTCGGACTCGGACGGTGACATGACAGTTTATCAAATCGTGACATGACATGCGTGACTTTTAACAGGTAATGACATACTTCGCTTGACATTATTGTGACTGGGATTCATTTCTCCCGGCTGTGGTCTATAATTCTTTATGATGATTTGTTGACTGCAATGTATGAAGTTTAATTATTTATAAGAGAATGATTGCCGCTAAGAAGACTTGTTTGCCAATTAATATTGGCGCCTAGATATTATTTTAATTGGGTAATTATTTAGTCTAGTTTCAATGATTCTCAACATTATAGATCGACACACGAGCGTATTTTGCAAAATGCTTGCTTTGTCATTCAAGGTTACGACGTGACTATTAGTATTTATTCAAAAACTGATAACGTACTCACGTAAATAATCATTTCTTAAACTAGGGGCTAACATGGTTCAAATTTTCATTTTCTGTTTCTAAACCTAAAATAAATGAGTTTTCTTGGGAGTCTTTTTAAAAAATTGCAGATAGAAGTGTCGTTTCTGTTCTCAATTTTGCAGTAAACAAGAATCATTTGGTACATTAATGATTACAATTCACATCACCAAATCTTTTACGAGGGGCTGACATTGAAAACCAAAGATTTATTTTAAAAAGTTGATAAAATACCTTCCGAGTTTTCTTAATTTTTTTGTTGAAAACAGAATTACATTATATTTTTATACCGCAAATTGTACATTTATTTTGCCCTAAATATAATAATATAGCAAAATACAACTTTATGTTAACCCATAAAAAAATAATCATAACAATAGGACCTACGAATGTATATTTTTTTAAAGCCTATATTTTTATTTAAAACATGATTAAGAGGTTATGAAAGAACTATTTAATTACGTTATCAGTTTTTGAATAAATACTAATAGTTACGTCGTAATCTTGAATGAAAAAGAAAGCATTTTGCAAAATACGCTTCCGCTTCTGCTTATGTGGGCGCAAGGCCTCGAGAACAATTCATGGAACGAGTGGGATCAACGATAGCTCAGTTAGCAAGAACATTTACGGAATGCAAAGGTTCAAGCTCCAGGCAAATATTTTGAAATTTTTACTTTGCATTTTTCCTGCTCTGGGCAGTGGTGTATACTTGAGATTATTAAAAAAAAGACAAAAAGCAACTCTTAGAAGATTCCAATTCCAATGTCATTTTTATAAAAATTCGGACACATTCAATAATCTCAACCATAACAAGGCGAAAAAAAGTTAGTTACGGTAAGAGTTGTTAACATTGACTGTACGTTTGACCTTTATCATCATTGTATGCCCCTCAACGCATGATACGCATTTTTATTATGTGTTTAATTGAGCCTGAAATCCAGGATATAAGGTTGTACACGCAAGGGCTGATACGCAGTTCTAAACAGAACCTATACCTACGATGCAACCTAAATATAAGTAGCTGTAGTTATAGTCTTGGTCGCTGTGATGCAGAATAGAAAAAAAATATTGTTTAACCGTGTTACATAGATGGTATTAAATATTACAAGTGTTAGGCCCCAACGGTTACCCATTTCGGGTGTACAATATTTGCTTAAAACTAAGGAAAACATAACTAATAAAGGTGATATAAACTACGATACTATTTATTTAGATATATAATTTAACAGCATTACAGCGTATGTCAAGGCGCTGGTAAACTTAAACTATTTAACATAAATATACACAATAAGAAACAAGTTATAGTAACGAATTATAATTAAAAACCGGCCAAGAGCACTTTTTGCTGCTAGCCGATTCGACTTCATTCAAAACTGAACGCTATTCGTAAGAGTATAAAGCCGTTTTAAACACTTTTTGCAATAGCATATTCTACAATGCCTCGACGGCCTTTTTAGATACAACTTAGTTCTAATTTAAATGTTAATGGCAACGGGGACGGCCATTATTATTTAGTCTGGGACGCTACATGCGTTGAAACCCTAGCGCCGTCCCACCTCGGCACGACGTCGTTGAAGGCGGGCAGTGCGGCCGCTGCTGCTGAAGCTGCAAAGCGCCGCAAATACGCATCTTTAGGTGAGGGACGTATTTGCGGCGTTTGCCGTGGAGACCTTGTTGGGTCCTGGGGACCGGAGGCTTTGAAATTGTTTGACCAAATTTCGAAAATGCTCATTTATCCGCTCCACTGGCGACCATAGGGCTGGCTCGTTCCTTGCTCAACGCATTGGCATTGCCATTCAGCGAGGTACTAATCGTAGTATGGAAAATCAGGTAAATTGTTGTTTCGGTCGCGAAATACTGCGTTTAAGTTCATAGTTGTCATACAATTTTGTTTCTAGAAAAGCGTAAGGATTCTATTGGTACCTTTTTATTTACTCTTGGACAATAAAAAAAAATGTATATTTTTTCTAAACTTGGTTCATATCTTTTTATGATTTTACTTAATTATATTTTATACTTTATTACGATAATTTGATGGTTTACTATCCATTTAGCATCACTACGTTATCAATTTGAACATGAGGCATCATGCCTATTGTATTGTACATACTGATAAATGCTCTTAACACAGGTATAATTTACTTGAAAAGTGTACCTACATAACAATAGGCATGATGACAGTAATTGAAAATCACTAAAATATGGTATGTTCTTAGTGAAATTTTAATCATAGACTTCGAAAAATTCTTATATTTTTTTATTAAGTAAGAGATTATTGTTTATTTTGATAAAATTAAACTGAAAAATACGGACGCCCGCCATGATATGTTAAACACCAATCAGAGCGCATGACGTCATACTCGTATAAACAAATACCCACGAACTTAAATAAGTACATACTGGACTTTGCCATTCAGACAATGTTTTGAAACAAGAAAAAAGCGGCCAAGTGCGTGTCGTACCACGCACAACGAGGGTTCCGTGCCTATTAAAAAGGTCGTATCGTTACTGAAATCTTACGGCACTTATGTGCCTGTACGGCACTTATGTGTCTTGTTTTCTTTAAGGAAGGCAGTTTTTTAGAAATATCTCAAAAACCTTTTAACCGATCTTGTTCAAAACAATTTTCGCTGAGATAATTTAATAAGCCCTATGAGCATGATTTTTTTCATATTTTTAAAATACACGGTTCAAAAATTAGAGGGGGGGGGGACACAATTTTAGTGACTTTCGAGGAGATTATCTCTGACTCTATTCACCTAATCTAAAAAAATGCTGAGAAACCTTATATTTATTTTGAAAGGCCTATCGATTAATGTGCCACACGTGGGTTTGCAATGAAAAAAAAAATGTTGGCTAACAGGTTTATGTATGGAGTGCAACCCTAAAAAAAATTTTTTTTAGGAATTTAGTTACAAAACTATGTAGCGGTTAACAAAATACACCTCATCATCATTCTCCTAGCGTTGTTCCCGGTTATGCCCCTAAAGGAGCTCGGGGTCCGCTTTGACACCTAATCCCAAGATTTGGCATAGACACTAGTTTTTAAGAAAGTGACTGCCATCTGACCTTTCGACCCAGAGGGAAAAACTAAACCTTATTGGGATTAGACCGGTTTCCTCACGATGTTTTCCTTCACCGAAAAGCTAACGGTAAATATTCCGCACATAAGTTCCGAAAAACTCATTGGTACGAGCCGGGATTCGAACCCACGATCGCCGCTTGACAGCCGCATGCCTGAACCACAAGGCTACCGTAGCTTCCAAAATACACCTATCCTGAAAATTTTATTCAAATACACCTTATAGTTTTCGAGTAAAATGCCTGTGACATACGGACGGACAGACAGACAGACAGACAGACAGACAGACAGACATGACGAATCTATAAGGGTTCCGTTTTTTGCCATTTGGCTACGGAACCCTAAAAATGACCTTGAATGACGTCACGTCTTTCTGTCATCTTTCTTTTAGGGTGTCCATTATTCTGAATAGGTACGCTAGGAATAACTGACAAATTTTAAGATACTTGATACTCATATAATATTATAGTGCCAATAGAATGTCTGTTTTGTCTTCAAATATTGAAGCTATAATGGATAGGTACAAATTGAAATTTTTAAATCCAAGTGTAAGGTCTTTAAGTAAAACATGTTTGATAGTTACCTTAAACGTTACTTGAAATTTGATCCATTTGCTGAATTATCAGTAGCAAAGCGAAAAATCGTGCAAAATTTGGAGGGTTTTGTATTTCAAACTAGCTTTCTTGAGATTATTGAGTACGTAATTTCTTTAAATTAGGAATGACATTCCACATTATTGATACATATCCCTAATGCTTGTTTTTTGCTTGTCACTTACTATCTCCTCACATTTTATCGCATAACAATTTGTTGGTAAACAGCACTCATAAAGGCCGAGCTACACCGCATGCATATGCACGACTGCACGTGCACCATTGCTTTGTAAATGTTGAATCCACAAGGGTCGCCGCACGGCTAGCACGCGACGGCGCGCGAGCTCTCTCGATTTTCGAATCGAGAGTCTGTCGCGGCCGTCGTATGAGGGGATACTGAGGGGATACCGCGAAACGAGAACGATGATCGATCAATAGAGTTTTTATATTTGAATTCGGTTTTGGGGTATTAATTCCTTCTCGGAATGATGATGTTAACAAAATATAACTACTGTCTGTACCTAAGAGTTTTTATGGACTTAGTTTGTTCAGTCACATGGTGGTTGGTTAATTACCTAGCTACCTAGTAATAATTAAATTACATTAGTTTTCAGTTAGTAAAATGTGTTTGTACAAGCATACTACAAACGATAATGTAAAAGTTACACGGACGTCTTGTTTAACCACAATCGATCGCGAAACTTGAGACTTGTTCTAGCTCAATTTGAAACCGCCAAGTGGCAAAAAAATGGGTTGCATATGTCGTACATACGAGTAGTGCAGGTTAAGTAAGCTTGTAAAATAGCAATCCATTGGCACTGTAATGACATAATTATTTAGTTTCTAGAAATGATTTGAACTGTGCAACTAGTCGCTGCCTAGTTTAAGGAAGGTCCGTACTTTAGAAACGCTTTATTATTTTCAGCCAACTACCGACGAATCCATTGCAAAGGACCGCAATGTGCGGCAAACTGTACAAGTGCGAAAGCGGGTCGCACAGGCACCTAAATGGGGCTTCTTCGGAACGATATTCCATCTCATTTTGGAGGTAAATTAATCGCGGATTGTAGCTGGTTCGGAAATGTGTGCTTATGTCGATATGTGAGCAGCAATTTATAAGATTTTTCTTGAAGGAAATTCCGAATGCGTCATTTGGTAATGAGTAACGCCTACATAGAGCATTTCTTCGGCGTATATAAAAATGGCTTGAACTACCTACGCATTAAATGGAATGGTCCAAGCCAAATCATGTTTCATAATATATATTTCATTGATGTTTTTTGCAACAAGTATACAGCCTGCCAGATGGTTTAAATTGTATGTCTGTAGCTAAAAAACAAAGTTTCCCCAATACAAACCTTTCACCCTTTTTAACCCACTTAGGGGTGGATTTTTCCAAAAACCGCTTAAAGTTTTATTTTTGTATTCAAATAATTTAAGTAATCTGTCTTTCAAGTTTCTTGCTCAAAAGGAAAAGTTTCCCTCATACAAATTTTGCATCCCTATTTAACCCCCTTACAAAGTTTCAAGTCTCAAGTTCAAAAAATAATGTTTCCCCATACAAACATTGCACCCCTATTTAACCCCCTTAGAGGCCTTAATCACATTTGGCAGCCAATGTAAAGACTAAAGACTCTTATTTTGAAATAATACATCTGTCTAAGATCTGTCTTTCTTATTGGAGTAAAAAATAAAGGCACAACAAAATCAAAATGACCTAACTGTTATCAGGGCGGGTAACGTGCATCCGCATATTTGATACCTAAGCGGGGACATAATCCCAATTGGATTTCTCTGTCAATTAGATTTATAAAGAACAAGCTGCCCGCGTGGAACTCGTTTATAAATATCGTAGCTCCATACAAACTTTCACTTCCCATTTCATCCCCTGAGGGGTTGATTTCCGGGATAAAAACTATCCTATGTCCTTCCCCGAGATTCAAACTATCTCTATACCAAATTTCATCTAAATCGGTTCAACGGTTTCAGCGTGAAGAGGTAACAGACAGACAGACAGACACACTTTCGCGTATATTGTATACTAGCTTCTGCCCGCGACTCCGTCCGCGTGGAACTCGTTTATATCGTAGCTCCATACAAACTTTCACCCCCCACTTGTAGGCGGAACAACTAATGATCACCATGCGACGCTGGGCACATGCCAGCATGCATACCCCGCGTGCCCCACATGCAGTATGCGCGCATCCCCCATGCGTATCGCAGTACTATCGTGATGCGGGGTGCGCCGTGCTGGGCCACAGGGGTCAGGTGCATGTCGTTGCGGTGCTGTCTCTACCAACGCGGACGCAAATCGCCAATAGCTTCAATCGAAATGCGGCGATTAGCTGAATTACATCTGCTCCGCTGGTCCGTCTCAGCCGAAAGGCAGCCTAACTGTTCATTGCAAGGCAGCAATGAACAGTTATGCTTAAATCTTTCCAATCTAGGGCTTACTTAAATCGCTACGCGAATACAGACAGATCAATATGTTTAGCTTTGTAGACAAGGCAGCTCTGAATACTGTAACTGTGACGAAATATTTGTTCACAGTAGTACCACCATCCCAAACTGCGCCAGAAACAGTGTCCCTACTGCAGCAACCAGTGCAAAATCAGAAGTACGCTTCCGCCATCGTCATCCAGGGGCGGAGCATACCGTCAAAGTCAGGATTATGGTTGCGTTGGTATTTTTGGAGTGATATATAGAAAAGTCTACAAATTTTAATTTCAGTAAGTAAATTAATTTTCTTTTGCATTTAATTTTCTGAAATTATAACAAAATGAAATATAACAGTAATAGCGTAGAGCATGTCTTTATACATATGTCGCATTGTTGCAATACATCACAAAGCTAGAAAAAGATGCCAGTAAGACGTGACGTCGTTCAGGGTAATTTTTACGAATGTTTGGAAGGGGGACCTCCAGTCTATACTATATATAAACTTCTTGACGTATGCTAATCGAACAATGATAGTCATAAAATGGGAGTAGCTTGACCATAGAGTTTCAATGTTGCTACATACAATATTTACATTTCGCGGAAGTGTCGCGACACGTAGGTTCTATGAGTATGTTTATGCCATACATTATACTTATTAAATAACGGATACATTTCTTGATTGCAGAACCTATGTATGTTACATCCCAAAGAGGTTATCCAGTTTGCCTCTGGAGAGGACATCGGTACAACTGGGCCCGTGGCGATCCCAAGGAGAACCTCAAGAGTTCATGGATTTGCGTCAAACAGAGAAGCACTAAATGTAAAGCGTCTCTCGTTATTGTAAGCGGGACGCCCATCGAAAACAAGGAGCACAATTATTGAATAACTACAACTTTTTTACTTGCACTTTTTTTTGCACGTTTATAATAAAACAGTAGTACCTAAGAATCTTCATGCGTTATTCTATGCAAACTTTCTGCTGCTATGTATACCTTCCCTTTCGTTCTAATTGCATCTAATGCCGCATTCATACTTATCTGACCTGTCGTGTCGTGACGCGACAGAACGATATCGGTTTCATACATTTAGTACCTACGATTGGATTTACACTGCTGCGCTCCGATATGACGGCCCCTTTTGTGTCAGGCGTCTAAGTGCATCAGAGAGGCTACATCCGATAGGTACGAATCCAGCTTAACTGATTTGTTTTTTGTAACTTAGACTTTAGAAATTTTCGCATTTCCAGTAACTTTCACCGAATCCAAGAAGGGTAAGCCGGTGCTGCTGATGGAAGGGCATCGGTACAACTTGTCGTACGGCGACCCCGAGGGTAAGAAGAAGGGCATGTGGCGGTGCGTGAAACAGAGGTCTATCGGCTGCCGCGCTTCCGTCGTTGTCGTCAATGAGCTCGCCATCAAGAGGCACGAGCATAACCACCAAATATAATAGGTCAAGTCTCGAAACTCTTCCTGAGAAGTATGAAAACGCATTAACAACTTTTGTATGAAAAATCCATTTATTCCAACTTCTTCATACTGACATTTATAAAGTCATTCCAAACCTATTCTGAAATTAACATAAAAGTCAATTCATAAAAAAGGTATATTTACTCGTACAATAAGGTGGGTCGGTCGGCAACACTTCCACCGTAATAAACTTGTGAGATATGTCGTAGAGCCAACTCTCAGGCATTCTTATAAATCTTTATTTGCTTGCTAAATAAAATTCTGCAACTTGGCAATGTCGGTAGAATTTGTGATCTAGTGTAAAAGCACAACGGTGACATTGCTAACTAACTATCGTGACTGAAAAGCACAACGGTGACATTGCTAACTAACTATCGTGACTGAAAAGCACAACGGTGACATTGCTAACTAACTATCGTGACTGAAAAGCACAACGGTGACATTGCTAACTAACTATCGTGACTGAAAAGATGAAGAATGAAGAGAATGGTTCAAATTCATTCACACATTAATACACGTTTTCAACTCAATTTAATATGGTGTCTTATTTCATTTGTTGCGTTATTATTTGGTTCCGAGTATTAGTGTAAAATATATTAGTTATTTAATTTTTGTTTTACAAATTTCTAGAGTAGTATTTCACCACATCAAGACACGGCAAGCCAATAATAGTGCTGGGGAGGCAGCGGTTCAAGGTGCACACGGAAAGTGGTCCGAAAACAGTGTGGCGCTGCATCCGGCAGGCGCGGGCGCATTGCAGGGCGTCCGTCACCACGTTCGACGGACACATCGTCAAGGTCAACAGTGAGCATAGCCACTTGTAGCATTTGAAGTCGTTGTGGCGCTGCATCCGGCAGGCGCGCGCGCACTGCAGGGCGTCCGTCATCGCGGTTGACGGATACATCGTCAAGTTCAACAGCGAACATAGCCACTTGAAGACGTTGTGGCACTGTATCCGGCAGGCGCGCGCGCACTGCAGGGCGTCCGTCATCCCGGTTGACGGATACATCGTCAAGCTCAACAGCGTACATAGCCATTTGTAGCATTTGAAGGCGGTGTGGCGCTGCATCTGGCAGGCGCGCGTTCGTATAGAAAAAAGTTGGTTATCGCGATTGACCGTTACGTTCCAAATTCTAAAAGTCTTTCCACGCTAGCCTACGAACAAAAATAACATGGAAGCATTCTGTCCCCTCAATTCTAGCGCAACGAAAACTGTGCCGCTGTGGGCGGTCCTTACAAACTGTGCCGCATACGACTTCAGTTTGACTGGGATGTCAGTGAGTGACGGACATGACGGACAAGAACGCGATTACTAACAAAATACAAGATTTATTCTAATTTAAGATGCCCTCATGTGTTGTTAAGTGGTGCAAAAACCATTCCGACCATTCGAAGGAAAATGGCATCACTTTTCACGCGTAAGTAAACCGATAACTTCAGTAAAACCTTTAAAATATATGATCACTTTTTCTCTATAGGGATGATATTATGCCAAATGAAGTAAGTAGATTATTTTATTAGGTAACTTTGTTTGCGTTTTTGAATTGCCGATTAATCGGCCGACTGGTTGGCAGTGCCGATCGTAGGTTTTTAGTTAAGTTCGAGCACAATCGGAAACGTTCGTGTTGCTTCGTCTCCCGCGTCATTTTTGCCGTTCATGTTTTGACCAGTTTTGTTTACATTATTATTTCGCTGGCGTGTTACGTGACTTGAAAAACAATAAAAAATACATTAAAAGTTTAACCTCCTAAGACCCCGCGTACAAAATTTTGTACAAATTTCAAAATCAACTTTGAACTTTTACTGAATGTCAAAAAGTTCCTTAATTCAATGACACAAAATCGTAGTCTGGGCCCCAGGAGGTACTTGCTTAATATGGTTTCATTTTTTCCTTTTTTTGTAGGTACTATTTTAATGATTGTATGTCTTTTTGTGTGCTAATAAAATTATAAGATACATTTCTTCCTATGTCTTATATTTTCCTGTAGGCAATTAAGTGTCGAATATTCGGCATTTTTTGCCGATTAGTCGCCGACTAATGGCCGACTATAAATGGTGTAGTAACTTAACATTATACTGTATGATAACATTGATAACAATTACCTATGCCAACTTGAGTCTGTTTTATTTTATTACAATATTCTAACCTACATATTTGGTATCTTCAAAACTGCACAAATAATACATTAATTATTTGAATGGCTCTTTAATGTATGGCATAAACCTATCCATAACTGACGAACGGTGAACGGGCGTTGGCTGGGCGGGCTGCTGCTAGTGCGTGCAGCAAGAAGCTCATTGGCGGATAATGTTACTGATTGGTAGTTATTGACAATCTATCTATTTCACTTACACGTAAGTGTTCACAATAGAGTAAAAGAGATGACTATTATTTTGTTTGTCATGTTCGGAGAAAGGCTCTGTATACGTAACGTCTTATTTAAATGTAAGTGTATTTGTTTTTGTGTGCTAACTGTCCCGATAAATTTAACGGCGAAGTACTGAGATGCGGCTTCCATGTTATTTTTATTCGTAGACGCTAGCGTATATAATGGACTTTTGGGCGCAGATTTTGAGCGATAAAGCAAGCCTTTCCGAGCCGGTGAGGTGATACACGTGCTATTGTATCTCATAATGTATGATGTATGTTAATTGTTCCTAAAAAATAAATAAATACACTTTTGTTTTGTACAGTCGCCATCGGATATATCGGAGCTTCCAAAGTGCTCACAAATATCTGAACGTACCTCTAATGCCTCGACAATAGAGACGTGTTCAGATATTTGTGAGCACTTTGGCCGCGCCGATACATCTGATGGCCGCTGTACCTACCTGTGAGAGCTTCCCCGGTGTCTTTCGTGTTTTGCTAGACGAGTTTTCCCGAAAATGTGACCCAGTTAGATCTATTTTCCTACCCCCGATCTTTTAATCGTAGATCTCATCAAAATCCTTATTGGCGTTTTCGAGAACCCATTTACGAACAAAGCATTTTATTAAATATACAGACCATCATCATCATCATAATATCAACCGAAAGACGTCCACTGCTGGACAAAGGCCTCCCCCAAAGAGTGCCAATGTGACCAGTTCTGCGACCTTTACCTGATCATCAGTCCACCTTGTGGGGGCCTACCCACGCTGCGCCTTTCCGCCCCAACGGCCATCGGTTCTACGTGCAATGTCATTTATATCCACACTCAACATCACAATATCAATTTCAAATAAATGATACCGTCTCGAATAATAATAATCGACGTACCACGTAACAGAATCGAATTATTCAAATGAGATGAAAAAAAATCGTCACCCAGATGTTGATGTCGTCCGATTTGTTCGCTACGTGCCCCGCGGAATCGAGTTAGGCTAACGCATTCATTACATTATCGCGGTATCAATACCCGACAAATAGATGTATTTGTTCGCTAAAGCTTAATTACAAATGTTTGCGTTTATCGGGAAATACGGAATTTTAGTAGCGTAAATTGAAAAAAAAGCGGCCAAGTGCGTATCCGACTACGCACAACGAGGGTTCCGTGCCTATTAAAAAGGTCGTAATGGCATTTCATACAAAATTGGAGGCCCAGGCCTGCAAGATGATCTTTTTAATTTCCATTCCACAATTTGTAGCACAAGATCACGGTTCAGCTATGAAAATTAAAGTTTGATTTCTTGGAGTTTTTTAAATTTATTTCATTGCATGTTTGAGAAAAGCAGTATACATACCTCGGCGTGAAAAGGGGTTGCCGGCCTCGGTAGTAATGTACTATAATGGTTTTTTTTAATAATAAATAATCATTATTCATTGTTTTTAGTAGTTTGTGATATTAATTATTATGGTTTTATTTTTATTAATAATATTATTATTGTAATCGAGCTACTTATCATAATTTATGTGAAACTATTAAAAACAATTACATTGTTTTCTTAAATATATGAAATGTTACCTTTAAAGGCGTGCGAAGTGTTCAAGGTATCCATGTTTTCGTTAAGGGTGAAAACAAAATAGCTCGAGTTCCCCGCATGCGGGACAATGATTATGATGTTATTAAATTCGTCTATTTATAAAATATTTTTACAATAAAATAGCTAAAATATCCGACAAGTCGAGCAAACGAGCAACTACCCCCCCTTCCCATCGACCCCCCTGTAACTTAGCTGTGGAAAAAACTAGAAGCCCTTATTAGCCCAGGAAACCGTATTTTGATATCGACATGACTTTATTGACTAACTTGGCACAGTCATGAATACATATTTCATCTCAAAAGCCATAGAGTTTGTAAAGGAGTAAAAAGGCTGAACAAGAGGGCATTATTAGATATATTTCGAAATTACATTAAATTCAAACCAGTATTTTAAGAATTGTTGCATATCACAGTTCCTCAATTTTGGCACTGACATCTTCCGGCGAGACCTAAAGCCTGTTGTACACACTGGGCTAACGTTGGCGCGTGAGCAGAAGGCAGCTATGCGTTAGAGGGAGAGGGCTATAACACGATCTCTTTCCTTTACATAGCTGCCTCCTGCTCACGCGCCAACGTTGGCCCAATGTGTACAGCCGGCATAAAGTGTGTCACGGTGTTTGCAGTACGCACGGCTTAAGTTGAACGCGACCAGTTTGACAGCTCTGTCTAGCGACGGCGACCCGAACTAACGGAGTGTCAAAGTCGCGTCCAAACCTACATATTAATAATCTGTGGTCTTAACCGGCCGTGAGTACCGCAACCAAAGTTGCTCGACCATGATTGAAAATTTTCGCGCCATTTTTTTTACTCAAAAACAAAACGTAACAAAAGTCTTTGATTACAGTGGTCCGTGTTAATTTAAATTTCTAACATTAAAGATTAGCGGATAAGGATTATTTTATATGAAATAGGAATGAATTATCATAGAGTTTTTGAGTGTTAACAACAGTGTCTTATTTTTACCTAAAATACTGAGTGTCTTATATTTGGTCCAACAGCCACACGAGCAACTTTAACTTCATAGAACAAACTCTTTATTTTTATTTTTTTTATGTTTCGTTAATATTCTAAGACCAAGGCAAGGATACCAACAGCCAAAGTACACAATAAAACTTCAAGAAAAAAGATTTTCATTTCATTTCCTCGCAATCGAAGTGAAAAGTAGAGTGTACAATTCGTACATAAAACCCATTTTACACTCGATTTTATATCGCGCTCGCAAGCTCACTCGGATGGATAAACGTCTCGCGTAAAATGGTGCGTTTTATGCACTTGTTGTACTAATGTCAACCACAAAACGAGCCGTGGTCAGACGTCATTACACTATGCTTGCTCCAAGGGTCATAAAGATGTATGTATGTTTGTTTTCTGACAATAAATACATCATAAATGAAGGGGCTCCGTAAAAACTATAGATATATTTATGGCACAAACACTTATCGGTTCTTCAATCCTTTATCTACATATGCACAAGTTTCTTTGAAAATAACTAATCATTTTTTTTATGATTTATTCAAACATGGTCCAAAAAAGCTCTATTTTCGGTATTAGTATGTTGTTTATGCACTTGTATATATGAAATCTACATATAACTGTTCCTTATTGACATCTCTAACAACCCACAAGAGATTTTCGAGAAGGTCATTGGGAGCTAGGAGCCCCTTAAACATGTCATACTAACATTTTGGGTTGAGTTCGCGCTAAATTGATAATGGAGTGTCTAACAATAAGTAAAAAAATGATTTATTCATTATTATTTCAGATAGTTAAGTTGCTAATAGATGCAGGAGCTGATGTGAATGTGGCAGATGTTTTGCATGCCACACCACTACATAGAGCTGCATCTCTGGGGAGGAATAATATAGTTGAGCTGCTTTCAAGTCATCCAGAAATAAATGTAGACATGGGAGATTCTACAGGCTGCGGACCCAAAAATAGGTATCTTGTTTCTCAGAAACTATTAGAGGTCCCGTCTTCTACCTTTCAAGACTTTGTTTTTCTACTTTTATAGAGTAAGAAACGATAAGCAGATTTTCTATTCAGGTGCTGTTTTTTTTTTTTAGTCCAGTAAAAGTTAACACATTTTAGATTTTTTCGTTTATGTCTTTTTTGGGATGCCACAATATTTTTTGATAGTTTAATTCTAAAGTCGAAGTTCGTAATACATGCATCCCTGACACCCGAGTATGGGAGTGCGATAGAGATGGAAATACCCGAACTTCGACTTTCGAAGTTCGTGGTAGTGGGCGTAGCTGGGTGGTGTTACTTTCTTCCAACGTTAGATATATATATATTATGGTAACTGCCCTTGGAATGGTGGATCGTCTGGACTGCAGGAGTGCAAAGGCTTGGAAAACATCTGTCCCGACTGCTGGTTTATAAAGGTTTGTTTTATGGTGCTAGATAAGAAAGCATTAGGATATACATAGCTATATATTGTTAGTACCCCGGGTTGGTATTAAACTAGATTTTTTGTACAATGCCAAATTGCAAACGATGGCTATTTAGAACCTTTTGGTGGCGACTACAGAGTGAGTATTATCACGCGATACGTCATATCACAATACGTATAGGTATAACATGCATATTGACGTTATTGAAGCAACTTTTCCAACGCCTCACTCTTATTAAAAAAAACCTCATCAAAATCAGTTGCGTTGTCTAGAAGATCTAAGCATACATAGGGACAGACAGCGGGAAGATATGTAGGTACCTAGTAATATATTAAGAATAAAAGTTTATTAAATAATCTTAAAAAATAAAGATTGTACTTTTACGGTGCTGTTACTGTTTATTGCGTTTATTTTTCTACAAACGGTTTTTGGCCTGCATATTATCGGCTACGAAATTGCTAGCAATGACTGTGTCACAGGTCAGACTTGCACTGGTTTGTCTCAGCCGAGTTGCCGATAAGCGTTTACGAATGCCCAGTCGAGTACATTTGTGTAAATACGGCCCGGGCGAGCCTGCCGTGCGTGGCCCAGTTTGGTAAATAACGGGAGGCACGTGAAACGACACTCATTTCCTGGTAATTCCGACCTCGTGTTTCAGCCATTTTTAGCACGGACCGTTTCAGTGTTTGAAAACGGTTGACGACAGTAAAAATAAGTTATTCTACCAATACCATCCAGACTCATAGTGCAGTCAAAAATTTAATTTTTGACAGAAAGTTATTTTTTAATTTTAATGGCAATTATAAGGTTTTTTTTGGAATCGCATTATGGTTTCAAGTGTAGCTATAGATAGAACGAGATAGTGAGATGGATGAGCTTGGTTTTCTCTTTCTATAAAATACATTACAAATACACCTCAGAACATAATAAAGATTACAGATTAAGAAGATAAAACAACAAAAATATGCATAAAATTACATTAATATTCAGGTTAGTAATATTTTGGCTTCGGCCGTGGTCGCTTGGCTGCCAGAACACGCGCCAAGAGGTTCAGTCGACACTTTGTTTTATACTATGTAGTGATAGTGATAGTGATAATCTTTCATAAAGTAAATACACGATCGAAAGAAAAATGTTCGTCTAGTTTTGCATGTACTGCACAAATTATTCTAAGAAGCCGGTCACCCGCCGATCGCTGCGTAATCTTATAGTTGTATTTTGAACTTTAAGATCTATATGTTAAGGTCGACTTTTAAATATATTATTTCAAAATGTAGCAAAATATCTACTGGAATGTAATGATACGTACATTCACTGGACGAATATACTGGGTCACAATATTATTGAAATAATTATGTTCATCGTGCTGTCGTGAGAGCACAGAACGTAGTCCTCTCGTCTCAGCGGAGCGATTACGACTGACTCCGCCCGCGAACGGCAACAAAAGATATACAGAACCGCACGAAACACGCGACGGGAGAAAGGGTATCGCGCTAAATAAAAAAGGCCTATACGCCAAATACGTTTCACCTCAATAAGTCTGAAAAGGGACTACATAAAAATACCCCGCTAGTGAATCAGTTTCGAAACGCTCTTGTTTTGATATACTTTAAGAAAGTGCGTTGGTGAAAATACAAGTTTTGTTTGCGAGCTTTAAGGATGTATTTGGTAAGTAAGTTTGAATTAATAATGAAACGTAACGAAAGTATTTAAATAAACTAACATAAACTACTTATTCCATAACAAGGTATATAAGGTTAGGTAGTAAATAGTTGTACTCAATTAACATTGCAATAATTCAAATCACGCGCTTAGTTTATCCGAATAATAAGGTTTAGGGAGATTTTTAAGTATACATATAAAAGTGTTTAACAGAAATTATTTTACTCTTTCTCAATTAAATATAAAACACTATACTAATTTAATATAAGTTGCTGTTTTTATATTTGTTTTTTACGATATTATGTCGAACAATATAAAACTGCCTAACTATATGTAAAAAAGTTGAACTCCTCCCTTATTGAATACCGATTATAGATATGTCGACTACAAACATGATGTAAACAGTATTACATCGCAAAAAGGCAAAAAACGGATATATCTTTCTGTACTAGACTGTTTCTTGTAAATTTTCACATTTGATAAACACAGCAGGCAGGTCCTAATATGAAAAATTGTCCAAGGAATGTCCTCATCTTGGATATAATTATATTTTTCTTGGGTTATTATTTTTCCTATATTATACTGTCAAGTAATCTTGCCAACGCATTATCGATCGATAATGGCGGTATTATGACGCAATTTGGAATGTGCTTTCTATTTATGTGCAGATACAACCTATGAGCTATGTCACATTCACGAGTAGGTACCTACATTATTTTTGTACGCACTGGTGCATTGCTCGAAGTCGTTAAATTGAATTTACATCTTAATGACTCTCATATTATACCTAGTGATTCCATTCCATATCGTTATTTCGCGTAAAATGCCACGGTTTCAATGTTCTAGAATGATGTGAACTGTGGCTGTACCTACTCAATTTACAGACTATAATACTTCCAAAATGCCACGGTTTCAATGTTCTAGAATGATGTGAACTGTGGCTGTACCTACTCAATTTACAGACTATAATACTTCCAAAATGCCACGGTTTCAATGTTCTAGAATGATGTGAACTGTGGCTGTACCTACTCAATTTACAGACTATAATACTTCCAAAATGCCACGGTTTCAATGTTCTAGAATGATGTGAACTGTGGCTGTACCTACTCAATTTACAGACTATAATACTTCCAAAATGCCACGGTTTCAATGTTCTAGAATGATGTGAACTGTGGCTGTACCTACTCAATTTACAGACTATAATACTTCCAAAATGCCACGGTTTCAATGTTCTAGAATGATGTGAACTGTGGCTGTACCTACTCAATTTACAGACTATAATACTTCCAAAATGCCACGGTTTCAATGTTCTAGAATGATGTGAACTGTGGCTGTACCTACTCAATTTACAGACTATAATACTTCCAAAATGCCACGGTTTTAATGTTCTAGAATGATGTGAACTGTGGCTGTACCTACTCAATTTACAGACTATAATACTTCCAAAATGCCACGGTTTCAATGTTCTAGAATGATGTGAACTGTGGCTGTACCTACTCAATTTACAGACTATAATACTTCCAAAATGCCACGGTTTCAATGTTCTAGAATGATGTGAACTGTGGCTGTACCTACTCAATTTACAGACTATAATACTTCCAAAATGCCACGGTTTCAATGTTCTAGAATGATGTGAACTGTGGCTGTACCTACTCAATTTACAGACTATAATACTTCCAAAATGCCACGGTTTCAATGTTCTAGAATGATGTGAACTGTGGCTGTACCTACTCAATTTACAGACTATAATACTTCCAAAATGCCACGGTTTCAATGTTCTAGAATGATGTGAACTGTGGCTGTACCTACTCAATTTACAGACTATAATACTTCCAAAATGCCACGGTTTCAATGTTCTAGAATGATGTGAACTGTGGCTGTACCTACTCAATTTACAGACTATAATACTTCCAAAATGCCACGGTTTCAATGTTCTAGAATGATGTGAACTGTGGCTGTACCTACTCAATTTACAGACTATAATACTTCCAAAATGCCACGGTTTCAATGTTCTAGAATGATGTGAACTGTGGCTGTACCTACTCAATTTACAGACTATAATACTTCCAAAATGCCACGGTTTCAATGTTCTAGAATGATGTGAACTGTGGCTGTACCTACTCAATTTACAGACTATAATACTTCCAAAATGCCACGGTTTCAATGTTCTAGAATGATGTGAACTGTGGCTGTACCTACTCAATTTACAGACTATAATACTTCCAAAATGCCACGGTTTCAATGTTCTAGAATGATGTGAACTGTGGCTGTACCTACTCAATTTACAGACTATAATACTTCCAAAATGCCACGGTTTCAATGTTCTAGAATGATGTGAACTGTGGCTGTACCTACTCAATTTACAGACTATAATACTTCCAAAATGCCACGGTTTCAATGTTCTAGAATGATGTGAACTGTGGCTGTACCTACTCAATTTACAGACTATAATACTTCCAAAAAGTTGTGTGCTTAAAGTAAAAAATCGAAAATCAACACGAAAATTCCCCACGTGTAAAGATTTCAATGAAGAACATTTCCACCAAAAAAAAAGTAGATAATCGACGAAACTTTGATAATTGGTGTTTTTATTAGGGCTAAACCGTTAAATAGAAATTCAATCAAACTCCATTTTGTTCCCCCAAAATTGTCAAAGTGGGCGGAGTCAAATCTGTTCGTTAATAAATTTAAATTTATTCGTTATCGCCGCGCGTTAACGCGTTTAAAAAGCGATTAGAACTTATATTGACACAATATGAACTTTTTGCCTCCTTCCCCGGCTGTAATCAAAAACGAGATTATTCAATTTGCAAAGTAATAGAGATACAAAGGCGCCGAATTTATTACTTTGCTGTCATTCAATGGGTAGCTTTCAAACTGGCGGACGTTAAAAAAGCTATATCTGCGGAATAAAAAAGCTTGGTCTGGCTCCGTGGAAAAGCGTTATTTACAATGAAAATTAAGATTAAATTTACATTGTTGCTTTTATAGCGTAGGTTCGCAGCGTCTGCTATGGTAAGGTATTCATGAAAGCAAATGTTTAGTCCCAGGGGGCGCGCTGCGAAGCGGGAAGCGAGTGCTGTGCGCGGGCCAACTTATGATAATTACGTTTAGAATAATCTCCCCGAAGCCAAACCGGCTGATACACAACCAACATGAACTTAATAGAACTCACCAATAAATTGATCGGTTACAGTAGCTGAAATAACGTTTCACAAACTAAAAAAAACACGTACATATATATGACTGACCAAACGATTGATGTTAAGGGGCTACCCGAGGTTTTCATCGATTTTTGACAAGTTTTTTCGAATCTCCTACTTTTGCAGATTAGATTTATTTATTACACGATAAAAATTACAATATAAATTTGCATAAATGTCAAGATTACAAGAATTTCTACCATGTTCGTCAATTTTAATAATAAAGACTTAATGAGTCAGTTGACTGTCAAATACAAAATATTATATTATTCTATCTCCCAAAAAGGATCGTCATTCATTATACACAATAACATAATCGCTAGCACTTGCTCCGATGCCAAATGGCATAACGTGAAAATGCCACACATCTATTTGTAGTCGACGCTAGAGCTATTTACGATACCCGTTGCAGCAACCTTTAAATCCTCATTTAGCCGACGTTTGTTCATAGAAAGCATTATATTAAATATTATAACTATCTTAAGGTAATTTCTAGAATATAGAAGGGCTAGTTGCCTACGCCACGCCGACGCATTTTGCAGCTTATTAGCAAATCGCTATAAGTACCTATAATGCTCCATACAGTACCTATCTTCTCCGATTGCAGCGTTATCATTGCGTGGGTATATAATATATTATCATGATTCCATTGTTAATATAATTTTCTCGGTATTACAACGTAAACATATCGTTATTGCCTTATTAATCTCGAGTTTTCTAGGCAATACGATTTATATTTTCCCCTAACGATCCACCCTCTGCTAAGCAGTATTACGTCATTGATATCGTTTCAGGCAAACAAATTTCGTTTAAAAAGTCCAGACACATTGATGAATTAAATAGACGTGTAAACTTAACCTGGAACAAATTTTGGAGCTACAAAGAAATCTTAAAATCGAACTTGCCCACCAGCTTTAAGTCAATTGTTTTAGATTCCTGCCTACTACCCTGCCTATCGTACGCAAGCCAAACATGGATATATAATAGAAAAACTGAAACAAAAATTCTAATTTGCCAGACAGCAATGGAGCGCAGCATCCTAAACCTAAAACGTATTGACAAACAAACCAACTTAAGCATAAGGAAACGAACAAAAGTAATAGATGCTCTAACTCACTGCAAAACAAGCAAATGGAAATGGTCAGGCCACGTTGCACGGATGCATAAAGAAAGATGGACAAAAAGAATAACACATTGGGATGGCCCTCTCGGAAAAAGAAAAAGAGGCAGACCCCCCGGGAGATGGCTAGATGAAATAAAAAAGGTAGCAGGTGAAAACTGGGCATCAAAAGCCCAAGACAGGAACATGTGGAGTAGAATGGAGGAGGCCTTTACTCGTAGAGAGGTCCTTAAATAAAATTCGAGTGCAAGAGAACTTATATACCCAACTTTGTAAAAAAAAAAATATATATATTTAAGGAAATAAATGGCTATAATAATAATAATCGTTTCAGTAGTTCTTAGGAATCATTAAAAAAAAACTAAAGGATCTGCACTTTTTGGAGGCGGTTAAGATTGTAAATATAAGATTTTTTCAAATGTAACAATGTAGCATTTGACACTTTTCATCATCATTATCCTCCTAGCGTTGCAATAAAGAATAGGGTAAATTGCTAGTACTGACCACCCTCCAGTAATTGGCCATGTTACTCGTATACTAAAATGATTAAATTTTGAATTCTATAGATATATCCACACACTTAAAGTAAATCACCAGAGGGAGGGGTAACAGCAGTTATCACAAGTATTAATCAACTATTATGTACATCGATTAAAGTAAGAGTTCATAATAAAATGAGTTTGATTTTGACGAGGCGTTGAACTGGCTGGTTGCTTATTTTTAGGGTTCCGTACCCAAAGGGTAAAAACGGGACCCTATTACTAAGACTTCGACCTGCTCCATACAAATGTAAAAAATAAATCGCGTCAAAAAATTTTATTTTTATTTTTTTCGCATTCTATGCTCGATTCTGAACAAACTGTTTTCAGGTTTTGTGTTATTTTATTAACACGTTGTATACACAAGTTTCATGTGCTCTCCATACCCTTTTTATGGATAAAGGCGTGAATGTACCTTTGTATGTATGTATAAATATTATCATTGAACGAGACACCGAAGCAAACGAAGTTCTTCGTTTCAGTTTGGGGAAAAACTCTTTCGTACCTACGTCGTCTGTCCGTGCGGCTGTTCTTAGAGGTCGCATTTCTCAACAGATCCTCGTGAACATTTGTAAGTAAATTTAATAATTATACAGTTTTATCGTCGAAGCAGTTTAACTAAAAAAAAAAGACCGGGTTGCACTATTATGCAATCGTTATATAATGTATGTTTTTTCAGTCGAGTACCACGTTTAGGCCACGAAGCTTGCTGAGTGGCCTAATTAAGGTACCTACGAGACTTAAAAAGCTAATTATATAACTATTGTATACTACACTTGGTATCTATTGAAAATCTAAGCCCTGCTGAAACGAAGTTATAGGATAGTTTTATCTCGGAAATCTTCCCTTAAAATGGTAGAACTTTGTATGGGTCGGCGATAATTAAGGTTCCGCCTACAATCATATTTCTGAGACGGTAACAAGTTCTACGCGGACGAAGTCGCGGGCAACAGCTAGTACTATATATAGAAGATTAGTCTTCACGTTGACATTCAGAGCACTGGGCAGAAATCACATTGCGTCAACACCCGCGAGGGCCATCGCAATGCTTTGTTTTAATTAGACAGTCGGATTCCCCTTGTCCGTGCCAGTTCTGAGCTGACCGTTGAACGGCGGTCGTACAGAACCAGCGCCGGTACCCGCGCGAGCCTGCGCGGCGTGCGGCGGCGCTTGGTGCAACCAGGACGAGCGTTGCCCGGCATACAGTGTGTTGTGTTATGTGTGTGATCAAAGAGGACATTTCGCAAAGGTGTGTAACCGGCGCAAGGTTACACGGGACCAGGTATGTGACTTGGCAGTGGACGATTCGGATGGGGAGGACGGTATGTTTTACGTCGATGTTATTCAGCAGGAAACTAAGTCCCGACCGCCTAAAGAATGGGTGGAGGTAGTACGTCTATCATGACGAGACTGGGCTGTAGTCTCATGGGGCATATACATTACATACATTACATGATTAGATTAGTCAGCCCCAATTCATCAGAATCTGACTAATTGCTATCGTGTGGATGCATGTTGCGCTGCAATCCAACCGTCAAACGAGTTTTCCTGACTAATTGCATGAAAATCCTTTGTATAGAACTTCAGTACAAACTGTACCCGAAACTTTTGCTCTTGACAATATGTAGGTAGGTACAACGTCCAACAGTAAAACACAAAGGCATTAACAAAATTTACGAAAATGCGTATTTACTGGTATTTATATATTTCCATTGGAATTTGTTGAAAAAGGGGTATTACATTTTAAGTGGATTTAATGTTGTACTTTGTTTTATATTATTGCTATATTTTGTATTATTAATGACCTAACCTAACCTAACTTAATGAAGTTAGGTTGCCGGAGGGGAGGTATGCTTGGTAGTGGCGGTAAAATGATATCGTTATTAATAAATAAAAAAATACTTACGTGCAATGTAAACATGGTCCTGACGATGCTCGCACGACTTCTCCCACTTTGTACGTGTGTCCCTTTATTTGACAGCCTCTTCTTTGCGCAGCGCCCTTGTAGGCGTGAGGTAGGAAGTGTGGCGGCAACGTTGTGGTCGTCGTTGTCGTTGTCGTCGTGACATTGAGAGTTGTCGCCATGGACACAGGGCATTCATATCGAGGACAACAAAATCCTTGAATAGGTTCTTCATGGCAACCATGAATAGGAGGAGGACAACTTTGTTGCAAGCAAATAATGTCACTTCTGAATAAACAAGTAAACAAAATTGATTAACGTAATAACTCACAAGATATGCCTTATGTATCAAACAGTGTTTGGATTATTTAAATTTTAAATAAAGTAGTGCTTCAACGTTATCTTCAAAGTTCGTGTACTGACCGCGTTTGCGTTTAGCTGTCAAATCCCATACAAATTGAGGGTAAAACGCAAACGCGATCGCAAAGTTTTGTATCGGTAAATCTTATACTAGAGCCTCTGGGCACCTTGCCCGTTGAAGGCGGTTCGAATGACGTCACAAAAAATTCTTAGACATCATCCCTATTATATACGAACATAGTGAGTATGGTGGGCTCATAGCCACTTAAACACCGCAATCTGTATGAAAACCGACCGTGTCGGTACAAAATAAATAAATTAAAATTTCGACCAAACATAATCAGCCTGTGCATTCAACTGACGAGATGTTAAAACACTATCTGTCAAGTGAACATCGTCGTTTGTGACAAACGTCAATGATTGATTGTTGACTATCTCATTAACAGGGTGTTTTTACGCAGTAACGTTGTATCCCTAATTATCTCCAAAAAGTGATACACACTTTTAAATGTTTCATACTTAACTCTACTCCTAGAGACTAGTACTATCAGCTCTAAAAGTATTGGTACCTAATTTGTTAGCACCTTATATACATTATACATTTAGTTAGTTTATTGTTATTTGACATTCATTGTCGACGCGCAACCGCGCCACTCTTTGTGGGAGGCCTATGTCCAGCAGTGGACGTCTTTCGGCTGATATGATGATGATGATGATGAAATATTTTAACTGAGCAGAATGTAACGACCTAAGTCAGGTGTCACGTACCTACTGAAAAAAAAAAGATTTTCATTCCAGTTCCTCGCAATCAAGTGATTTCCGAGAGCAAATGCGTTGATTATTAGAGAAAAAAACCCAATCGCTGTATGTGGCCCGATAATATTTGAGGACTTCCGTCGATTCCACAAGGATCAATTCGCCCGCCGTCTAATGCATTTAATATTTCACTAGAGGTTTGAAATGCTTTAAGTAATTTTCTGCTTATGAAAGTTAAATATTACAGGGTAAGGTATAGTTATAGAGAGGTATGTATTAGAGGATTACTTTTGGAGCCGGAGGTAAAGCGTTGTGTTCGCTTACCTGCAAAAAATACGAGTATATTAAAATAAGAGGGTAGTAAAGCTAGCAGCTCGCGACTGACAATAGGTACTTTTTATATGAAATTTCCATTTGGGGAGAAAACGTTTTCCACTAACTAAATCTTAATAAATCGCTTCAACATAATAATATATAGGTTTCGCTTTAAAAAAAAAAGACCGGGTTGCACTCCGGGAGTGCCGGCAGAAGTGAAAACTCAATAACATTGTAACAGTTTTTCGATTAGGTCACGTGACATCTTACGGTGTCGCAACAATTTATACATTTTTATTTTGTACCGCCTTTTGGAGTGTTTCGGCGCTGATATGTCAACTGTTGTTCGACCATAAGCCCAAAAACGATCGTCGGCAGTTTAGTCTAAGCTATCACTCAAAAGCTTAAAAAACTTTTAACTTTATTGTGAAACATTGAAATAGGGTTGTTATAATTCGTTAGGCCTACGCGCTTACTCACACAGCCGTACTTAACATTAATTACCTTCCTATCTCTTTCTAATACTTCATTTAACAAGGATTGGATAAAGACGCTTGTATGATAAAGCGTATTCGATTAATAGATATTAATTGCTTTAACAATCGAATCACATTCAGTTTTACTCAAACTTTTTGATGCAAAAGCAACTGGCTGCTTATTTTGCATTAATACACAACCAATTGCATTCTTTGAACTGTCTGTTTGGATAGTCAATGGTTGCTTAGGGTCAAAGTTTCTTAACACTGGTGGACTGACTAGAATGTTTTTTATTTCTCCAATACATTTTTCATAAGCCATGCCCCATTGAAACTCAACATTCTTCTTTAAAAGTTCCCTCAATGGGCTAGATACTTCAGATAAGTTCGGGATATAGTCTCTCAGGTAGTTCACCATTCCTAAGAACCTTTGTAGGCTTTGCTTGTCGGACGGTGAATCATAATCTAAAATGGCTTTAATTTTTTCTTTATCAGGCATCAAGCAACCATTGATTATCTCATGACCAAAATATTTCACTATGTCAGGCAGATACTGAAATTTCTTCAAATTAAATTTAATCTTTAATTCTCTTGCTCTAATTAACACTTTTTCCAAAGCCAAATCATGTTCCTCTTTTGTTTTGCCATATATTAAAAAATCATCAATATAAATAAATGTATTTTCTATATCTTTGAAACATTTTTCACAATTTTCTTGGAATATTTCAGCGGATATGTCCAAACCAAATGGTAAAACATTAAAATTATATGTACCGAAAGCCGTTGAAAATGTACATATCTTCTTACTAGATTCAGAAAGACCAATTTGCCAAAAAGACTCTTTCAATACCGTAGCGACCAGCCGCGCCACAACGCTACGCATCTCTCATATGGCCTGCATGCGCATGCCCAGGGTGTGCATGTGAGCAGTGTGGCGTATTGAGGGTAAGGCTTGATGGTTAAAATAAATGCCTTTCAAAATTTATATTTTTTTGTGGATCGCAGCGGTCAGCGAACTTTTGACACAGAACGTCATAATCATTTTGTTCGCTCGCATTGATATCGAATTCTTCGTTAAGGTCGCGACCCGCTTTACCAATGACATGAAGCAACAAAGCGCACTTTTCACGACTTGGAGATTCTTCTCGGCCCGAGGCGATTAAGTACCAGTCGAATGTCTGTTTCCAATCGCGCCAATTCTCGGAGACATTGCCCACACCCAACATGGGGGGTGGTTGTACGGATAGTCACTTAGCTGTGTTGTCGATAGCACCTACAGGACACAGCCGGGTTATATTTGGTTTTTTTTTTACTGTGCCTTTTTTTAATTTACTCGAAATCGAAGAAAAAAGCAGAGTAAACCAATTTTATCCTTGACTTTATATCGACCATTCGGCTGTGGCTTGAATCGATAAATTTACTCGGATGAAATAGCTTGTTTTATGCACTTGTATCTACAATCGACTATCAAACTACTTTACAGCAACCTGTACCCTACCCTCCGGTGTGGGCTGCGCGGTAGTTCCCTTCGTGTTGCATGATACAGAATAAATGCGGATATTTTATGGATTTTATTGGCATATGAGGTGTCGTTTGATTCCCCATAACCGTGGGACTGACATAAGCTGTAATATTTTTATTTATTACGTACAGGTCCGCACTCGACCACTACCCCACCTGATGGTAAGTGATGACGAAGTCGAGGGTAGTATACATATCCATTAAGATTTTTGTGGTTATTTTATTGAAGGCGTCTGGGGGCTTTTTTGGACCGATAAATACCTAACTTAGTGAAGGTTTTTTTATATTTCATTAAGTGAGATTTTAGATGAGATAAAATACTATAGTATTACTTGATTCTGTCGTAAAATAATGTATTGTTTGAGTAGGCTGAGTAAAAAAAGTCAAATGAAGACCCAACTTCGGATTTTTTTTCTATCAAGGAAAGTTTAGGCAATCATGTATCGATTAAATCAGATCAACAATCATATAGTCAAGAATCACATATCTGAAAATTTTCTTAATCTAGTCAGAACGGCGTTTCAAAGCACGCGATAATTTACTTCTGGTGTGACTTTATTCCTGACCTTACGTAAAGACCAAGTAAGTTATTCAAGTAGGCCTAGTAACTAAGAAGCACTTTCATATCTTCAGTTAGAATTAAGCAATTTTTTAGAGCAACCCACGGTTTTATAAAACTGTCATTGGAATTAGAATCTTGTGCCTAAGAAGGTAGAGTTGCTTTTTGAATGGACCACTTCGATGCAATTCGGCCAACTCGAATAATCTTAAGTACCTAGGATATTCTAATCCTACTAATATAATAATAAGAATAAGAATAATTAATTGAAAAAACCTTATTGCTAACGTTACATTGTGCTTGCACTGTTACATGTTAGGGGAATTAATTAAAAGCGCCTGAACTAGGATTATCCTGTATCTCAGGCAAAGAAATATTATACTAAAAGGAAAACAATTTTACGAATTAAAATCATACACATCAAAGACATAAATAACGAATTATTATCTTACAACATAAATAATGTGTGCGTATGAATGGATTAAGATGAAATTCGGCACAATAGTACATTATAACCTGTACAGGACCTTCAGCTTCGTAGGCAGCGTCACTATCCACTAGGCTAACTCGAAATATTAATTAAAATTGTTAATTAATTAATTCGAAAATTGTTTTGCTAAAGCTACAACATATCCCATCTCCTTCCAGACATGGACGGCCCCTACTACTGGCACATTAAGAGCGGCACGATACAGCGCGAGATCCCCAAGATGCTGCCCGTAGAGGCCAAAGAGTCCAGCATCTCGATGGTGCGAGACTGTTCCAACTTATCGGAGGTCAACAAGTACGAGGGAGTGATGACGTCGTCGGTCACCAGGAGTACCACTAGCGGGGCGCTGGACCATGTGGACCAGGATGCTGAGAGGAAACGGAAGGAGGAGATGTCCTACAAGTAAGTTGTTATGTATCAAACTGATGCGGTTAAGAGTCTCCTGTTGATCTTTGGTAGACACAATGCTGACCAATACTCGTGTTGAAATAAGAAGACTTTACAAAGAAGATCACAAAGAGCTCATCAGAGAACTCAAAATATTTAAAAGTAAAACATGATTTTAAGTTCAGAACATACGTGTATATAGACTTACCTAAGTACTCTTCTAGAATTGATCTTCCCTTACTTTCCATTAAAAAATTACATCGAATAGGGACTCCTATTTAGCACAATGATGCGTAACTTTTCTGTGTGTGTTTTGTGTAAAATAGGCACTTCTGGCACTAGCGAGCTACACTTATTCAATGATGATATCGTCAGGCAATGTGACTAATAGAGATTTTTGGGCACAATTACTTCCCGCGAATTTTCCGGCTATCGGTAGTATCGGTCCGTGGGCGGTAGAGATGGGTAACTCCGGATTCAAAGACTCAAATGATCCAATTCCGTGAGTGGACTCGATTCCCTTATTGACTCCGAGCGATTCTTGCCGAGTCCGCGGAGTTATTAACTCCGACTAGACTAACTCCCTGTCTCAATCCCACTCGCGGGATTCGGGCGAGCGGGTGGCGCGGTCGGTGACGGTCGTAAGTGGTTTACGGGGCCCAGAAACCGATCTTGCTTGGTCTTATTTTCGAGAAAATTCGTTGTTTTCGTCTGGCTGGCTTACCTACCTACTCTTCGACGACGACCAATGGTTAATTTGCTTTGTTGATGGTTGCGAGTTCGGACCCCAGCGATGAGAAGGTTTTTTGTTTTCTTTTTATCAGTTTATTTTGTTATTTTTTTTCTGTTTTCGATCAGTTATTGGTTTTCGTTTCATTTTCTATAGAAATAGATTTCGTAGTATTAGGTAAAGCCGAGAAAAACCTCGGTCCCAGGTAAAAACAAAACTTAAGCATTAAGAACAACGTCGGCGGTTCTGCTTCGAGGTAAATATTCTTGAATCAATTTTTTTGGATAATGCCTAATTATCTCGAATGAAGCGAAATTATCTTGACCGAAGATTTGATCTACCTTTCATTCGAAACAATCATCTTATTTCAAGATATTTGTATCATTTAACATTAATGGCTTCCTAATTTATTTCTTGATTCAAGTAATACGATTTTACTGTGTGTAGGTGAAGCAAATTGACAGCGGGACTGAGCGAAATAAAACCTAATCTACTAAAACTGATTTTACAGCTATATAATTTGGTATCTGGGTGATTCGCTTGGCGTGTACAATATTTTTTAATTTGCAGTCACTCCTAGTACCATACTGAAGGATTTTGGGATAGCTTTCAAATGAAACACAGGAGTAGCTGTATAGCGTGTACTGGCCGGTTACAGACTGACGTACTTAGCTACTTTTAAAACTACCCGTTACTACATAAACACTACATCCCTCCACCAATAGTTAACAAAATTAACAAACAACCATTACAATTGGTATGAAAATCTGCAATAACGAACCGAAACCAATTAATAATTTGGACTTGGATTTCGAGTAATCCTTAACGGGAAACGACGGGTAAGGTCATCCGAAGCCAACGGTTCATTGTTTTCCACCGCAGTGGGCACTCCAGCAGGGGGTGGTTCGTCAAGGGTAGGCGTGCCAGCATGCGAAGACGTCGGCGAGGGCAAACTCGAATACGAGCCGTCTGACAGATAGTCCTCCTCCCGCGTGGCCGACGGCAGCTCCGGCGGTTCTTCTGCGGGCACCCCCTCTCCGGGTGCACGTTGCTGTGTAACGGTCACGTCACCGTCGTAGCCCGTGTCTGGTGGGGCTCGCCTGCCCTTGTACATTAGCAACTGGTCAACATGCTTCCTGGCATTTATCTGTAGACTTGGAATGTGCACACTGAACATCGCCGCTCCAATAGTATCAATTATTGTCCCTTCTAACCAGGTGTGCTTTGTGCCATTTTTATAAAATGATTTTACCAGTACATTGTCTCCGATTTTAAACTTAATTTGCCTTTTCCCGTTGTACAAGTTACGCTGTGAGATCTGTTTTTGATGCACGTTTCTATCAGCCGAGGATACTAACGGACTATCGTCGGACGCGGTGTCCGAGGTCGGCACGAGTGCGTCGAAACGACAGCGCAATGGCCGCCCAAACATTAGCTCGGCGGGAGTGTGCCCGGTGGTAGCGTGAACAGTGTTACGGTACTCAAAAAGAAAGAAATTGACTTTGTTGTAAAATTCAAGTGTTGATAGATTTTGCGCTAAAATTGTTTTCAAACCCTTCTTAACTAGCTTGACACAATTTTCCGCGAGACCATTAGACGCGGGATGATAAGGCGCAATAGTTACGTGTTTGATGTTATTACTTTTACAAAAGTGTTCAAAAGCCGTTGAAGTAAAATTTTTTGCGTTGTCGGTTACTAACGTTCTAACAACACCGAATCTAGCGAACATCTCGCATAGTTTCGATATGACACTCGCAGAGTCCGTACTCGACATAAAGTAACTCTCCACCCACTTGGTGTGCGCGTCGACTGCTACCAGCACGCGGTGGCCCGCCAACTCGGCCATATCGAGGTGCACGCGCTGCCAGCGCCCGCGCGGCCGCGGCCACACCGTCAGCGGCGCGCGCGCCGGTGCACAGCGGATAGACGTGCAAATACTACACGACCCGATCTTTTCCTCAATTTGTTGATCGATATTCGGCCACCACATATATTTACGAGCATTACTTTTTGTCTTTACGACTCCGAAGTGTGAATTATGTAATTCATTCAATAGACGCTCACGGAAGATAACGGGTATTATGATTTTATGGCCCCTCATTAAGCAACCTTTTTCCACTGCCAATTGCAACCGGCAATAAAAGTACGGTTTAAGATCGGAATCTACTTTTCTCGGCCACCCCTGCAAAATATATTTAGCTACTTTGTTTAAAGCTGGATCCTTAAGGGTTTCCAGACGTATATCTTCCACGTTAATGGGATGGAGGTCCGTATACATAAAATTAATAAACAAAGCTTCATCCTCCACTAAATTATCCCGTTTAGAGAGCGCCTGCGAACTATCAATTGCCCGCGATAAGAAATCGGCTACGTTATCAGCACTTTTAATGTACTCAATTTTAAAATTGTACGCTGATAAAAACAAAGCATAGCGTTGTAACCGGTTAGCTGCGAATTCGGGTACACCTTTCTTACTACCAAATATGGATAACAATGGTTTATGATCAGTTCTTAAAATGAAAGGCTGAGATCTACCGTACAGGTAATGATGGAATTTTTTTATTCCAAAAATAATGGCAGCAGCCTCTTTCTGAATTTGAGCATAATTTCGCTCACTCGTTGACAACGAGCGAGATGCGTAGGCTACCGCGCGCTCGGTGCCATCGGCCTGGGTCTGAGCGAGCACGGCTCCCAGCCCCTCGGGTCCCGCGTCCACGGTCACTATCGTCGGGAGCTCGGGGTTGTAATGAGCCAGTACCTTCTCCGACGCAAGTTCCTTTTTAATAGCTTCAAATGCCCTGTTATGCTCATCATTCCAATGCCATTTGGATTCTTTTTTTAATAACGAATGTAATGGGCTCAATATACTCGCAGCCTCAGGAATAAATTTCCTATAATAGTTTAACATGCCCAAGAAGGATTTTAATTCCGTGACATTTTTAGGTTGATGACAGCATAAAATAGAATCTACTCTCTTCTTAGACTTGTGCAAGCCGTTTTTGTCAATGACAAAACCTAAATATTCAACGGAATCTTTAAAAAATTCGCACTTTTCTTGTTTTACGCGCAAACCGGCATCCTTTAACCTAGTTAAAACTTGTTCCAACCTATTTAAATGTGCCTCCCTAGTTGGCGCTGTGATTAATAAGTCATCCAAGAATATGCATGTGCCCTCAATACCTGCGAGCAGTTTATCCATGCATTGCTGGAAAACGCAAGGAGAATTTGACAAGCCAAAAACAAGACGCGTATAGCGAAATAGACCCTTATGAGTATTAATACAAGTTAGATTCCGCGACGGTTCGTCTAACACTAACTGATTATACGCTCTCGTAAGGTCTAATTTCGAAAATTCCACCCCGCCATGCAGTTTTGAAAATAAATCTTCTATTCGCGGTAACGGATAGTTGTCAATGAATAATATTTTGTTTAAGGTAACTGAGTAATCACCACAAATCCGAATATTTCCGTCAGAACGCAAAACGGGGACAATAGGCGTAGCAATATCGGAATGCTCAATTTTCTCTAAAATACCTAAGTCTTGCAATCTCTGCAATTCTATTTCAACTTTAGGTCTTAATGCTAGCGGAACAGTACGAGGTTTGCAAAACTGAAACACTGCATCATTTTTGATTTTCAAATGAATTTGATACGGTTTGAAAGTACCGAGTTCATCTGAAAATACCTCCGAATACTTGCCGCGCAACTTCTTTAGCATCTCGTTATCCTCCTCAATACTATGACAACTATAGTTACATAAATGTAAGTTAAATTTACTTATAAAATCGCGCCCGAGCAACGGTAACTGAGACTCCGACCGAGTAGTAATCACAAACATTTTAATTATCAATACACGGTTTTCATATTCGACGGGCAACGCAACATAACCTACCGGGGTGATTTTACTACCATCGTAACAATTGAGCCTTACGTTACACTGGCACAAAGCATGATTTGCCTTGAACGACTTTTCGTAGACACTGGCGGGTAGAACGGACACCGCGCTGCCGCTATCGACCTCGCATAAAATCGGCTTGTTATTTATTAAAACAGATTGTTGCATCGGTTTCCCATTAAGCGACCGAATTGAAAAAAAATTATAAATACCTTCGTATAAATCGTCAGTATCCTCGGCTAAGAAATTTGTGGTTTTAACTTTCGATTTACACACTCGGCTCAGGTGGCCTTTTTTTCCGCACTTTTTACACGAATATTGGGTAAATTTACACTGGTCCCTAGAATGATTATGATAACCACAAACACTGCACTTCGACTTATTATTAGCATCCGACGTAACGGGTCGCAGCGCGAACATATCCGCGGACGCGGTGACACTGGTACCAGCGGCATCCCTTGTGTTGCTATGCAGCGCCAGCCGCGCACAACGGACACTTTGAGCTATCTGCAGGGCCTTGTTAAAAGTTAACGATGCTGGATCTTCGGCAAAAAGTTTCTCCTTCTCCTTATTGTTCTCTAGACCCAGAACGAAACGATCTCTTAACGCTGATTCAAGCTCCATTGTGAATGCACAATGTTTAGCCAGGCTGCGCACTCGCGCTGCCCAGTCACTTAGCTGTTCACCGGGATGCTGCTCCGCCTTGTAGAACAAGTATCTCTCAGCAAAAATACATCTTTTACACTCAAAATGCTGGTCTAATTTTGAGACGAGGTCATTAAAACTGAGGTTCTCTAACTGCGACGGAAATGCTAGGTCCCTTGTGATGCGATAGGTATCCTCCACCAGTGCAGAAAGTAGTATCGCCCGTCGTTTGGCACCTGATTTGTCGGTCTCTTCCGTGAAATTATTTGCCAAACAAAACTGACCAAAACGGCTTCGGAATATGGCCCACTCCTGCGTGCGGTGGTCGAACACGAGGCTGTTACCTAACACCAGATTATTCGCCATCTTCTCACTTGTGCCTCAATTTACTATATTTTTGAATATTTTACTTCCTGTTACACACGTAAGTCACTTTCTCGTCGCCACTGAAGGATTTTGGGATAGCTTTCAAATGAAACACAGGAGTAGCTGTATAGCGTGTACTGGCCGGTTACAGACTGACGTACTTAGCTACTTTTAAAACTACCCGTTACTACATAAACACTACACATACCATAATCCTATAATTGCCGACTAAGTATTATAATAGTTTACAATTTAATTGTATTATAATTTTATATTATTTTTACCTTTCCATATTTCATTTGACTTATGTTAATATAACTTTTTTTTTTTTGTAATTTATATACCTACATTTGAATTGTAATTTATTTTAAGTGATTTGAATCTAATGTCTTATTTTATCTACTTCGTTTTATATTATATAATAGTACTTAATCACATTAATGACATGTAATGCCAATTAGTACCTACGTAAGGTTTAAATGTAAGTGCTAATATTGAAATAAATAAATATTATTTTACCTATGCTGCGACCATTATTTTAAAGTGTGCGTCTGAACAAAAGTTTAGTAGAGTCCGTCTGTATTGAAATTAATTGGAAACGTATTTGTCGAAGTTTGCCCAGGGCAGCGATTCCCGAAGAGTGTTATATCTCGTGTTTCCTCGTGTGCGGAGGGCATCAGCGTGTCCCTGTCTGGGGGGCGTGTGCGACACAAGTCAGGGCATCTCTTTTAAAGTACCCTAAAAATTACTGCACGAGGGTATCACAGTTAGTTGATCTCCATCTGAGTATTGACATAGGGAGCTTAGGAGTCTGGTTATTTTTATGGAGTAGGGTTGGTTTTCAGTTGAAACAGCATGGCCGCCTTGGTACCTTGTTTACACGTCGCGAGGTTGGAGTTACGGCAAATAAATAATAACTATCATACAATAAATAAATACCTACTATACAATCACTAACGACACGCGGCCTGAAAATCCGTCCAGCCAAAGGCAATGGGACGATATTTGGAGGAAACACACTTACGACTTCTTACTGCTGTCCAATGCCTCAGGCGTAGACCTGGCGCGCCTCAAGGCACTCGCGGAACCGGAGTCAGGAGCATCGCTATGCCTCAGGCGTAGACCTGGCGCGCCTCAAGGCACTCGCGGAACCGGAGTCAGGAGCATCGCTGCACGCGATACCATCAGCCCAAATTGCCACTTTTCTCGACAACAAGTCGGTGAGAATAGCGACAGCCCTTAGGTTGGGTCCTAAAGTGTGCGAGGCCCACCGCTGCCGCTGCGGGGCAATGGTGAGTGAAAATGGTCAGCACGGCCTAAGTTGCCTAAGGTGTGCAGGACGATTCCCGAGGCATCACGCCATCAACGAAGTTATTCGGCAAGCCATGGTTTCAGTCAATATTCCGTGCCTGTTGGAGCCACCGGGCCTCAGCCGTACAGATGGCAAAAGACCGGACGGCCTTACGCTGGTTCCATGGCGGAGAGGGCGCTGCCTTTTATGGGATGCTACTTGCGTAAGCACTTTTGCAGCATTGCATTTGAGGCAGACCTCACGTTGTGCCGGCTCGGCAGCAGAGGCTGCTGCCAAGTTAAAGCACACTAAATACTCCGGCTTGGAGCCGGTGTACTTTGTACCAGCTTATTTGAAATGATACCTTCTGCCGTGGACGGCAGAGTTGCTTTTTTGAATTAAAACTTCTGCCGTGGACGGCAGAGTTGCTTTGTTGAATTGGAATCTTCCGCCGTGCACGGCAGTGTTACTTATTGAATTGGAATCGTCCGCCGTAGACGGCAGAGTAGCTTATCTTTTGCTTAGCTTGGTATCTTTTGCCGTGAACGGCAGAGTGCGTGGTCACTATTTTTTTGGTAAGCGATTAACATTTTCCTTTAAGTTCTTACTGTCTGTAAAAGTGACCATGACCCGAGTTAGAAAGTAGACTTATTTTTGTTCTGAAATATTAAAGAGTAAAAAGATATTTAATTTCACGTAAGTAGGTACCTACCATTGAAATGACGATCAATTGTTGGTATTATTAAAATATACGATGTTTATTTTTTCTTTGACATTTTTAAGATACCAAAGACACGATATTCAATTCAGATGTTTAAATAGACTAAATACGTGAATATTTTCTCTTCTGCTTTAATAAGTTAGCCCGAAACATTTTGTATAGAACCAGTGCGTCATAATACCGTGCATTGGGAAGTAGCCTCTACACGAAGTCCTCGATTTTGCCCCAATCATCGCACGTACGGCACGTTTCTGCATAAGTAGCACTCTGTTGGCATCCGTTGAGTTTCCCCAAATGAGCGAACCGTAGGACATCAGCGAATGGAAATGAGCAAAATAAACTTGCTTCATGGCATCGTCAGATACGTATTAAAGGTTTTAACTTACGCAAAGCAAAGACTGCACTACTCAATCTATCGCATAGTTTGTCTACATGGCACTCCCAGTTAAGATTAGAGTCCAGAGTGAAGCCAAGGAACCTACATTCATCACTTATCGGCATCGGGCTGTTAGCTATACATGGAGGAATCGCAATTTTGCGCCCCGAGAAGACCATGACGTTGGATTTGGATATATTCAAGAGTAAGCCATTTGTAGAGAACCACCTCTGCAGTTGATCACAGCCGCAGCACAGCAGATATGTACTGTACTTCCTTCACAGAAATGACCTTATTTTTAAGTAACCAATTCTTAAATCATGTTAAATACACTCGAAGTTTATTCGTTTCGTTTCGTCGTACGAGCTAACTATTTTATCACTTTGCATGAGATCTCTTAAACTTGCGATGGCGATATCAATAAAATGTCAGTAAAGGGAAAACATAAAAGGTTTGTTTGTGAAAGTCTTACGAGATTCACCATAAATAGTTTACAATGTAGATGTTATGAGAATATTTCGAGTCGGCTGAGTTACGTCGTACGTCGTACGCGCAAACAAACACAAGCTTTTTATAATGGCTACGCGATAGTTCAGTGAGGCTGAGTGGAGCTTCTTCTAAATTAGACTCTGTTTGGTCGCAGTATACTTGCAGCGAGAGTTACGTCTATTAATAAGTCTCCGGTCAAAAAAAAAACTTCTGTACGCTAATTTCCTATTTTTGGCACTTGTATCGTAAATAACTAATAATCAAATATGTTTATGTATAAAATGAACATCATAGTAGGGCAGTTTCAGGTCATATGTGGACACGCTGGACAAAAGCACCAAATTTTCAGGTACTTGTTAGGTCCATAGCTTTAAGTTTTTGATAGGAACGAGTCGAGATCCCAAAGAATATCAAACGGAACCCTGTTCCTAAGCTTCCGCTGTCCATCCGGCTGGCTGCGTATCAGCAATAGCTTGTCTGTTAAAATTTTCACAAAATTTGTTTTTCTATTGCTGCTTTAACATACATTCATAAAAATGAAAAAAAAAAAATTGAACTGTGCTCTCATACACATGAAACGCAATTTTATGGCGTTTTTTTGCCTGCCTATAACAATCGGTATATCTCTAGAACCGTAATATTATGTATTACTATAGCCTCTATAATAACAAGTAATAAAAATATAATAACGTTAATATATTACTAGTATGTATTCGTTGACTTCAAATATATAAATAAACACCAGTTTTGTATTTTCAAGTAAATTAGTAACTGAGATATCGGTAAAATACTTATCTAGTTGAATTCCCTGACTGTATATTTACTTTAAATATTGAAGATAAGATATTTTACTGAAAGAAGACTTCATTCATTCTTTTTTAAAAATAGTTAGAACTGCTTTCACAGATTTTGAAAAATTTACTGCCTGAACCAGGAATCGAACCTTTGAATGCAGTCATAATTATTTTTAAAAATTAAATGAGGTTTTATTTCTGTTAAATGTCCTATCTTTAATATTTAAAGTACTTCCCCTCTATGTGGCATAGCCTGGGACACCCTGTATATGTACAATAAATACATTGGCTTACTCGTCTTGACAATCAGCAGAAGATGGGCCTAACAAGTTCACCATAGTCTTCACTTTCAATCTGCAGAAATATAATTCTTATATTTTTGGTCTTCTATACAAATATTATAAAGAGGTAATCTTTGTAAGTTTGTGAGTTTGGCAATATTTAGAATATACTTTCAAAGTAAACGCGGGCAACACCGCGAGAATAGTATAATTATAAAAAAAAAACATGAAAAAATGTCATGTTGACCTATACAGGGTAGTTATGGCGTGGTTAATTCATTTGATTTGAACAAATTTTCTTTGTTATTATGGCACAAATTGACCTAAAACGGAATGCATAACCATTACTTATATATTTTTTTACGTCACACCCGGCCATAATGCGAGTTTTACTGCACACTGCGCGTACGGTAAAACTCGCATTGTGGCCAGGTGAAGACGTAAAATGATGTACTCAACACGGGCAGTAATTCGTAAAGCCCCAGAGCGCATATTTATTACGGTTCGGGCCACAAACACCTGCGATCTGGGACATTTACGAATCCACCGCCCTAGTTACGTAATGTACTATTACATCTTCATCGTTTTTGCGAACCTACCCCTATCATTCTAGGATCGCAAAATAACAATGTAATTAGATTTTTTTTCATATTTTTTTTTTTGCGCCATCAACAATTTTTTTGTACTGGAGCAGCAATGGTCAAAAAACTGAGATAGGTAACGACTACTTCCTATTCAAAACTCCTATCTTATCAAACACTGTCATTAGAAAGGGAACCTTGCTGTAAGCGCCATAAAGTTACAATTCCAAAATGATCGAGTGGACAGATGCGACTAAATCAAAATGGCAATGAAATTATGGCTTGGTAACAGTCATTATAATAACGTTATGGCGATTGGAGCATGACATGTCTGGTTTGAAACGCAGTCAGGATGAGATTTATTGCTTATTTGTTAAATATTACACAAGAGTTAGTGGTAATGAGTTTAGCCAAAACGATTATTTGTTCCAGTATTGATGGAGAGTATGTTCCCTTGCCGGGTGATGAAGTGATCTACCGCCTGTGCCCCATCCCGCCCAAGTTTGAGAAGTACCAGGCAGTCCATGTGCGCATTGTCCACCTCACTCCGGAAAAGCGATTCACCAATATGATCCACCGACTATGAAACGCGGGCGAAGTGTTGGATAAAAAATGGTGGCCACATTTTTTTGGCATGTGGCTACAATTTCTTCAGATGGCCAAAAAACTGGTACTTGTTTGTTCTTGTTCTATGTATCATTTATCTCTTGACTTTGTGAAATGGGAGGGCCGTACAAAATTAGTTAAAATTAACAACAATTTACACATCAAGATTCAAGACGGTGGCATAAATTACATTTTGTGCTTCGGGCTTAATGGTTCGCTACAATTATATCACACTTAACATACTTATATTATTTTAGGGGTTCGACTCGAACGACTCTGATGTAATTATTTGTGCCTGACCCCACCTGTCACGCTTGACGAAACTAATAAAAAATTGGCCCTAGTAGGTATGGAGTAAAATTCTTTGTCGAGTATGGAATTAAAACTCGTAAATTATCAATGATTCTAGTATCTATCTCGCTAAGTTAGTGATGATATAAATATTTCTAAATGATAAATAAATAAGCCCAGCCTAAGATGTATAGATGTACGAAGAGTACTTAAGTACAAAATTTCCTTTTCTAAATTAAACCAGGCAGCAAAGCGCCGCAAATACATGTCTGTCACAGACCAGCATGTGTTTGCGGCCTTTGCAGTCGAGACTCTCGGGCGGTGGAGTCCAGATGCCCCCCAACTGGTCAGAACGCTGTGTTAAAAACGTATGAAATTTCAATATTACCGATTATTACAAATAAGAATTAGTAAACATAACTTTCCTCGAATCTAAGATAAGATGATCTTTACTACGAAACATCTGTTTGCATAGATTAAGATCTCAGAAAGTTTTTAAGTTAAAGTACAAAGTCGGAAAGTTAAAGTCTCACCTCTCTTCGAAAAGTTCAACCTGGGGTGCTAAACTTTTAAAAGACTGTTACGGGAACAGCCTAAAACGATTTTATAATTCCTTACCGTAGTCACATTTTTAACGAAGCTCAAGGGAACCGGTATCAAGATGTTTGAAACTTCTAGGGCCTCGATTTTGCAACTGAAATTTTAAGTCAATTCTACACACATTTTGTTATGTGCTTAACACATGCGAAAACGCACCAGCCAGCGCGAGTCCAATGTAATCTCAATATGTCTACTTATAGCGCGTTTTTGAATTGATAATGGCATTTTGACGGCGGTAGCATCTTCTCACATTCTAAATAATATTTACGAAGTCAATTCTCCCGACTTTGTTTATTTACCGTTCACGTTTATCCAATTTTAATTACATATTTCATTCAATACCATAGTAAACTTCACATTAACTTAACATATCAATTAAGACCTCTACTGGCTGTTTTATCTACATTTCTAAGTAGGCAACGGTTATAATTAAGGTCCCTTGTAGACTTGTCTAAACAATGTAATATTATTTCAACTCTCACCTGCCATAATTGGTACTTGCAGTAAAAGTGTTGCCTGTGCTAGTTTATATTATTAATGTGTCGGTGGGGCACAATTTTCCAGGCCAGTTTGCCCCGTAATTGCTCTCGCTAAGACGGACCAGAGAGATTTGACTGGACTTATTGGACTGAAATCAAATTCATATTTGTCAAAGGCACTCGCTTCACAACAAAAAATTACACCAAAATGTTTTAAAGTTCAACACGTGTTGTTCTTCTAAAGATTACATTACGCAAACGTCGCAACTCACAAACGGCCCTTCTGCCTCGTCGTGTTTACAAATTTCTATAATATGATTACTGAGGTTCATTACTTTTAAATGGAAATTACTTTTAGGAAACACGTCGTGTATGGGGGGGGCTATTTCCTTAATGCCGCAAATGAGTAAAAGACTTTCAAGCTATCTTCGCAAAGCGTTAAAATGTCTACTTTGAAGAAAATTAGGATCATGAATTTAGATGGAACGATGTCTAACAAACATTACTTGATTTGATAACTTGAATATGTAAATAGGCAGAAGACAAAGTACTTGTGCATATTTTTAACATTGATTCGAACTATGTAGAGTTTTAAAACAAATTATTATACGAAGAAAAACTAATAAACTATCGCACAAGCTCGACGCTACTGCTTAATAAAAATCGCTGATAAAAACCGTTTAAATCATTGTTTTAAAGATACATGCTGAGAGAGAGATGTAATTACGACGAGTTCTAAGAAAAAGTAAAAAACACGGTCAAGTCGCGGAGTTTCCTAGGTTTAAATGTGGAGGTTTGTTGAGATGATTACAGTTATTTTGTTCCGTTAAAAGAAAAGTTTTTCTTAAATGATTGCGATTATGAAAGAGCTTGTGATTCTCAGTGAATAGTATAAAACTCCCAGAAAAAAAAACAATTAAAAATAGTGTTATTTCTTAGAATCGCTCAACTAAAACCATACGTTAAACTGACTTACCTAATACTTCCTTCAACGAGTTCGGATTTAACGCATGCTCCCCCGTCTCCCCCACCTTGAAGTTCTCCAGCGGCACCTTCGGGGGCTCCTGCACCAGCACCAGGTGCTCCTCCCAGTGCGCGAACCACTTGTCCACGGGCTGGATCTCCGTACAGGTCTTGCACTGATACGCTTTACAGTGATCCGTGTCCTCGCAGCTGTTCAACAACTGTATTCTAAAGAACTGCAACATAAGATAGTTAGCAAAACTTTGGCATTTAAAATGCAATTATTTTTGTTAAATGGTGTTTCGAATTCTCCACGAAACCAAACACCATATTAGATTAGAGGTATTATTCGAAAGTTGCGATTATCTCATTAGATTTAGTATTATCAGTCGTGGAGATGAATGGTCCGCTTATGCAAGATTGGCTTTTGGCTGAAGTCGTTTTGAATTTACTGACTTCAGTGTTGACTTTTGGTTTCAGATTTACAGGTAAGGTAAATAATCACAATCGAATTTAAAAAAGGAATAGGGAATTCGAATGATTTATGCTGTACAGTCGTTGTATAGAAGACATGTAAATTTTCCGCACACAGGCGAAGTCACGGGTGAAACCCAGTTATTTTCTAAGAAAAAAGGACAACGAAGTAAACACAAAGAAGAAACTTCTAACACTTTCACTTTGCATCGGCAGTTAAAAATAGCAATCAATCAAACTCATCACTTACCGTCAATTAGTCCAACCGAGACCAAAACAAATCGTAACCGCCAATAAACTCCACTTCAAGCTACTTTATGACTGAGGTCAGACACAAATATAATTAATAAAACCTGGCATAATGAATGCTGCAGTGATTTACGATAACTACTCCGGGGAGATCGGGAAAACTCTAAGTGCTGCTCTTCTGTTGCCAAAAGAATCGGCAATGGGTGCTCGCGCACACAAGTACAATGCTTGAGATTATATCAGTTGGCCGAATCGATAATGTAAAGGAACTGCCACTAAATTTATTTAAGAGGAATTTGTTTAATTATTTACTAGAAAATAGCTTTTATTCTGTTGATGAATTTCTGAGTAACTGTAATTTATAAGAATGATTATGTAAACAAGACTAATGAATAATATGTGCAAGTTTTTGAGGTAGCTCGTTTGAATTTTGTGCATATTCTAAATGTTTATTATAATTTTACATGACTATGGTAATCCACTATAAATAAATACGAGTACATTTAAATCCAACCTCTTCCCGTTGGCCTACGATGCGACCGACGGAGTGTGGCGACTGCGGCATGGATTACTGAGCACGCCATCTATCAAATAGATTACCTATTTCTCAATTATCTCGGCCTTTTTGTTTCCTCTTCAATGGCCAAAGAAATCTATTGAGCCAGGAACGATCCGCAACGAGGATCGCAGCCCCTATCCCTAAGCCGCCGAGCCAAATCCCAATAAAATGAATTATTAATTTATTATAAAGTATTTGATAATGTTAACTCGAATTTAAACGACAATATCTGGGGGATTTGGTTAGAATATTTCATGAAATTCTCTGTGAAACCGACCTGACCTGACTATGAAACAATGTATGATATATTAATCAATGAAAATGAAAAAAATGAGATCAATGAGAATGAAATCAAATCTTGTGGAAGGTTATTCAAGAGGCATGTTGTGAGTCGTAATTGGTTGTCTAGAAATGAACAATGTAGACCAAAAGTAAACTTTCATTGTTGTCCCGCACTTGCTCAATACCTACATCAACAAAGTAAAATGCAAACACTTGATTGCTAGATTCTTTTGGAGCATTCGGCGTGAATGGCGTGATAATGATTTGTTGATTCAAAAATGCATTATGTGAACGTTTATTGGGAGATTTTGGTAAATTATTTTTCTCAAACATGCAATGAAGTATTGACGTTGTGTTCTTCATAATGGGCTTCGAAGTGTCACGTTGTGGCACAGGATCACGGCGTTCAGCCATGAAAATTAAAGTTTGATTTCTTGGAGTTTTTTATTTATTTAATTATTGCTAGTGAGCAGTTCGGTGGAAATTCGTACTGACTTTTATTTCAATACCGTTACAACGTTACGTTCCCAACAATATTAAGTATAAGCACTAGATATGGACTGCATTCGAATAGTATCGATGGTTTGCTTAACAGTGGTAGCAAATATTTTTTAACTACGACATGACTGAAAACTTCTTATACATTGATCTCGGTATCGTCGAACCGAACATTGAACCTTCTTTGGAGTCACCATCACCAGCAAGAACACAAAACCAAAATCATCGCTATACGAGGGCTGCCTTTTAAGTTCTGTCGTTTGCAACCCTCCCGTGATTGCATAAAAAAGAACTAGTGTCACGTTAAAATATTTGAATTTAGAATTCGAAAACAAAAGAATGACTCGAAATCGGCCCAACCGTTTTAGTACAGCGTTCGTTCAAAGTTGACAAGTCAGTTGTGAAAATGGAAATTTCGAAGGAAAATTTACGTGCGATAATTTTTTACAACTTCAAAAGGGGCTTAACGCGACTTCAGTGCTTCGAAGAGTTGACTACGGTTTTCAATGATAAAGCACCATGCCTTCGGACTGTGGAACGCTGGTATTTAGAATTTCAACGTGGTTGCTCTAGTCTTGGTGATAGACATCGTGAAGGTCGACCAAAAACAGCCGTAACCCAGGAGAACATTGATGCTGTACGGCAACTGATCATCGAAGATCGCCATGCGACATACCGTGAGATAGAAGCTTCCTTAAGTATTTCAGGGACCAGTGTTCACAGTATTTTGCATGATCACTTAGGCGTAAAAAAGTTGATCTCACGCTGGATACCACATTTACTCAGTGAAGACCAAAAAACGGCTCGCGTTCGATGGTGTCGCAAAACCCTGCGGCAATTCAACCGAGGAAACTCGAAACATGTTTACGACATTATCAGTGGTGACGAATCTTGGATATATGCCTACGATCCCGATTCTAAACAGCAGTCGACTGTTTGGGTGTTCCAAGATGAGCCAAAACCGACCAAAGTAATACGCTCACGGAGCACTTCGAAAAAAATGGTCGCCACGTTTGTGGCGAAAAGTGGCCACGTTGCCACCATCGTGCTCGAGGATCGTAAAACGGTTAATGCTGACTGGTATACCACTGTCTGTTTACCAGAAGTCATCGGCGAGTTTCGAAAAAATAACCCAAGACGTCGTATAAGACTGTACCACGATAATGCGAGCTCGCACACCGCCCGGCAAACTATTGCGTTTTTAAAAGAGCAAAACGTCGAAATTCTGGAACACCCGCCGTACAGTCCAGACTTAAGCCCTAACGATTTTTTTACTTTTCCAAAAATCAAGCAACGACTTCGTGGTCAACGGTACCAGACGCCTGAAGAAGCGGTTGAGTCATACAAAACGGCCATTTTGGAGACCCCGACTTCAGACTGGAATAAGTGTTTCGAAAACTGGTTCGATCAAATGAAAAAGTGTATTACATATCACGGTGATTACTTTGAAAAACAATAAATACCATTTAACACTTAAATTGTCTTTAGATTTTCCAAACGACACAACTTAAAAGGCAGCCCTCGTAGTACACGGCTTCGGTCTAAGCAAGTCAAGCGAGTCAAGAAAGTTATCAATGAACCGCCGCTAACAGCAACAAAATATGGCCCATGTTTTCCACAGATGCTGCACCCATTGTATAAAGAATCTTTGTGCATTTCAACAGCCAAAAAAGCAGATCTATTGAAACTTTGTGAAAAAGGAGTCATTCCCGATGAATATCATGGCTGGTTTCAAAGTTTGGCAGCTGATGGCAAAAAAGTAGATCGAGTGCCTGATGTTACGCTTCACAAAGACAATTTTCGAAGGTTATCGACGTAGCAGCACTGAATTCCAACATGGTAATACACTCCCCATAGATTTCCATTAGTATGCGCTCGTCGCTGCACAAAGCTGGCAAACGAACTGCACTTTTATCCATTTTTTCATCCCATGCGTCAAAGTGAACAATTTGGAAAATGAGTGAAGTGGAATTATGAACTGCATACTGATATTATAGAAGCACTCGCCCCGTGATGAATTATTGAGTTGGTGCAATCGACATATTGGACGACTTAACATACGTAATAACGTTAACACATCTCTCTCCGGTCTCTATATAACTAACTAGCTGCCCGGCCCGGCTTCGCGCGGTTAGTGCGTAGGAATGATGCATTTTCCCGCGGTAAAAAGTAGCCTATGTTCATCAGCACGTCTAGCACACGACGGCCGACATACTCTCGATTTTTATCGCACTATACCTCTTGTTCTAAGCGTTCTAATAAGTATGAGAGGGATAGTGCGAGAAAAATCAAGAGAGCTCGCGCGCCGTCGCGTGCTAGCCGTGCAGGGATAATGTCGGCTTCTAATGGTAAAATATTTTTTCAAATCGGTCCAGTATTTTCGGAGCCTATTCAATAGAAACAAACAAACAAATCTTTCCTCTTTATAATATTAGTGTAGATTAGTGTAGACGAACCTGCTCCAGACGAACGAGAATCGGTTAAGAAATGCGACCTGTAGGGAACAGCGGGACAGCGGGACACCTGACAAACGCTTTTCGGCCCAAGCTGAAGCATAGAACTTTGTTCGCTTCGCTCGCTTGTTAGATTAAGCGTATTGACGGATCACTCTGATTTCATCGCATATGCTCTTAACTCCAAAATTGATAACTGTAGATCCCAACGAATTAATATTATTTAAGATAAAAGACTGTTACTCTAACCTTATGTTACAGACATGCGGCGATTCTATTCACGCTGGTTTGCTACGTCCTGCCAACCGTCACAGCCATGTACTTCTGGAACGAAACCCTCAGCAACGCCCATCATGTGAACATTCTGCGCTTCATTCTTGGCCTTAACTTCACGGCTCTCATCAACAGCGCGGCTCACGCGTTTGGGGACAAGCCTTATGACAAACAATTAAAGGCCACAGAAAATCAATCTGTAATGTTATTTACGCTTGGCGAAGGCTCCCACAATTACCACCACGTCTTCCCATGGGACTATAGGGCAGCTGAGTTGGGAAGCTTGTTTAATTTCTCGAAGACTTTCATCGATTTTTTCGCGCGGATTGGTTGGGCGTATGACTTGAGGACTGTAGACCATGATACTATTGTCAGACGAGCTAAAAGAACTGGAGACGGGTCTTATGCATGGAAATCTGAAGATGAGAACACAAAGCTAGGAACTGACTGACTTCACGTGACTACCACGAACCAGTTATTTCGGTTCTCAGTTTCTGTCACACAAATATCTTTTCACGTCTAGTTCTTCATCAAGGAAAGCCTTTACCGTATCTTCCAGACTTCTCCTCGAATTGCATAACGGTAGTATGGTAATGATGGTACAATAAGACTAGGAGTACCCCAACAAAACACCTGGGAAATAAGGTACAGAAGAGTAGAGCTCGCACGTATAGCAGACTTAAAAGCTATGAAAAATGTGTGACGAAAACGGCGTTTTTTAGATATCAATAAAATCTTAATATATGAGCTATGTTACTGAAACTTTATATGTTTAATAAGTTCACTATTAACATCATATCCCGAGAATTTTGTTTATCTGGTATAATCCAAACTCAAGTTACGAGGGTTCAAAAAAACGACGAACCGCTTCGAGAAAAGGTAGGTAGTAGCTCAACCGGTCACCGGAAAGTGGGTCAAATTTAACTTGCAAGATTTGATTACAGACAGACAGACAGAAAGACAACGGGACAGGTGAACAAAATAAGAGCTTGTAAAAAGCCGCTATTATCAGCCCTGTAAGGCAAACACATTATGTGCCCGGAGGAGATTACATTTCTTGAGATCAACAGTATCCTGCAATTCTTCGAGTTCGGACTTGACCTAGAATTGTAGTAAGTGGCGATCACAATAGATCAGCTAAGGTCGCAGTGATATAAGGGCTCTTGCAGTCCGGAAGCCACTATCAGAATAATAATAATCATCCCTGTAACTGCAATTGCTCTTCAGCTTGGCAACCAGCGAACGAAAAAACGATAGCGAGCTCCTTACTTTCTACCAAAATACGTGCCTTAAACACGGTATGCGCATGTTCGAACTAAACGGCTGTTTTGCATCGTTTTGACACCCTGCCCCCACCCCTGGTAAATTAGTTATTAGTCACAGCAACATTTACGCAAAATTTTATATTTGTCCCTTTCATACTTTTTGAGAAAAAAAATAAACATGTTTTAGGGTTAAATGAAAGTGAGGTTCCAGGTGGAAGTCGAGGGTATGAGAGGTATAAAGTATTTTCTCTTGACGGGACATCAACTGGTAATAGTTTCGAACTCAAAGCTTTTGGGGCAATTTTTGAAGGGTTATCCTGGTACAGCCTTTAATTTAATTTGGATACCCAAATGAAAGTTAGAGCCAAAAACAAAGCTTCACTTCAAAAGTGATCTAGGCCACCACTTTGAAGTTCAGACTGGCAACGTTTTGTTGAGATTAAAAATTCATAACACCAAATTGTAAATACCTTTTACGTCACACCTGGCCATAATGTGAGTTATACCGCACGCTGCGCGTACGGTAAAACTCGCATTGTGGCCAGGTGAAGACGTAAAATTGTGTACTCGCACCACGGGCGGTAATTCGTAAAGCCTCAGATCGCATATTTATGGCCCTCACCTTCGGTTCGGGCCACAAACACCTGCGATCTGGGCCATTCACGAATTCACCGCCCTAGGTACGTAATGTACTATTATGGCCCTTCTTTTGTCTTCTTTCTATTATACTTGATTATTACGTGTCTAAGTTCTGTATCACATTATTATAATTGTAATCGTTATTATAATCTGCCTATTCATCTCACTACTCGACACAGGCCTCTAAGGTGAAACACTGTATACAGTACTTAACATGCAAAAATCGAGGTTAGGCAATTTTTCATTAATTTAAGAACGCTAATTATTATTAAAGTTACTGCTTCACAACACATTGAATTCAGATTTTAATTATTAAATCGTTTTTATTTTCTAAAGTACAGTCAAGGAATTTGATTCGCGTACCGTTTCGATGATTTAATGCTTGAAATATGAACATACCTTAAGGTTTATAATCGTAAAGTAAGCGAAAATTGCTTGCATAATTTAAATGACGCATGTTCGGGTGAAAGGTCTGCAATCTTCAACCTTAGATAATGCATCCATTCAATTTATTACACTTTGTCAAACTGTCTTCTCAGAATACCAACCTATTTGTAGTTTTGTATTTTAAATAGCAAAAAGAATTCTTCGGCGATGTCAAACGGCTGACAAAGTCAAATGTCAAACTAAAACTAATTGTAAAATATTGAAAATGCATCGAGTAAACAATGCTGAACGAAGAAGTCAAATAATGCGATGGTTCTTGTAAATCTCACCCCCGTGCAATAGACAAGATTTATTCCTATTTGCTTATATGAGACTTTAGATGAGGCATAATGCAGTAATTTTAACTTGTGTACATCATATATGTATTAATGTATGCGTTGAGTTGAGTGAGATAAAATAGGATAACAGCGTGGACCCGTCTTTTTCATATTAAGCTATCGAGAAAAAGTTAAGCTATTGACAAACAACACAGCCTTTGAAAAATCTCATAACTTTCTATTGCATGCTGTTACAGAGCTCGAAGCTCAAGCTGTGACAGTTTCAGGCGTGAAAAAGTAGCATAAGAATCAAGCAAGCTAGGTGACAGAGTCTCCCCACCCAAATATTTACCTCATTTATCTATTTCCATTTTAGGATGCTCCATTACCCAAAAAGAAGGATAACCTCACGTCGAGAGTGAAGCGGCATGAGAGTAGAGTCACCGCGCTCAAGAAAGGCAACGCTCTTCTAATGGCTAATGTAGACAGACTGAAAGACGATGTGCTTAAGCAGAGGGAAGAGTCTATGACGCTAAAAACGGAATTGGACTCGCTTATTTTTGACCTTGAGTGATTCGCCTCAATAACCTTTCTTATTATCTATAGGAGTTGACTAATAAAATGTTTACTGTGCCAACCTATTTACTGTTACATTACGTCATAAAAAGATTTATAAAAGAGGCAGATAAAATTCTGTCCGATGCTAAAATACCCAGGATAGACGAATGCATCTGACTACAGAGTTCATTAATGTCTTAACCATAATTAGATCTTACATCTCTTCACATGTCGGCTCAACAAACATAGGAAAGGTTTTACGATTTATATACAATGTTTGTGGTAAACATGGCATTTTTTAGCCATTGGCTAAGGTGGAAAATGGTGAATTTCTATAGATAATAAGAAACATAACGATACCGATACTTAATTACTTACTAACTTATAATAAGTGACATCAGATAACTAAAATTACATATAAATTATAATGCAGAATTACAGACAGCAACGCAAGGCTAGAACAGAAAGTTGCTAACTAATAATTTATTTCAATGATGAAATAATGTATAATGATGATAGGTTACATCCATTTTTTTATATTACTTACCTAGTTCCTTAAATATCAATGATCCTAATAAAACAAATATGAGATATTTAAATTGGTAACCTTATCCCATTATGATAAAAAAAATGGAAATATATCAATATAACTAATGGAACCCATATTTAAGGCCTGGAATAAGAGCAAAAAATGAAACAGTAGATAATTAAGCTTGTGAGCAACTATTTCCAGGTGGTTTTAATCGACAAAAAAAAGTTTTATTTTTTATTTTTAAAGTAAGTTTACCCGTATGTTTTATTTTTCTGGGTCACAGAAGTGTTTTTTTTTAATTTCAATAACAAAAAAATTAATAGGTACAAAAATATCTTTTAAAAACAAAAATGCTAAAACTAATTTGACTCTGCTGTCCTATGATCTCGGGGTGCTAAGATACATTACTTGGAGGTCATAACTTTAGATCAACATTTCTCCGAATTAAACTAAATATTAAAAAAAAAATACAGAAGGGGTGTTAAAACAGACTTAAACTAAAAAACATGCAAGATTATTTATTTTGCGAGAACCATCATTTCTATTGCATTAATCTCAGTGGATGATATGGATAGCTCTGAATATGTTGAACAACGGCTCCCCAACCAGACGGCCAAATTAGAATGCGTCGAGCAAAGCTTTGGCCCTCTCTGTCTAGCGACAAGGTGGGACAATCGTTGGGGGTTTAGTGGGTATTCTGGGCCTCCTGTCCCACACACCCGTCTCCCCTTTCAACCGGAGCGTAAAAGCATTCCCGGAAAAAGCTGCCCCCAACAGGGATGGCGTGTAGCACTATACGGGTGAACTTATTAGACTTCACAGTAGTGAGGTCTAATGAGTTAACAGAATGGGTAGAATCCTCCACACGAGAACGCAGCAGGAGGCTAAAGCAAATCATCTGTTCCAAATTTTCACCACTAAATCAACTCGTATTTGACGTTATCTTGCAATTGCATATTACGTCTTACCTAAATACTTCGTCAAAGATATGTTTACTTTCCACCTTCTTCCCCTGTAATAAGGCGGTAAATATACATATTATATTAGACGTAGACTGTACATGAAAACAGTATATTACTGTGTCACAATAACCACGTAGTCTTCGCTTAAGCTTCTCTAACTAATTCAAGTCACGGTTCGCTAATGCGCCGATGACGTCACACGCACTCCACTCGTGCAAGCTAGGTCCACACTTGAGCATGGTGGCGAGGCTTGTGGCTGTCACGATACATTACAAGTTAAAATTTCAAAAGTCAAAACCATGTACTGTCTGTCATTCAGGATAAATGGAAAATTGACAACTCGTAATTATTGTCCGAATCTGAATAACGAATGTCAATGAAAATCACCGACATGGAAAATTGAGATGTAGCTACGTCCTAAAAGTAAAATTAACATCATAAAAGAAAAAAAATCTGAATATAATGATTTGATGATATTGGAGTGCCTCTAACTGTATTGACGATTTTATTAGAATCAATCAATTGTAGTCGAGTCACTCGACGCACGTATTTAAAATTGACCTGTGTGTGCGGTTTTATGCAGTAATCATTGTAATAATCGGAAATACATCAGATATGTATTTGTATTTCGTACATCATAGTCGATTTTCTTAAACATTTAATTGATATTAATTTAAATTAGACAACATTCCCTTTGCACGTATTAATAGTAGCACGTAGTAATCGTATGAACCTTGAATATGAATCTGTGTAGTGTGTAGTTCTGTAAGGTCCTGGGTTCGAACCCTAGTAAGGGCTGGAATTTGCCAAAGAAAGCATGTAAGGGCGCTGAAAATAAATTATAATCCTTCTTTTAACTCGCAGTTATGCCAGTTTCTCGGACGTGTGGACAGTAAATGGAAGATAAGATACAGAGCTGGATGGAATGGTCTTATTTCATAACATTATAGTGTAATTAATTTCTACGCAAACTGTCCCATCTTCGTTGCTCGAAGGTAGAAAACATTGGTGCTACGTCGGTACCGATGCCATGCCAATGCCACTTACTCATAAATATGTCTCAATTGCCATCGCTTTTATGTCAGACGAATCGATTAAATGGAAACATATTTTGCACTTGACTGTACTCATTTTCATTAGCTAGTGTGACACGCCAAAGGACAAACATACTTACAATATGAAATTGTCACAAACAGTATCCAAGTACTTATCCAATTATTCACTACGGTCAGTGTCTTTTCATCTCAGTTGGTCTGCCAAGATACCTTCATCGACGAAGACGACGAATGATGCCGAACATTTGTCTTCAAGCATCATTATTCAACCATTTATTTGATGTCCCAAAATAGTAGGTACTTATATAACTGTACCCCAGCTTTATAGGTTTAGTTTTACAGATATGATAACTTTTGAACAATGACTGTTATAAGTATCAAGTAATAATCGACGTATATATGCACATTTATATCATATTATACATATTATCTTGGATAGATGAAACCATAGCTGATTTGAGTATGTTTACCTTTACATACACCTTGTGCGCTTTACATACATCATACATATTAATAAAGTCATGGGCTTGAAAATAAAGTATAATAATCAAGTCACATTAATAAACAGCCTAAATTTTTTATTAATTGTCTGTCCGCAATTATTGGACCAAGTATGTTTCCGAGCTCCGTCCCGAATGCCTCGCAACCCCATTTCTCCGCTCTGTCCTCCGCTCAGACGCACTGTGTCCGGCAGCAACTCACCTATCCCGAGATTATGCAAAGTGCTAAATGCATGCTATCATGTGACGGATATACACTTTGACCCTATAGTTAGATTTAAGAGAACTTATCGCGATTGCCTGTCTGGTTTAGTTTAGTTTTTTCAGGACCTCTGTATGCACTTAAACCTTATTCGAACCAGGAGGTATGAATTTTTGAGGACAGAACGGAATGTCGTTGTGCAAGTCATGTAAGTATTCTGGATAGTGTAAATCCACTTCCAAAATATAACCAAAATCAGAATCATCTGGTACTAAGCGAACATCTAGGTCTTTAATTTCACCTTGCTGCAATAATTCGAAGTCACCATAAGGCAAACTGCCACACATCGCATACCCGTACAGATTATTACAGTCTATATAAAGTAAATAATTATTTGTATTAAAGTAAAGTATTTAATTTTTTACGTTGGTTATTCGTAACATAGCATCAAAACTTAAACTTGGCGCGGTCAGATAAAAAGCAGGATCTAGCCTATAGTTAACTTTACAAGTTTGACGGAATTTTTCAAATATGTCGGCCAGTAACAATACATCAGATTTAAGGTAAATATCTGTGTATTCCCCTAAATTCTCGACTCCAAATGATTTCCAAACAAGTTTCGCATGCTCGTAATCATATTTCGATATCGTTTCATTAGTTAATGAGCTGTAAAAACAATGTTGCTGAGGTAAGCTTTGCTCTTCGTAGCGAGCCCAATTATTCATATACTCATAAGGGTAAATACCTTTACGTTTCAGTAGGTCGAAATGTACCTTTAGTGGAAAAAAATGCGCAAGGTTAACAAAATCTCCGTCGTCTAAAGTGCTTACAAGTTCCTCTAAACTAGCTCCTAAGAAACTGGCATATTAAAGACGGCACAGGTCATATTCAGCTAATTCAACGACTATTTTTCTGTTAAAAACACACCGTTTTTTTATTTGTCTCAAATAATTTGCGTTTTTCGTTGGAAAAATATACTTGCGATTCTGTTTAGAAAAAAAACGGCGGGAAATCATTAATATTTTCACGTTGTGCAAAGATTAAAAGCTTGAAGCTTGAGCTTGAGCTTGAATTTTTAGTGACCCATTTTAGAGAAAAGTAGCCGGATTGACAATTGCAGGCTTCGTATTATAATTAAACGGACTCGCAAGCTCGTCCGTTTTTAATAAATGCTCGGCCTGCAATTGCCTCCTTCCCGGCAACAGCAGTAATGTGAGCAATGTCTACGATGGAGGATGGGGCGAATATATAAAATAATTGTTGCGTTGCAAACCTCGACAAATCTGCTATTCATTAATCATTCACTAATACTCCGACCTATCGTTAATGAGTAAAATAAACCGCAAACCAGGAAATATAATATTTAATCGCAAGGGAAAATTGAATTTGTGATTAATAAAGAACATTGGGAGGTAATTTCGAGATATTGACAAAAGACCTCTGACAAAAGTACTAAAATAAAATCGCCTGGAAAAATTGCTCTTTAGCGATAAGCTAGCCTCTTGTCTAACATAGTTTATATGTAATTAGGTTCAGTTTCATGTCCCTGTTGTTTTCTTGGTGTAACTAGTACTAAATCCAATTTGTTCTTTATTTGGGCACGGGGACGTCCGTCGCCTGCACAAAAGTCCCTGAGTGGCGGGCGTGCCACCTATAGGTGCGCCCCATTGGCGAGGAAGGGAACAGACGTTCCCCGGAGTTGAGTCCGCAGTGCGGACAGCCGCTGGTGAGGCTGCGGAAGTGTGCCTAGGGCGTTCCCGTGGCCTCATTAGCCGACATGGGGAAACGATCTATTATCGCGAGAGATAAAAACGGGTCAAGCCAGAAGCTATAGAGGTCCTATACCACTGGTTTTCGTTTGATACACTTGAAACCCGACACCCTGTTGTACTTTTGTGCAGACAGGTAAAACAAAAAAAACATTTCTTAATCAGGTGTATTTTTTGTCATAGCTTTTTGTGGATGGGTAGATATGAAATCGTTTTGTAAAATTATCTCTTACTATTGAGAATAACAATAATTTATTCGCTTGATTGTTGCGCTAATTATTACATTGAAAACCCTTCTGTAAATTTCACGTTACGTGTAAAATAGTACCATTTTTACCCGACTGTCTCAGAAGCAGGGTTATGTTTTTCGAGCGTATGTGTGTATGTAAGTATGTGGACAATCTAAACGGCTTTATGGATTCCTGCATTTGATTCCTCTTAGTCTTGTGTGACGTAGGCTATAATATTTGAAAATAGCAGTTGGGTTTTTTAAATCCTTTGATTTTTCACTTGGTATTATTTGTCATACACGGGATAAATTATTTGACATAATATGCGCATCATCATCATATCAGCCGAAAGACGTCCACTGCTGGACATAGGCCTCCCCCAAAGAGTGCCAAAGTGACGGGTCCTGTGCCACCCGCATCCAGCAGAATCCCGCAACCTTTACTATTACATTATGCGCATACTTGCATATAATTGAATGTAGATTTCCGCAAATGCATGCCTCTTTTCACAAAAGCTATGAGAAATAATCGTACGTATTTAATATTATTTGAGGCCTGTGTCGTTTATCATATCAGTGATATAATGCTCGGTGTTTACAGTTGTCAATCTAATAATGAGACATATTTTCATTTATGTAAAGTATATTAAAATAGAATTTGCTCCGAAGTATCTTACCATTGGTCGTGTCGTTGTATAAGCGTAAGTGATTATGTATATCGTGTAAATACCAAGTAGGTATCTAGATGTAGGTACATTCCTTTGGAAGCCCTAAGGCACTTTCCTAATCATTTTTATCGTTTTGTACTCCCCGTGATGGTTTATATGAATCTCGGGCCCCAAACTTTCATCCTCTTACAAGCAAACACCCCTTGGCACAAAAATGCGGTTTTTTTTAGTGTATCTACATCCATACAGTTAGTTTTCGAATTAGCCTTGCTTAAAAATATGAGATTACGCAATCACTTAAAAAAAAACGAAATACTAAACGCGTCCTTCTTAAACTACACTCCATAATCTTAGATGGATTTTGCCGTTTAGCGGCGATATTCGAAATGTACCAATCTATAAGGCAGAGTCACAAATCATATTGTTGGTTTCTCATTTTACGTGCTGTGTACTAGTAACAATAAAGTCTCTGTATAGATATTTTTGAAAGGTTGATGTCTGTGTAGATATTGGAGAACTCTATTGTACTTATCTAAGAAAGTTGTCCGGCTATTGGCGAATTCTAACATCTTCCAAGTTCCACAATAGGGAATATGCATGTGATTTAGAAATGGACAAAAAAAATCACGTGTAATCTATATTGCTTAATAAATATACACACATGATTATTTTTTCAAATTATCATGTTTCTATTGATAAAATAAATTGTTTAAAAGTACTATTTTTCAAATTCCCTCGCAAATTTCCAAAACGCAACGCTATTGGCGGAGCGAAACGTGACGTCACCGTGCAGGTCGTTAGTATGATTATTGAAAGTTATTCGCATTGTTTGGCCGCTGTTTATGATAAATAATTAGTGTTTTTTGGTAATTATTAAGTGAAAAAAGACTCGCCACAATGACTGAAGGCGGTTTTGTCAAGGCACAGTCGGATAATCTGCCTAAAATTGATGTGTTCATGATGACTAAATTTAATACATACTTCGCAAATATTTGTGACTTTACGTCCGCTGAACTAAGAGGAGTAAAAGCTGCAAGGTAAATAAGTTACAGATATTCAATAAATTTTCATATTCCTTGTTTTTATACTCGTGAGATTGGTCAATTAAATAATTAAAACCTATTTTGGCTATTCAAATAGCTAGACTTTTAAACTACTTCAAATAGGTGTCTTTGTTAAATAAGTGGAATAAAAAACTAGTAGATATTTATCCATACTATATACTATTTATTTTGATAGCAATCGCAGCAAGACAAAAAACTAAATTACAACCATTTTGTGTTTCAGTCAGATCCATACACATTTAAGGTCCCACGGGATCCTCAGATATATATTTTGAAAGCAATTAGAAATTAATATAAGAATTATAGTCTCCTAAATTGCTAATGGGTTCATATTATATAATATTTTAAATATTTTACTTCAAAATTATCTGACATAAAACTTGGCTGATCATAAATATTTCCATGGTCCAAATTGTGTTAATTGTGATGTGCATACAATTTGTGAGTACAACTCCTTTGACAGTTGGATCAGCAGCAAGTTAACCTCCTGTTTATATGTATTGAGAAAAAGTGCTTAAAATCATTAAGGACGCCCAAACTTATAACAAACGACCCCTGCATTCGGTGGCCAGCTACGTTTAGGCTGTAGATGCGCCTCAACTCTTCGTTAACGAAACTAGACCTCTGAATACGCTTAATTACTACGAATCGCGTCGTTAATATATATTTGTGGGTGACAGGTGTGGTGAGGTTAAAACAAGCTACAGAATAGCGAGCTTACAGTGCCGACGCAAAGTATGTACTTCTGAAGTTAAAATAAGTCTTTATGGCTAATCGAAGTTCCACTTGAAATGGTTAATTGCTATTATTAGCGGACTTGGGTACGAACGAAGCAATTGAGTTTTATTATTGTTCCATTTTTTATTCACGCTAATTTAGTTCTACAAATAGCTAGGGCGTTTCTAGAAGTAAGACCATTAAACTAGTGGGAATATAGAGTAATATGTAGATGTAGCTCTAGAGCTCGCAAGACTGTCTTAAAAATATCTGGTTTTTCGAAACACTGAGTCGGTTCCGAAATACTGCGTTTAAGTACATAGTTGTCATACAATTTTGTTTCGAGAAAAGCGTAAGGATTCTATTGGTAGCTTTTAATTTGGGAACGTTCGCCACAATTGTGAAACCGCAATTACCTACAGTTATTAAATGTTTATACTCGTTATTACTTTGACGTAGGGTTTGAGCGTAAAGAGGAAATTATTTTTGACAGTTACACAGCCATCCTGTCATAAATTATGATATTGACTTTTTAATTTGCGGTCATACTGGGCGGACTTGGCGGTGGCGCTTCCGTGCTTCCTCATTTGTAATCTACTTACTTAGTGTGTTGTGAGAACGTAATGGTTGCATAAAATCTGCGAATGTTGTTGATTGGTATCTGGTATATATACTTGTACCTAAGTAAAAGTAAATGGTAATAGGTATTTTTTTATGCTTGTGCCTCTTCCCCTGTTGACCTTACTCAGAAAACTAAAGCTAATAGTGCAGAAGTCAACCAATATAGTTTTGCTATTTCCTGTCTACGGTCTACCTACTATTTATAAATAAATCTTATTGACGTGTAGATGTACCGAAAAAGTAACCTAACCTGTCGTCAGATTTGTTTAAATTGTAGTGAATGTTGCCCGGAACAGAGACAGGCCCTTACATAACATTTCATAATTGCTCCAAAGTGATAAATCAAGTTCTGAATAATTAATTCAATTAACTGAATGAAACGAGAGCCCGATCGGATTCCTATGTACGAGACGTATTAATACAAACTATAAGTCACTGCACTCAACCCTTCCCCGCAAGCTGATGCATGAATAACGTCCCCGGGTCAGGGACGACCCCCTGCCAGACCGCGCACCACCTACCCGTTTTAGTATGGCCTAGGTTAAATTTTGGAAGATAAAAAGGTCGTCAAATATCTCGAAAGCGAAGAAATCGGCAACTTTTCCGTGCAACGAAAATTACTAATTTCTTAACCAATATTAAGTCACCACTGGTGTAGAAGCCATTAAATTTAGTATTAATAACTTGAACTAAAAGGAGTCTCGAGTCCAACTTCGTCAGAATTCACATGTGACACATAGTAAGTATATTAAGTATCCCTATTGAACAAATAACAAGAAATAATCAAGAACTTTCGAACAAAATAAATGACATGAAGACATAAATGTTGTGAAAGAAAACTTACTTATGTAGATTTTGTAAACGCGGCAAACAATGCCAAATCAGACATCGTAGAAGACCCATTAGTAGACAAGGCAGTGATTATACTAACAAGCTGAAGCGAGGCGCGACGAGCGAAGCGGAAAACTGGGCACCCCCACCCCGCAAATCGTCTCTATTTACGCAATCACGACAATACGTAATGATAAGTAACTGTGACTCAGGCGAGCTTGTACTCGGTAATTGACATTATTTTCCAATTTCTCCATTTTTTTCCGTATAATGAAATCCGTGCGCAGTAGGCTGTTGCCGTAGGACGCAATGAGCGCAAATCACCTGTTATGCCATATTTACTACCATTTGCGAATAAACGCGGCAATCAAAATTACCCCGCTCGTGTAATTAGGTAGTCATCTTATGAGAACACGAGAGAACGCTTTTATTGTTCATACTTATACATATGTACTTATTCGTTATTGAAGTGTATTCGGTAGGTATTCATAATAGAATGTCGTCCTCAATTCGCGATATTTTTTAGGTAAGTTTATGGTTGATAATCAATATCCAAATCTATAGGTAACCGTATTACTCCGGGAGTGCCGGCAGAAGTGAAAACTCAATAACATTGCAACAGTTTTTCGATCAGGACACGTGACATCTTACGGTGTCACCCTAAAAATGAATTTGACGCAAATTTATAAACAATTATCAATTATTTAGGCGGACGGCCCGCGGGCGCGCTGGGTGCGACGGGCCCAACGCGCCGCCGCGGCGGTCCCGCAATGGAAATCGCATAGGAGTTATTGCACCATGTAATAAGTTTCTGTCAAAAATTTCATTTTTGGTACAAGATTTTATCGCCGACTGTACTTATCTGTATACCGTCATCAACTACTCTTTGAGACGATTCTAACGAGCCCAAACTCGATGGGGTTATGTGGTTTTATTACGGAGTTCCTATGGCCACCTTCAGCTCCATCCTCAGATCAGCTCCACGTCATCATAATATTGCATTGTCACGCGATTTATATATGCATGCAAAATTTCAGCTCAATCGGATAGCGGCAAGCGACTGAAAAATTGGTTGCAAATTTTGACGGACAACTTATTTACATACATACTTTTATACTTACATACGAACAAGTCAAGTTAATATAAAGCTTGTAAAAAGAAGGATTTTTTTGTGGAGGAAACCTGAAAAGCAGGTCCCAAATCATTGGGGGATGACTGGGTTATTACTTCTAGATTGCAAAACGAGCTTAAAGGTCACAAGCACAATGGGATGAGAGACATGTGAAAAACGCGAAACGGTTGGGATGTTTAATAAAACAAAATGGATACAAATTAAATAAAGCGCTGGATGGGTTAGGGTTGGGATTTTTGGAGCGTCAACAAATAGCCCTTAAGAGGGGGCGTATCAGTAATTTCTTGGTGTTGCCACTCTTTACATAAATATACTTATTATACTCTTTGGAAAAGACGAAATATGATAACTATTCGTTATTTATGTTTAATGTCCTCAAAATACACTAGGTTTCGATGTGACACAATAGTAGATTGTATGACAAGGGTCTAAAGTAAGCCATACTCGTATTACCACGAGATGGATATTTTCCCGAACGAAGTGAGGAGAAATAGTTCGAGGGGTAGGTAATATGGCTTTTAGACCAGAGTTATACACTCTACTTTTCACTTCGACTGCGAGAAAATAGTAAAAACAAAGATTATCCATCAACAATCAACAATTATTGGCGAAAAGATTGTTCAATTTGGCGCCATTCTTTTTACCCGACTGCCGTAGGAGAGGAGGGTTATGTTTTTCGAGCGTATGAATGTATGTGACCTTATTCTTTGGCACGCCCTGCAGCCTAAACCGTTTGACGGATTTCACATCACGGTTAAGTTTTAAGTGGAAACTTGAACCCCTTTAACACAATTAATCTGCTTCTTCTTAATATTGGCATTTTTCTCCTATAAATGCAAAAGAGAAGCGAGTGGTCTATAATAAGTTTGACTGACTGTTACAAGAGAAATGATTCGTTGGCGTTTCGTGTTTGGTTAGGATTATTTAATGTGGCCTATTTTAAACAATTGCAATCATGTACCTTGGACGTTAGAGTTGCTTTTTGAATGAAATACTTTGATGCAATTCGGCCAACTCCAAGATTCTCGAGTATATAGGTGTGTCTCAATGAGTAGTTGATGGTATACGGAAAAGTACAGTTGGCAATAAAACCGTGTACAAAAAATGATATTTTTGACAGAAACTTATCTATTCTAACATTGCACTCAAGAGTTTAACGAACAAAATGTATACTAATCGAAAGTCAACAGAACAAATCCTCTTGTGATATATATCGGCTACGATCTCTGCTTACCTTTAGGCAGGCCGTGTGCTTGCTTGCCACCGTCGTAATATAAAAAAAACAACTTTATTCGCCACTGCCAGCTGGTTACATAATCATTCTATAAGAACCCTCGCAGATTCTTTTCACAAGAGTTGCTCCTATGCCCCGCTAGATGGCGCTGTGCTTACCGCAAACTGAATTGGACATTAGTAGCCCTTGTTTTCTACAATAAAAGCCTTGTAGACTTTTTATTAAACAATGAAAATAAAGATATTAAATAATAAATAATAAAACATTTATTTCAGGCAACTAAGGCCCATAGTTACAAATACCTTACAGACTATCATACATACAATATAATATTAAAAAACGAATTATTATTTAGAACGAAACGAATTATATTAAAAGCATTACAATTATTGTTCCCATCAATTAGTCGATTGATCTAAGCATTTAATAAATATCAAAATAAATGTATAAGTATAATGCATAGCACCTATAAAAACGCAATAAAGAACAATGGTCGACATTCATTATAATTTTATCTTTTGCTTTTCATGGCACGTCGGTATGAAAAATTAAATTCAAATATTTGAATTACGTTGTTCCGTTTAAGTTATTCATATTGGACACCTTATTTACTGTAAACGCCAACAATAGACGCCCATTTGGGCCCTTTTTCCCGTTTCCCTTGCTTCCAATCGCGTTTAACCGGCATCATCGTTGAGAACATCTCATACAATTTGTCCTTTTTCCACGCTATAATAAACAATTACTAATATACCTATATCTATAGAAAACTAAGACATTGTAAGACTATCCGGAAATCTCTTTAGAATAATTTTGAGGCTCAACCTATCTCTAATGCTCTCTGCAGGCGCTCAGTTGCACACATTCGCTCCGTCACTCGGCTTCGACCTATCATCAGCTCACAATACTCTCGTACATATCTAACTGTGTGGAAAGCAATCTCATTACATATATTATATGTATTACTTATTTACGTAGCTATATACCTATGTAGTCAACCTGTGTTGTATCAGCGGACATCACATGCCTAAATCGCTGATATGGCATAGGGTTAGTATGTTTAAATACGTATAGATTAGTTCAAGATATGCAACTAACACCCTGTCGTGACAATAAGCTTAGTATTAAGCCTTTAGCATTGTCATGGTCGCCCGTCTTTGCCTGGATTTGGCCCCACGTTGGGCACCACTTTTTTACAGGCAACTGATCGAATGTGGTAATAATAGGCATTTTTGAAGTAAATAATAAAAAGTATTCATTTAAATTAATGTACGTGGCAACTATTAAGGTTATAAATATGACTTGGGATTCGAAGGTTAAAATGATTATAACTAAGTTGTCGTATTATTACCACGTTGATTCAAAATAAATAGCTTTATTTGGGCAGGACCCATCAAACTTCAAAAAATATTTATTCCAACAAGGTACTTAATTCACGTACTTAGTATTAAAATAAAACAAAGCAATACGGTAGTAAAATTGCAATACTGTGATTAATATAGTATTATTCGAATAAAAGACGAAGATGGTTGTGTTTGTGCAATTTCTAGGTTTAGGCGGGGCTTGGTCTCGAATTGAGGAGTACTTAACCGGTTTCATTTGGCCAGGCAAACTCGGGCGACGTCCTGGTAAATCGATTAACTGGTCCGAGCCGAGAGCAGTGGTTTTACTTTGATCATACAACGGAGAAAGTGTTTGACTTCAAACAGCAACTCAAATGGTTTTAAAGACTGGACTACTTGCTTTAAATGCAGAGATGTTATTATTTCAAATTGATTATTCTCTGTAAATAGCAAAACCACTACACTTTGCACGAACTGTCTTATACGATTTGTCGATACGATTCTCGGCAAACTTAGTCTCCATGGCAATAGAGTTGAGCGCAATGATACGGCTGTGCGATTGGACTTAATCGTATAGCCACGCCTTCAAGAGAAGGAATTATTGGACAAGCTATTACGTATTGATCGCTTACAACTCTCAATTTTCTATAGCAATGAGTAGTACTCTGATAAGGGTGCGCGTGCGAACGACACTTGTGTTCACTTTCGAATTGCATTAGGGAATGAAAACAAATAGTTATTCGGGATCTATTTATTGCTAATTATACACATTGCTAATTGTACATTTATTGACCAATGGTATGACAGTATTCGATATAAGAAAATACAACATGCATTTTTTTAAATTATGGCCGCTCTCAGCCCACCGTGCAGCGCCCCTCTAAGTGAAATAGGAGGTAAAAGTTTATATGGAGCTACGATATAAACGAGTTCCACGCGGACGGAGTAGTGGGCAGAAGCTACATTTCCATAATTCCTACATAACAGTAACAACACTTATAAATGACCGAAAATACAGGATAAAATACCCGACTAAAACATGGCACAATATTAAAACTACTTAGTTTAGTTTTACCTGCGCTGTTCGTAGAACACTGCTGCGAACATGTTATTAAATTAAATACAGTGACCTCGTTTTAACGTGTCACAATAGAGGTGAGACACAGCAGGACTTACCACCACGACGCACGCTGGATTCTGGGCGGTGCGATGACGGTGGCGTCGGTTCTTTAACTACCTAAGGACTGTGTTAGGTTTGCTAAAGTTGAAAAATAGGAAATAAAAATTCTTACCATATCTATATTATATTATCTATCCATTAAACTACGAGATTATGCTTTATATAAAAAATATGATTAAACAGCCCTATTTATGTACAATATATAAACATAAACTTTCCTCATACATTTAACTTATAAATGTGTCAAAAAAAATTAATTTGCTCCGCACGGCGGAGCTGAGAACGGGAGACGTTCGTATTTTGGATAGGATTTGTCACTTATTGTGTAAAAAATACTATGATTAGTCTATACTAATCGTAGTAATAAAAGTAGACAACTATACACCTACGTGCTTCTATAGCTAGACATAGTTTTCTTAAAGAAATATCGAGAGATAAGTCATAATCATAATCTATACATATAATAAAGCTGAAGAGGGTCGAAAGTCTGTAGGTACATAAATGTGAAACGGCGCCATTTCATGATATGCCTAAAAGTCGGCTAGGCTTATCACGATGTGCCTGATAAACAATACGGCAGATCGATTAGAGCAACGCATTCGTCGATATTCCTAGCTCTATACCGGGCACATCGTAAAATAGTTTCTTTCTTGGCCACTGGTGGCGACCCTGTACATCATCATCGTCTTACATTAATGTTCCTTTTTTGTTTTGAGACCGTATACATCTCTTAGAATATTATAATAATTATTAATTGTATTTGGACGCTCAGAGACTTTATACATATCTGGAATACTGAATTAATATCATCAAAGAGGTTTGTCCTGCCACTCCAATGCATGCTTCATTTAAATCTACATAATTACTTCCGGGTGGAAAGTTTGTCGGATTCTTGACTAAATCATCTTAGAAAAACATTTTCAAATGAAATCAACAAAAAAAACGCTATTATAAATTAATGTTTTTCAAAACCGTATTTTGCCTGGAGTACTGCCTGGCATCGTTTTGACACTCCGCCCCCAACCCCGCATAATGGCAATGGCACCCATTGTGTGGGGCCATTTTGCGGCGCTACTTAGACTTCTATGTCGTTCTATCTTTTGTCGTTCGCTGGCTTTAAGGGGATGCCTTGATTCGAGTCGATCATGCCCCGTTGACAGACACGCTTATGGCTTCCACGCACGAGAAAAAAGAGATTCAACACTTCGGGAATGGCTTTTTTGGACAAATTTCCATAACTTTGAAGTTTTATTTATATTTCATTAAGTGAAATTTTAGATGAGATAAAATACCATAGAATTAACTTGATTGTGTCGTAAAATAATGTATTGTTTGAGTAGGCCGAGTAAAAAAAGGAAAATAAAGACCCAACTTTGGTTTTATTTTCTTTGGAAATATAGAGGACAGCGCCTGGGCTTCTGGCACTGGAAGTGTTGATACATGAGAACATGAGTTTAACTGAGTTTATCCGTAATTATTAATAGGTAGCTACCATAATAAGGGCGTAGACATCAAACAATATAACCAATAATTATGAATTTTCTCGAAAAGAGATTAGAAATACCTATTGTCAAATGGAGAAAAAAGTAAAGCATATTAAATAATCACAAACTTAGAAGTGTCCATAGTTCTAAGACGGGGCATATTATATTGTCCCTTTTCCACAAAACTGTGGGGAGGATGTCCAGCAGTGGATGTCTTTCGGCTGATCATTATATAAATTCTAAACTTGTTCACAGGACAAATAGCCAAATTGAACCTGCACGCCAAAAGCGGTATCGCCACCTACTACAACAGTTCTGGTTTCTATTATACCGAGGATCTGAACGCCATCAGACAGGCCAGGGTCGACGCTCGAAATAAGAAGATCAAGGAAGAGGGTCGAATGAAGAACAGAGAAATTTTCCGGTATGGCACTTTGAAACCAAGGACTCTTAAGACGACGACAAATTGGTGGCCTATTGCGTATGGTTGGGACATAGATTACTATTGGTAACCCTGCGCTGGAGGCGTTTTATCGCTGTCAACCGGTGTATTATAGTTAAATTTACTTTCAAAACTAAGTAGTTACCTGCTTCAATTCAGTACTCCGCTAGACGCAGCTTCCGCTGTCAACCGGTGTATTATAGTTAATTTACTTTCAAAACTAAGTAGTTACCTGCTTCAATTCAGTACTCCGCTAGACGCAGCTTCAAAAAAAAATTAAGTAATGAGCAATTGGCATATTTTTTGCTGCCTAACCTATGGGTAATATAAGAACTAAAAAAGTGGATATAATTTTTAACACTGAGGTGGCATTCAGTCCCTGGAATGAATTGAGTATTGTTAGAAATCTTGCTAAATACAATGAACAAACTGCTGTCCAAATATAATAACTGTTTGAGGTAAATTAGTTGTAGAAGGTTGACATAGTTTTTGAAGGATACTTACTCGCTGATTATGCATTGCTTATGATTCCAAACATACTTACGATAATATTTTAGATTAAAGTGATTGATGAACTTTTTCTTCCTACCATCTAGGAACTCGTTACCTTCTACCATGTTTCCATGTCTGTTCCATGTGTGTTCGTATTCGGCGAAAATCCAGCAGCTCTTCATGGAGAATATTATTATTCTAACGGACCATATTCTGTTCTCTAAGTTCCTCGATTTAGACTGACCGAAATCATCGAAATGAAGCAAAGTATTATCGTTTTTGGGCTGTCTGCATTTATTTCGAATGCGCGTTAGGAAAATTTAACTGACATTTTTACATATAAAAAGTGACATTTAGATCTACCTGACGCGCGTCCAAAGCGTTACGTGATCGACCTGCAGAACTGTTCATCTGATTAAAAAAAATCTTTCACCTTGAACTATACTTACATAATGAACCTCCGGAATGAAAATTTGCTTCGAGGGCCAATAAAGAATATATTATTATTATAGACAGCGATGACGTCATACTTCTGTGTCAATTAGTATGAAGCGTTTCGGCTGCCGCTAGCGAGGTCTCGCTGATCCTAGAATCTGGCCTCAAACACGTGTAGGTGTAAAGGTTTGAATTTGATCCCACATATATATATGAGTGTAGATATAAGCTACCTATATAGATAGGTACAGTCGAGGTACGAAAACCTTCATCGAAAAAAAACCGTAGGAATCATGCCTATTACGGAGTTGAAAGCAGTGGCCTTATATCGTACATCAATTATCTATAAATATAAACGTAAAAGTCCTGACTGACTGACTTAAATCAACGCCCAGCCCAAAACGTTGAACCTAGAAAGCTGTTTTTTTTTCAAAATAGGTTATAGTTTATATAACGCAAGTACCCACTAAGAAGGGGTTTTAGAAAATTCGGGTAAAAAGGAGTGGTAAAAATCGGGTTGAAAGTTTGTATGGGGATGGAGTAAAATTTTAAGTGAGAACCTTGAAACTTTGTGTATGGACTCCTTATTACAATACAAGAAAAGTAATTTTAGGGTTTTGGAAAAACCCAGCTCTAATAAGCGGGTTAAATAAGGGTGCAAAGTTTGTTCGGGTGAAATTTGGTGTAGGTAGAGATAGTTTGAGTCCCGGGTAAGGTCCCGGGTAAGGCCATACTCATAATATGGACATAGGCCACTGGACATAGACCTCCGCCAAAGAGTGCCACAATTACCGATCCTGCACCACCCGCATCCAGCGGTGTCACGCAACCTTATTTGAAATTATTATTTATCTAGGGTAAAAACCTGGAAACATGCGAGAACGGTTTGTATGGAAAAATTACCCATAAGGTTTCCTATTGCGTTCAATTCGTTTTTTTTTTCTCACAGCTTCTACGTTACGGCAGACTTGAGTACTTATGTGGTTCTATCTTTAAGCAAAGTGATCCTATAAAGTGATCTTTTAAAAACCCCACCCCACTACCCCCTACAAACAGCTGACTCCCGTTCCCTAATATCATTGTGCGTCTCCATCGATACTCAATAAAACGTGTCTACTACAACATCACCATGACCTTTACATAATGTCGTTGGTAATTTAGTGGGTAAGGTGAGTCGGGGCAAGTGTCATACTTTTTTTAAAGTTACATTCAAATAGTATTTGTGATCTTATTATTGCATTAATTCGTATAATAAAGCGATAACATATAAGTAAATTTGATATAATTTAATTGAAACCACTTATCAAGCAAAGAACCTTTAAAAACATGCACTTTTTTGTAAAAAAATAAAAATCAGCATGACTGTTCCTCTTGCCCCATGACTGGGGTAAGAGTATCGTACGTACCTAACTTGAACTAGGTTAGCTCCAGTGGATTTACGTATTTAGTAACACAGTTGGTAGACGCTGTCAAGATAATGAATACCTTAATAAGTTGAAAAACTCTTCAAAATTCTGAGAAACTGCGTTTATACATGTTCTGGGGCAAAAGTGTCATAGTAAGTGTTATCAGGGGTGACAAACCACCTAACACTCGAAATAAAAAAAAAATGCTTTGAATTTTTTAATTCACTTTGAAAACTATACTATTTACGAGTACCTGTAGGTATTACAGTAGTATTTAGAATGAATGCCACTGGTGATTACTTTCGTCTTTAACCAATAAAAATCTTTTTTTTGTTTTTGTTATACATATACGTTCTTGTCACCTGATAAAATGCGGTAAATTGCGCATTTTATCAGGTGACAAGAACTGAGGCGATTTTTTTTATTTTGTACGTAATTGTAACTGTGTCACGATATGGTTGATTATTTATGTTTTTGAGTGCTTGAACCCAACATCCGCATCCTCAAATGTCGAAAAACCGTATGTACGCAGTACGCACATGCCTGAATTAAACAGTGCCAATTTGTAATAAAAATGACAATTTATAAAAGATTTGACCGCCCTGACATGGGGTAAGAGTAGCTTATGACTCTCTTCCCCCGGACTGAACTGATAAAAACTTATAATCTATAGGAATTACAGAAAATAGCGATGTAACATAAGAAATTAACTATAAATATTCGACTCACCAACAAACAAATCCGAATGAACAGCCATAAATCACACAAAACCGCTTTTAATTATACACGTGCGTCGTGCACTTCCACTTATCACCAGTCGTAACCAGTCAAAATAAACCGCGTTTTGTTTCAATATGGCGTGTGAAAGAGACATCTATGATATTATGATGATGGAACGAATACACGCCTGTCTGTTTTACCGACGGTACAAAACGGCGCTCAATTCAATAAAATTAGCTGGAGAAGCTTTTGACCCTCTTCCCCCGATGTTACTCTTGCCCCGACTCACCTTAGATAATTGTACCAACGACCTTTAATAGTGTAAAATAAAGTCAATATGTTCACCTTATTGTTTTGTAAGCATATTTTAATTGTTCAATATGTAAACAAAATTAAAAGGAAAGAAAATGTATTCAGTCGTTCATAATTATGAACAGTTATGTCTCATAGGAAATGAAATAAAAATTATTTGTGCGAATCAAAATATGTAGTACTTAAACCAAAAGACATTAAAAATAGGAAATGAAAAACATATATATAAATAAAACTGTTTGTCTCGAAATAAAATGCTTACTTGCTTTGGTCCACACGATTTTGTACGCCGTGGCTTTGGCCACTTTTCTGGTCTCAGCGTGCAGCGTACAGCAACTTACTCTCTAGAGAGAGATGTTCCACAACGTACGACCGTGTAATTCCACCGGGCATACCAAGGTGCGAAGTGTTAAGAAGTTGGACAGTGGGTTCCATTGTGAGCACTGAGTCACGAAGGAGCGGGCAGGACTGCGGCACTAGAATGTTTCTTTGCCTCGTCGATTTAGTGTCCATCTTGGCAACTCTGCGACAGGCAGTGATATTGCTATCTACCAGAGGCATGTTAATTGCGGCACAAAGGTTTTTAAAAATGAGAAGTAGGTACATTTTAATTTTTAAATCGTTTGAAACAAAAACATTTGCATACAATTTGCTGTTGTTGTTTTAGTCATCGGTTATATATGATTTATATCAAATTATAGTATAATTCTCAGACATTTTCATTAATACATAATAATGTTATCTTTGGGAAGGCTTAAAACATTGGACTGAAGTAATTTATTTACGTTAAATTAATACTTACTGTGTTTATCATTTGAATCATCACAATCCCATTGACGGCACACTTTACCCGTTTCTATGGCATAATTTGAATTTCACATTTAAGGTGCCAGATTGGAGTGTTTTCAAAACTTGTAAAGTTACTTATTTAGTAAACAGACCTAAGTGATCTCAATTATCAGTTTAAATAATCCCCTAATCATAACTCACACCCTAACTTTTAAAATCTCACTCAGAAAAAAAAAAACCTATTTAAAAGTACTTATGTGACGAGCTGCGCAGTGTTTTGCTAAGACTTAATGTTATTTAAATTAACGAATCGCTAAACATCAACATAAACGTAAACAATAAAGAGTAATCAAACCTTTTCCGACTTATTATGGTATCAATGAAAACCGCATACAAATCGGTCAAGCCGTTTTGGAGAAAAATGGGAACATTGGTGAACACAAGCAAACAGCCTCTCACCCTAAACGCACCTTTCCGTCGTGGGTAATAGTAAATTGTGATACAAGTGAGGCATGTGATAATTAAATCAGAGGCGGAATTATCACGCGAGCCGCAGGTGAGCGTGATAAGAGAGCCGAGGATGTAATTATCAAAGCTCACGCGTTTCATACGACGTTTTCGAGGAAACGACGAGGAAAATAATATTTTCATAAGATGAAAATTTTATAGGCCTGCCAAGTTATTTTCTTTACTTATTTATGGCAACAGGGTTGTACTCATATGTTGTATACATCGCCAAGAATTTCCAGTGGCGTCCATTCTTTTTATCACTTTTCTAGTCACCACGAGTCAACATTTTTGTTAATAACCAAACAGGCTTTAACAATGTTTACAAATATCTGTGAAATAAATATGGCGCGCAACAGTTTTTTTTCGTGAAGTTTGCGCAGAGCGCGCGCATTAGATGAAATCTCGAAACAGCCAATACAAAATAAAATAAATATTTTCGTTTTAAAATTTTGTCTTTATTAATTCATGTAAAATGTTATCAAAAGTGAATATTTTTACTAAACTTAAACGTTTCTAAATCATATCCAGAAATAAATAATCAATTAATTAACAAAAAGGATTTAATTTGTTTAGTCGAGTAAGATTCCATTTGCCGAGAATTAAAAAAAAAAACTGTACATTCTGTACAACCCGGTTAATTTAAGAATGCACCGTTTCCATACATACACCTTGTTGCAAGGTGCCAACGTGACTTAATCGGGATATAACCATAACACACAAGTGACGTAATGTTATAAAACACGCGTGTTTAATATATCCAGGATTATGAGCCTAAAAGCGACACAATAAGAGGTACGTTACGAGCAATTGTGTTGAAAAGATATGAATATATAGTTATCTGGCAGTTGAGTATACAATCTGAAAATAACTGAGTATTATGCCCTTAGCATGTCGAGTCAGCATAAAAAGTAGCTGCGCAATCGAAGACGTCAAAAGATCTTATTCCCTTTTAATAAAGACTTTTGACGTCTTCGTTTGCCAAAAATTGTTCAAACTCCTCGCCTAGTGCGAGTGGAGTGAACTGCCACGCGTTTCGCGGGTCATATAAGCCAGTGGATTGGCTACAAAACGTGTTCAACTCACCTGGTTCCGGGAGGCGCGATGTTCGCTTCAACTCCGGTTAGTATCTGTCAAGGTTCAGTCAACTGTCAGGTCAAGTCAAGTTCAATCAAGAGAGTCTCCGGGGCTGAAGAAGCCGCCGTGGTGTTCCGGGGCCGTCTCGCCAACAATCCGCGGCGTCAAATCACCAACTGTTCCGATGTCACCAAAATATCCACACAAAACACTCGGACACCCGTGTGTCTTCAAAGCGAGCGATATTACACAAAACAAGGAAAATGCGTTTCCAAATTACCCTAAAAACCACTCGTCCCCTTTACTTTTGATGCTGACTGTCTGTACATTTTTAAATTTTGTGTATTTACCAAATAACACCCAGACTACGTTGATTTACGTACTTATGTATCTACTGGACATCAAAGAACACAATACAAAAACCTGCTTCATCAGTATCGTTGTCGGGCTGATGATGCATAATAAAAGAAAAAAATCGCCAGTGTAGGACTCGATGGCGGATAGGTTAGAAGATGGTGGCGGGAGCTTTGCTTTTTAATAATTTTAGAGAAAAGTTTTTCAAGTAAAAGATGTTTATTTTGACCTGTTCTATACGTAACAATCATTGTCAGGTCCTGAAATCCCCCCCCCCCCCCCCTTTGCCTTTGCTTTGTTTGCTTTTGACCCCCCGTATCACGTGATTAATTTTGACCATTAGAAAGCACCTTTACTTGGGTAGTGACTTGTGATTGCATTTTATGCTTGCGATTGTTAAATAAAATGATTAAAAAGTGATTACGTACGTGGAGTTTTTAGTGTACTTCCTTAATTCGCATTGGCGTTCGCGAATGTAATAGAACTGACATTCGTGACATCCCTGGTTAGAACACAGTCGTTTTTTGCTTGCGTTCGGTTGACAGAATTTACTTTTACAGTTTTGGATAGAGCATACTCGTGCTTCTCCCGGCGTTGTCCCGGCTGTACGTACCTTAAAGAAGTCAGAGGTCGGCTTTGACACCGTATGGCAAGATTTGGCGTAAGCACTAGACTTGCCGAAAGCGACTGTCATGCCCGGCAGATTGAAAAACTAGACCTTAGAGAGTAAGAATGGGTAAATAAACGAAATAAGAGAGTTGTAGAAGTAATTTAATTTATTTGCTATTTATTACTTTTGACGGAGACACTTCATTGTTCTTTACTTAACTATGACTTTCACTTACAAGACCTAGAGTCTAGACAATCTTGTCATAACGAGATACCATCCTTAATATAAACATATAAGATATCGTCAACCTTTTATTAATGAGTTCGAAACTGGCCCATAATTTGTTTGGCCGCACAGTTCCCCAAACAAGACGACGACATTTTCCCAGACAAGTCACTTTTATAACACCCAGACTTGTCATACCAGTTATGCACTATAATGGTAAGTACTTGAGTACTGTTTGTCCGTGTGTCTGTTATCTCATGAAGCTGCGGTGCCGCGGGCCGCGTTGCATGCGAGCGCCGCCCCAGCCCATTCCGCCTGGAAATTAGAAAAATATCACATTAGTGTTTTTTTTTGTATGCGGCTTCCGTACCCAATTTTTGCACGCGTTATTCCAGCGTTTTTTTCTTAGATGTATTATATATATAGTATTGTCTGACTCCAGTATCACAGCATTGTTTAATTCGTTGACAGTGTGGACTACATAAAAATAAAACTAGTAGTTCGTAGTGTGGACAAAACCTCTCAGTTCTCACATCTTGTCATTCTATTATTCTTTGTACAGTCAACAACTTTTTTAAAGGTGCGTACGAATAAGAGCAGCCTCGGGTTGAGGCACGCACGGCTCACCTATATTCTTCTGCTTGTGTAGACTATACGGGGTTCAGTCAGGAAGGAAACCATGTAGTATCATGAAGACTTGGTATATTTCGGAAAAACACGTTAAAGTATATATAAAGAAATGTCACAGCGGGTAGTGTGATTAGGCTCGCGGTTAGCAGCGGACTGCCTTCCCTTGCCTAGTAACGGGTTGCATTACATATGACCGTTTTTAATTATGAACCTTAAGACTATACATTAAGGACTAGTTTAGCATAACACCTTATTTAAAAGAACAGATGCAAATATACATAGATATAATGAGCGCATCGCTAACACTCCCCACCCCAGTGCTGTCTCAGCACTCGACACTTACGGGAATAGGAGCGATGCGCGCCGCGGAGCGCCGCCACGTCCCGGTCGCCGTGCGCACCTCCACCAGCCGGACACGGCCGTCTCTGCCGGGAATTACCTGAGTGATCAGACCCTTAGGCCAGATATTCCGGGGAGAGTTGGGATCCACAATCAGTACTAGGTCTCCGATTTGTAGCGGTTTGCGTTCCTCCTGCCACTTTGTCCTAGGTAAGAGGTCAGGTAAAATTTCTCTAACCCACCTCTGCCAATACATATCTGCAAGTCTCTGCGCTTTGCGCCACTGCTTGCGTAGGTTCAAGTCCGAGTCATCGAACTCTCCTATGATAGGAAGTCTCGATGATGATCCTAGGAGAAAGTGATTCGGGGTTAGGGATTCACCATCACCTGGATCTACTGAAACGTGCATCAAAGGACGGCTGTTGACCATATTTTCAATTTCAGCCATCAACGTGATCAACACCTCGTCCCTTGGTGCGCGTTCTTTCAGAACAACCTTGAGAGCCGACTTCACTGAGCGGATCAAGCGTTCCCACGCCCCACCCCAATGGGGGCTAGCGGGGGGAATAAAAGTCCAGTCCATATTATTGTTAACCCCTTCAGCTTTCAGCACATCGGTATCCAGTGCCTGCATCGACCGTTGCAGCTCTGTATCGGCGCCGCGTAGATTAGTTCCGTTGTCGGAATACAGGTGGCGCGGCCAGCCTCGCCGTGCCGCCATACGCCGCAACGCCATGATGAGCGAATCAGTCGTCAGCGAGTTAACCAGTTCAATATGAATTGCTCGAACTGTTAAGCAAGTAAATAATACACCATACCTCTTTTCTCTTCGTCGACCCACCGCGACCTCCATGGGTCCAAATAGATCTAATCCGCAGTGAAAATATGGTCGCTGATGGTGCGCCAATCTAGCTTGTGGCAAATCACCCATACGAGGTACCTGAGGCCTACATTTCAATATTCTGCATAACATGCATCGTGACGCCACGAGTTTGACAGTCGGTCTAAGTCTAAGTACCCAGTACCTCTGCTTGATCTCGTTCACGACGGTCTCTTGACTTCCGTGGGCTGCCTTGACGTGGAAATGCCGAATGATGAGCTTAGCTACTGCATGTCGGCCGTCCAGGATCACAGGTCTTTTGGCGTCCAGGCCCACGTCCACTGCGGCGTCGATGCGCCCTCCTACGCGGAGAAGTCCATGTTCATCTAGAATTGGGGACAATTTTAACAACCTACTGCTGCGGTGCAAGGCCATTTGCCTTTGAGTCCTTGCTAAGTCCTCTGCAAATGACTCAAGTTGAGCATGTTTTAACAACAATATCTCGGCACGCTCCATCATAACGCAGTCAATCTCGGCCGCTTGACCTTTGCATCTAGCGATGAACTTTAACACCGAGGCTGCGGCGCGGGTCAAGCGAAGCCAGGAAGAGAAGCGCTGAGGGTCCGGCACAGGCAAGCAGGCAGGCTCGTCGTGCTCTTGCACGATTGCTACGCAATCCACTGGGTCACCTGTTGAGATGATATCTTTAGGCCATAAAGTTTCGTCATTGTATAAAAATGACGGTCCTTTAAACCACTCATCTTGCAGGCTCAAATCGAAAGATTCCCGTGTAGCTAAATCGGCAACATTAAGCTTTGTTGAAATGTACCGCCACTCGTCTACACGGGTGAGCTCGTCCATCTCGCCCAAGCGGTTTGCCTCGAACGTCTTATACTCACGGTTTTTGTTGCGAATCCAATGGATGACTGTTGTGGAGTCGCACCAAAAGTAACGTCGCAAAGGAATGAGTTTATGTTCGTTTATAATTGTGTTAGCCAGTCTTGCGGCTAAGACTCCAGCTTGTAATTCCGCCTTTGGAATTGTTAACGGTTTAACCGGCATGACTCTGCACTTGCTGGCGATAAAGGAAACATAAACTATTCCCTTATTTATTATTCCAGCGCCAATAGCCCACAGCTGACATTGCTTGGGAAGATGAGTCACTAAATAAATGTAACTGTAAATTATTATATACCGAACAGGTCGTAGCACAAGTAGCTGCAGCTACGCCGTCGTAGCCTTTCGTAGCGCGATGCGCAGCCGCAACGAGCGCCGACGGTGATTCGGGTGACGGTGGGGGCGACCTGGCTACGGAGTTGCTACCCGGGCATTCTTGCGTCTCGCTCGCGCACGTAGCCTCCGCCGGGAGGTCCCTCTCTCTATTGCGCGCGGCTGAGCTGTAGCACCTAGGTATGCGTATGTTATTAATTACCTTTAAAAGATCAATCCATTTTCGCCACTTGTTGTAAATATGATCTGGTATGTAATCATCCCAGCCGATTGATAACCGCCAGGTGTCTCGCAGCATAATACGACCTTGAATGGTGAATGGTGCTAGAAATCCTAGGACATCGAAAATGGACATAATTACCCTAAGCATAAGGCGTTTCGTAGGGCGCTCATCCCCATTAATTATACTCTCGGGAATCCGCTTTAATGATATATCGAAAGCCAACATATCATCGGCGGGGTACCATATTAGCCCGAGAGTGCGCTCACCTTCGTGCTGCTGGCCGACTTTAAACCTTACGGCCGCTGTGCCTAAGGTCTCTTTTGGCACGCTGTTTAGAACTGCAAGGCTGTTGCTAGTCCAATTCCTTATCTCGAAACCGCCGGCACTGTGTATTGAACTAATATTACTTACCATTTTTATGGCCGTGGCTTCGTCAGCAAAACTGTCTATGTAGTCATCTACATAATGCGAGTTATGTACAGCATCAACAGCTTCCGGCATAGTCGACTCAAAACGACGTGCGTTTAAGTTTTTTACAAACTGAGCGACGAATGGAGAACAATTTGCTCCAAAAATTAAAGATGACATTACATACGTCTTGAGGTTATCGGTCGGGTTGTCCCTCCATAAAAACCTTAGGGCGTGTTGATCTTCGGCGCGAATCTTAACCCGTAGAAACATATCTCTGATGTCACCGGTTACTCCAATTTTGTTTTCCCTAAAACGTAACATAATACCAAACAGTGATGACAGCAAGTCGGGTCCTGTAAGTAGATAATCGTTTAGACAATATCCATTTACCTTATTCGCCGAGTCGAAGACCAACCTAAGACGTTGTTTGTTAGGGTTGTCAACCCCAAAGTGAGCAAGATAAAATGTTTTAGGTCTCACCTGAGTGTCCGAAAGTTCCTCTGCGTAGTCATTTTGAAACAAATGACGGACGCGCTCCCGATACCTTTCAGCAAAGCCGGAGTCTTTAGCCATCCTCCTCTCGATGCCTTTCATCCTATTAAGAGCATTAGGATAGGAGTCGGGCATAGTGCAGTGTTCGTCTCTCCACGGCAGGCCGACATGCCACCGGCCCTCGATGAGCTCGGCGGAGCGCTCCAGCTGCGCGACCGCGCGGACGTCATCGGCGTTTTGGCGCGCGTGCGCAGTCACTCCTATGGAATCTATAAGAAACGAACGCCGAACATCCTCGTGGAGTTCCCACAAAGAGCAGTCGTCCGAAGTGTCGTGCTCCATGGTGCTATCTGCAATGAAGAGGTTAGTATGGACGTTAACAGACGGACGGCGTCCGGACGGACGGACAGTCCGCGGCACGCACACTTTCCCATGAACGCTCCAGCCTAGTGGGGAGAGAGTAGCGAATGGCTCATTTGACTTTCCTACTTTCAGTTGTATAGGTAACAAAAGATGGTGATTATCCTGACCTATTAACAACTCGGGTTTTGAATCGGTAGTACACAAATTCTGTTTTATATCTGTCAGGTAAGGATAATCCACCAATTTTAAAACAGACAATGTTTGCAAAGGTAAACTTAATTCGTTAACACAACGCATTTTAACATTATAAACCTTATTGTCCATACCTTTAAGGTCCACTTTAACTATTGTCGATTTGCACACAAGTTCGTTATCACCAAAGGCGCCGCGTACGCGTAATGTCTCTGAGTGACCATGTAAACCAACGCACCGCGCGAGATTCGCACTTATTAATGATACCGAAGAACCATCATCGAGTAGCGCTGTACTATTCACCGTACCGTTAGGTCCCTGCACACATACTGGTACTACTTTTAATAACACCTTTTTATCACTCGCGATAATATGCGTCAAAGTCTCAGGAACGCTGTCGGGCTCATGGTCATGCTGCACTAACGCATTCGTAGCTGAACAGCTGGGAGAACTCGAAGGGCCCGATGATGACGACGGAAGCAGTGCTCCGATCTTGTTTACCGTGTAGTGCAGGAGTCGATGATGCGCTTCGCCGCAACCGTCCTTGTCGCAGGCAGGCGCGCGGCATGTTTCTCGCTCATGTTTAGATAATAGGCATTTATAACATAAGCCATTTTTTCTGACGAATTGCCACCGTACTTTGCGCAGAGCTCGTTTGAACTGTTTACAATCAGTTAACTTGTGTATCGATGTATGGCAGAATAGACACTTTTTATCGCTTCCCTCGGAATGCACTAATATTGTATGGGTACGTGCATTGTTAGTGTCGACGGTTTTATGTTTGTATCCTTCGTATTTTGCAGCAGTATAGATACTTGCAGTGGTAGAAATCTTAACGGCCTCATCGTTAAGGAAATCAGACATAATGACTAATCTAGGTTTCTTGCCCTCTTTAATTAAATTAAAGCTGTAATCTGACCACTTGGAGATTAGTACTGTTGGAAGCTTGGATAAAATGATGGATACAATGTGTACTCCCTGGAGATGCTCCTCGTGACCAACTGCTCGTACTGCTTCTACGTAATTTTGCACCTTCAATGCAAACGTGATTATATCCTTGTGGTAGTCGTGGTGCAGCGGCTGTAGCTTCTTAATGTCGAACAAAATACGGGAAATGATGCAATCAGAATTACCATAACGTAGTTCCAACGCCGACATGACTTTCTCGGGTGACGTGGCACTTATGAACAAAGCGTTGACGGCATCCTTAGCGGCTCCGCGTAGGCATTTTCTCAGCCTCCATAGGTTCTCTTTGTTCGTGAATTGACATAATTCGGTCGACTCATAATACGCTTGTTTAAATTGCAACCATTCTAAATAGTCCCCAGAGAACTCTGGTAAATCTTTTGGTGTACTGAGTCGACTGAGCAAACTGGTGTTAGGTGCACTATTGACATTGGCAGTGGAGATATTCTTTACCGCTTCAGCTAAAACATGAATTGCACCGTTGAGTGCAGTGACGGTGGCATCGGGCGGCGGCAGCGGAGCAGCCGGCGCGGGCGCCGGGACGGGCGCGGGCGTGGCGGCGCGTGGCGCTGGGCCGGCCACGGGCGTCGGCTGTGGCACATGCTGGGGCAACTCACCCATTTTCAAGGTTTGGTGCTGATCATCTTGCGGTTCCATGTGGTTACTCTGATGTTCCACCCATTCTGCCACTTCGCGTTGAGAAAGATCCCTTCGATCCATTTGTGAACTGTATTCCTGATCTTCCTCGTCGCAGAGTGCTGCTAGTTTGGCATCGAGAGTTTTGTCGATGATCTCCATCTGTATAGCGGCCTTTTGCTTGGCAGCCTCTAATATAATTGTTATATTATAATGTTTATAC
>CANPUT010000029.1:150000-152500 GCA_947578815.1 Epinotia ramella
CCCGCGAGCCAAGTGATCCACCGTCCAGGGTAATAGTTTTAATATACATATTACACGCTGGTAATACAAAACGTCAAAATTTAATATGAATAAATGATGAAAAATGTAAACATTTTTACCGCATTTCACACATTCCGACGCACAATAATGCACAGTACGATCGCACAGTTGACGAATTCGCGCGAGTATAAACACGTCACACAGAGATGTAGCGGAGAGAGATGTAACTGTAACGGCGCGGATTTATGCCGGTCGAAGTCGCTCAATCCACACTCCGTGTGCGTGTCACAACCGCTTTATATAACGCGACGCGAGATCGATATGTATGTATCGATCCCTCCTGTGCGATGACGATATGCGTTGTGCGACGTGTATGCGTTTAACACCTTTTCGATGTTTTATTGTAACGGATTATTTGTTGTTTTATATATATATATATATATATATATATATAAACAAACGTTAATGATCCTTCCGCAGGTTCCCCTACGGAAACCTTGTTACGACTTTTACTTCCTCTAAATGATCAAGTTTGGTCAACTTCCCAGCAACGCCGACGGCCGTGAAGCCACCGCGTGTCGGTCCGAAGACCTCACTAAATCATTCAATCGGTAGTAGCGACGGGCGGTGTGTACAAAGGGCAGGGACTTAATCAACGCGGGCTTATGACCCGCGCTTACTAGGAATTCCTCGTTTATGGGGGATAATTGCAAACCCCAATCCCCAGCACGAAGGAGTTTCAACGGGTTGCCCGGGCCTCTAGGCCAAGGAGAACATGCTGATTCCTTCAGTGTAGCGCGCGTGCGGCCCAGGACATCTAAGGGCATCACAGACCTGTTATTGCTCAATCTCGTGCGGCTCGAAACCGCCGGTCCCTCTAAGAAGAATTTTAATACGTCGCCAGTGAGTTGCGCGACCGCGAACGGCCGCGCGCACCTAAATGACGACGCCTATTTAGCAGGCTAGAGTCTCGTTCGTTACCGGAATTAACCAGACAAATCGCTCCACCAACTAAGAACGGCCATGCACCACCACCCACCGAATCAAGAAAGAGCTGTTAATCTGTCAATCCTTCCGGTGTCCGGGCCTGGTGAGATTTCCCGTGTTGAGTCAAATTAAGCCGCAGGCTCCACTCCTGGTGGTGCCCTTCCGTCAATTCCTTTAAGTTTCAGCTTTGCAACCATACTCCCCCCGGAGTCCAAAATCTTTGGTTTCCCGGAAGCTGCCCGCCGAGCCATTGTAGTAACGTCGGCGGATCGCTAGATGACATATTTACGGTTAGAACTAGGGCGGTATCTAATCGCCTTCGAACCTCTAACTTTCGTTCTTGATTGATGAAAACACCTTTGGCAAATGCTTTCGCTGATGTTCGTCTTGCGACGATCCAAGAATTTCACCTCTAACGTCGCAATACGAATGCCCCCAGTTATCCCTATTAATCATTACCTCGGAGTTCTGAAAACCAACAAAATAGAACCGAGATCATATTCTATTATTCCATGCACGAAATATTCAAGCAGCATTTTGAGCCCGCTTTGAGCACTCTAATTTGTTCAAAGTAAAATTGTCGGCCCACCTCGACACTCACTGAAGAGCATCGCGATAGGATTTTTATATTGAACCGTACTGTTACATACGATTCACCGACGATATGCTCCGCAAACGTGTCAGTATCGCCGCGGAAGCGGCGCACCGACAGCGCGCAGCACAAATGCAACTACGAGCTTTTTAACCGCAACAATTTTAGTATACGCTATTGGAGCTGGAGTTACCGCGGCTGCTGGCACCAGACTTGCCCTCCAATTGTTCCTCGTTAAAATATTTAAAGTGTACTCATTCCGATTACGAGGCCTCGTAAGAGTCCCGTATCGTTATTTTTCGTCACTACCTCCCCGTGCCGGGAGTGGGTAATTTGCGCGCCTGCTGCCTTCCTTGGATGTGGTAGCCGTTTCTCAGGCTCCCTCTCCGGAATCGAACCCTGATTCCCCGTTACCCGTGACAACCATGGTAGTCGCAGAAACTACCATCGAAAGTTGATAAGGCAGACATTTGAAAGATGCGTCGCCGGTACTGGACCGTGCGATCTGCAAAAGTTATCCAGATTCATCAAAATGTTACGACTTCGGACGCGAGGCCCTCCGCCGATTGGTTTTGATCTAATAAAAGCACTCATCCCATCGCTGGTCAGAGTTCTGATTGCATGTATTAGCTCTAGAATTACCACAGTTATCCAAGTAACTGAGTAAGATCTAAGGAACCAAAACTGATATATTGAGCCATTCGCGGTATCGCCTTAATACGGCTTGCACTGAGACATGCATGGCTTAATCTTTGAGACAAGCATATAACTACTGGCAGGATCAACCAGGGAGCTGCTGATGTTTCGCGCAATAATGCACAAACACTAGCGCCGCCTCCCGTCCGTCCGTCCGTCCGTCCGTCCGTCCGTCCGTCCGTCCGTCCACGTCGGACGGGGGCAAGACACATAGTCTAGTACGAC
>CANPUT010000029.1:160000-165000 GCA_947578815.1 Epinotia ramella
CGGACCGCAATGTGCGTTCGAAATGTCGATGTTCAAATGTGTCCTGCAGTTCACACTATGACGCGCAGTTAACTGCGTTCTTCATCGACCCGCGAGCCAAGTGATCCACCGTCCAGGGTAATAGTTTTAATATACATATTACACGCTGGTAATACAAAACGTCAAAATTTAATATGAATAAATGATGAAAAATGTAAACATTTTTACCGCATTTCACACATTCCGACGCACAATAATGCACAGTACGATCGCACAGTTGACGAATTCGCGCGAGTATAAACACGTCACACAGAGATGTAGCGGAGAGAGATGTAACTGTAACGGCGCGGATTTATGCCGGTCGAAGTCGCTCAATCCACACTCCGTGTGCGTGTCACAACCGCTTTATATAACGCGACGCGAGATCGATATGTATGTATCGATCCCTCCTGTGCGATGACGATATGCGTTGTGCGACGTGTATGCGTTTAACACCTTTTCGATGTTTTATTGTAACGGATTATTTGTTGTTTTATATATATATATATATATATATATATATAAACAAACGTTAATGATCCTTCCGCAGGTTCCCCTACGGAAACCTTGTTACGACTTTTACTTCCTCTAAATGATCAAGTTTGGTCAACTTCCCAGCAACGCCGACGGCCGTGAAGCCACCGCGTGTCGGTCCGAAGACCTCACTAAATCATTCAATCGGTAGTAGCGACGGGCGGTGTGTACAAAGGGCAGGGACTTAATCAACGCGGGCTTATGACCCGCGCTTACTAGGAATTCCTCGTTTATGGGGGATAATTGCAAACCCCAATCCCCAGCACGAAGGAGTTTCAACGGGTTGCCCGGGCCTCTAGGCCAAGGAGAACATGCTGATTCCTTCAGTGTAGCGCGCGTGCGGCCCAGGACATCTAAGGGCATCACAGACCTGTTATTGCTCAATCTCGTGCGGCTCGAAACCGCCGGTCCCTCTAAGAAGAATTTTAATACGTCGCCAGTGAGTTGCGCGACCGCGAACGGCCGCGCGCACCTAAATGACGACGCCTATTTAGCAGGCTAGAGTCTCGTTCGTTACCGGAATTAACCAGACAAATCGCTCCACCAACTAAGAACGGCCATGCACCACCACCCACCGAATCAAGAAAGAGCTGTTAATCTGTCAATCCTTCCGGTGTCCGGGCCTGGTGAGATTTCCCGTGTTGAGTCAAATTAAGCCGCAGGCTCCACTCCTGGTGGTGCCCTTCCGTCAATTCCTTTAAGTTTCAGCTTTGCAACCATACTCCCCCCGGAGTCCAAAATCTTTGGTTTCCCGGAAGCTGCCCGCCGAGCCATTGTAGTAACGTCGGCGGATCGCTAGATGACATATTTACGGTTAGAACTAGGGCGGTATCTAATCGCCTTCGAACCTCTAACTTTCGTTCTTGATTGATGAAAACACCTTTGGCAAATGCTTTCGCTGATGTTCGTCTTGCGACGATCCAAGAATTTCACCTCTAACGTCGCAATACGAATGCCCCCAGTTATCCCTATTAATCATTACCTCGGAGTTCTGAAAACCAACAAAATAGAACCGAGATCATATTCTATTATTCCATGCACGAAATATTCAAGCAGCATTTTGAGCCCGCTTTGAGCACTCTAATTTGTTCAAAGTAAAATTGTCGGCCCACCTCGACACTCACTGAAGAGCATCGCGATAGGATTTTTATATTGAACCGTACTGTTACATACGATTCACCGACGATATGCTCCGCAAACGTGTCAGTATCGCCGCGGAAGCGGCGCACCGACAGCGCGCAGCACAAATGCAACTACGAGCTTTTTAACCGCAACAATTTTAGTATACGCTATTGGAGCTGGAGTTACCGCGGCTGCTGGCACCAGACTTGCCCTCCAATTGTTCCTCGTTAAAATATTTAAAGTGTACTCATTCCGATTACGAGGCCTCGTAAGAGTCCCGTATCGTTATTTTTCGTCACTACCTCCCCGTGCCGGGAGTGGGTAATTTGCGCGCCTGCTGCCTTCCTTGGATGTGGTAGCCGTTTCTCAGGCTCCCTCTCCGGAATCGAACCCTGATTCCCCGTTACCCGTGACAACCATGGTAGTCGCAGAAACTACCATCGAAAGTTGATAAGGCAGACATTTGAAAGATGCGTCGCCGGTACTGGACCGTGCGATCTGCAAAAGTTATCCAGATTCATCAAAATGTTACGACTTCGGACGCGAGGCCCTCCGCCGATTGGTTTTGATCTAATAAAAGCACTCATCCCATCGCTGGTCAGAGTTCTGATTGCATGTATTAGCTCTAGAATTACCACAGTTATCCAAGTAACTGAGTAAGATCTAAGGAACCAAAACTGATATATTGAGCCATTCGCGGTATCGCCTTAATACGGCTTGCACTGAGACATGCATGGCTTAATCTTTGAGACAAGCATATAACTACTGGCAGGATCAACCAGGGAGCTGCTGATGTTTCGCGCAATAATGCACAAACACTAGCGCCGCCTCCCGTCCGTCCGTCCGTCCGTCCGTCCGTCCGTCCGTCCGTCCGTCCACGTCGGACGGGGGCAAGACACATAGTCTAGTACGACGATCGCCTCACCGGGTGTACCGATGCAGACGTCGCGTATCGTTCATTTATAATATTATTATTATTATACAATATACTCTTTAAAGAGTTTTAGAAGCGCGCGCGTGCGCGCGAACGCACACACATTACACAAAAAGTGAACATGTGAACACCCCCCGCGCATCGCTTAACCGCGCCCATATCGAACGTTCTTACACGACCAGACACTCATTATATATCACGATACATCCCGTTGGGATGGTTAGATTCTTTTAGCACGGTCGTTTGATAATAATATCGTTCGCCCGGCGGTGGAGAGCTGTTTGAGAACCCTCAACCGTTTTACGTTTAGACAATTTTCATTATCTGTAAAATTGTTGTGGGTATGAAGAATTTTTGTGCGATCCGGACAATACATATATCCGACCAGTGAACCTCGCGCCGCGCATACTAAGCAACGCAGTCTCTCCAGTTTGACGTCCCGCACCTCGCGGGCGACAGTAAACGAGAAAACGTTACGTTCCAAAGTGCTGCGGCGCGATAATCAATCCCGTCTGTCGCGTTTCGCCTTGCGCAGGTATATTTCAACCGCGAAGCCGCATAATACGCGTAAACTGGGAACAAAGTGCAAAAAAAATTGAATTAAATAAATATATATTATTATCTGTCTCCCGTCTTCTGTCTTCTGTCTTTTGTCTCTGTACCTACCGGCCGGCGGCGGATATTTAAACAAGTCTAAACACCCCGCCCGCCGCGCCGCCTGAGAGAAGTTAAACTCTCAAACGTCAAATCGGCCAAACCGATCCACCCGTCCGCGCCGCTCTAGTAGTATGAGAGAGTCGCCCCGTGGGGGAGACACTTCTAAACGCGCGCACGCGCTGCTCGTGTTACTACAATAGAGCAGATCGTTAACACGATGTACGTTCGGCAAAAATGCGTACGATTTTAACTAAAATTACCATACTGTACATAAAAAAATATTAAAATACAATATTTTTTTCTTATATACTTGTCATATATCTTACCTTTATTTGTTGTATAGATTTTATATAGTATCATAAAATATGTAATAAGTAGGTAAAAAAAAAAAAAAAAAACATATGAAATATTAAATTGTTTACTTTTATTTAATCCCTCTCTTTTATAAACACGATCTAGTATATAATATTTGACTTTATTTAATAAAAATGTAAAAATGTAATGTTGTAAAATTTAATTTCTCCAAATAAACTTATTAATGGTAATATTTTAGTGAGTTGTGAAAAAAAAACATCGTTTTGGGTATCGTATATAATAAATACATATATAAGCATGTAACATTTTTATATTTTTTGTTTGAAACGTTATAATCTAGAACAAGAAACGGGTGTCACACAAAAGTTACATAGTTTAGTAACAGTATTAATAGTAGCACCATATAGAAGAGAATATTATGTTTGCAGTTGTTTTATATATAATAAATCTAAATCTAGTACGATAGTTTAGCGTATGTAAAAATTTTCAATATTGAATATAACTCACCTCACCTTATATTTTGTGTTTATATATAGTTATAAGAACAATACATGATGAGTATGACAAAAGGTATTTTATCATCGTTATAATTATATACCGTTTATTTGTCATATATATGATAGTATGATTGTTATATTGTATGTATATAATAATTAATTAATTTTCCATTTTACTATATACATATACATACACTACTACTGTATGTAATATATTTATTGTTTATTTTGGGTGCGCCAAGTTCATATAAAATTGCAGCTTCGATTATTGGATTTCCGAAAATTTTTCTCATACAATTTTATCTCATAATGATCTTTATTGATAATTATTTTTGCTAATAACTATCGTAACTCCGAAATGTCTATATTCATAATGTTATTCAACATAAGGATCACTGTTACTACTATCTATGTTTATAAACTTTTATATCATAGTGGTATTTAGCAATATAGTTTAATATCACATTTATTTCTATACATACTAGTGGTTATTGTTAAATTTTGTATTAATAAACTTCTCTCTGATATCAACTAATACCAATATAGTGGTGAATAAGTTCAAGTAGCAGTAGGGAATAGGGACTTAGTCGCAAAACCGACTCGGATCGCGGATAGGTTAGAAGACGGAAGCGGGAGCTTCGCTCCCGCTTTCGTCTTCGAGTTTATTTTTTTTTATAAAAGAGCTGAAAAACTTGTTTACAAAAAAATATTACTTAACTAGTTAATATTCTTAGTTATGATTTATGATATTAGGACTAACAAAATTATGATATAGTATGTCCTATGTCCATTATGAAGGAAACTGTTATGAAAACCCAAATTATGAGTTCAAATCTGTTCTTAGATAATATTTACAGAAGTGTAGGAACATAAAAGGTAGGAAGTAAAAAAATATGAAGAGATTACAAAGCGGTATTACAAGA
>CANPUT010000029.1:170000-175000 GCA_947578815.1 Epinotia ramella
TACATATTTTTATAAAATACATACGCAATGTGATAAAAGTATATTTATTTATGCAGCCGGCCCTCAGACAGGAGTGGTCCTGGATGTGTCTCCACGGACCGCAATGTGCGTTCGAAATGTCGATGTTCAAATGTGTCCTGCAGTTCACACTATGACGCGCAGTTAACTGCGTTCTTCATCGACCCGCGAGCCAAGTGATCCACCGTCCAGGGTAATAGTTTTAATATACATATTACACGCTGGTAATACAAAACGTCAAAATTTAATATGAATAAATGATGAAAAATGTAAACATTTTTACCGCATTTCACACATTCCGACGCACAATAATGCACAGTACGATCGCACAGTTGACGAATTCGCGCGAGTATAAACACGTCACACAGAGATGTAGCGGAGAGAGATGTAACTGTAACGGCGCGGATTTATGCCGGTCGAAGTCGCTCAATCCACACTCCGTGTGCGTGTCACAACCGCTTTATATAACGCGACGCGAGATCGATATGTATGTATCGATCCCTCCTGTGCGATGACGATATGCGTTGTGCGACGTGTATGCGTTTAACACCTTTTCGATGTTTTATTGTAACGGATTATTTGTTGTTTTATATATATATATATATATATATATAAACAAACGTTAATGATCCTTCCGCAGGTTCCCCTACGGAAACCTTGTTACGACTTTTACTTCCTCTAAATGATCAAGTTTGGTCAACTTCCCAGCAACGCCGACGGCCGTGAAGCCACCGCGTGTCGGTCCGAAGACCTCACTAAATCATTCAATCGGTAGTAGCGACGGGCGGTGTGTACAAAGGGCAGGGACTTAATCAACGCGGGCTTATGACCCGCGCTTACTAGGAATTCCTCGTTTATGGGGGATAATTGCAAACCCCAATCCCCAGCACGAAGGAGTTTCAACGGGTTGCCCGGGCCTCTAGGCCAAGGAGAACATGCTGATTCCTTCAGTGTAGCGCGCGTGCGGCCCAGGACATCTAAGGGCATCACAGACCTGTTATTGCTCAATCTCGTGCGGCTCGAAACCGCCGGTCCCTCTAAGAAGAATTTTAATACGTCGCCAGTGAGTTGCGCGACCGCGAACGGCCGCGCGCACCTAAATGACGACGCCTATTTAGCAGGCTAGAGTCTCGTTCGTTACCGGAATTAACCAGACAAATCGCTCCACCAACTAAGAACGGCCATGCACCACCACCCACCGAATCAAGAAAGAGCTGTTAATCTGTCAATCCTTCCGGTGTCCGGGCCTGGTGAGATTTCCCGTGTTGAGTCAAATTAAGCCGCAGGCTCCACTCCTGGTGGTGCCCTTCCGTCAATTCCTTTAAGTTTCAGCTTTGCAACCATACTCCCCCCGGAGTCCAAAATCTTTGGTTTCCCGGAAGCTGCCCGCCGAGCCATTGTAGTAACGTCGGCGGATCGCTAGATGACATATTTACGGTTAGAACTAGGGCGGTATCTAATCGCCTTCGAACCTCTAACTTTCGTTCTTGATTGATGAAAACACCTTTGGCAAATGCTTTCGCTGATGTTCGTCTTGCGACGATCCAAGAATTTCACCTCTAACGTCGCAATACGAATGCCCCCAGTTATCCCTATTAATCATTACCTCGGAGTTCTGAAAACCAACAAAATAGAACCGAGATCATATTCTATTATTCCATGCACGAAATATTCAAGCAGCATTTTGAGCCCGCTTTGAGCACTCTAATTTGTTCAAAGTAAAATTGTCGGCCCACCTCGACACTCACTGAAGAGCATCGCGATAGGATTTTTATATTGAACCGTACTGTTACATACGATTCACCGACGATATGCTCCGCAAACGTGTCAGTATCGCCGCGGAAGCGGCGCACCGACAGCGCGCAGCACAAATGCAACTACGAGCTTTTTAACCGCAACAATTTTAGTATACGCTATTGGAGCTGGAGTTACCGCGGCTGCTGGCACCAGACTTGCCCTCCAATTGTTCCTCGTTAAAATATTTAAAGTGTACTCATTCCGATTACGAGGCCTCGTAAGAGTCCCGTATCGTTATTTTTCGTCACTACCTCCCCGTGCCGGGAGTGGGTAATTTGCGCGCCTGCTGCCTTCCTTGGATGTGGTAGCCGTTTCTCAGGCTCCCTCTCCGGAATCGAACCCTGATTCCCCGTTACCCGTGACAACCATGGTAGTCGCAGAAACTACCATCGAAAGTTGATAAGGCAGACATTTGAAAGATGCGTCGCCGGTACTGGACCGTGCGATCTGCAAAAGTTATCCAGATTCATCAAAATGTTACGACTTCGGACGCGAGGCCCTCCGCCGATTGGTTTTGATCTAATAAAAGCACTCATCCCATCGCTGGTCAGAGTTCTGATTGCATGTATTAGCTCTAGAATTACCACAGTTATCCAAGTAACTGAGTAAGATCTAAGGAACCAAAACTGATATATTGAGCCATTCGCGGTATCGCCTTAATACGGCTTGCACTGAGACATGCATGGCTTAATCTTTGAGACAAGCATATAACTACTGGCAGGATCAACCAGGGAGCTGCTGATGTTTCGCGCAATAATGCACAAACACTACCGCTCCGTCCGTCCGTCCGTCCGTCCGTCCGTCCGTCCGTCCGTCCACGTCGGACGGGGGCAAGACACATAGTCTAGTACGACGATCGCCTCACCGGGTGTACCGATGCAGACGTCGCGTATCGTTCATTTATAATATTATTATTATTATACAATATACTCTTTAAAGAGTTTTAGAAGCGCGCGCGTGCGCGCGAACGCACACACATTACACAAAAAGTGAACATGTGAACACCCCCCGCGCATCGCTTAACCGCGCCCATATCGAACGTTCTTACACGACCAGACACTCATTATATATCACGATACATCCCGTTGGGATGGTTAGATTCTTTTAGCACGGTCGTTTGATAATAATATCGTTCGCCCGGCGGTGGAGAGCTGTTTGAGAACCCTCAACCGTTTTACGTTTAGACAATTTTCATTATCTGTAAAATTGTTGTGGGTATGAAGAATTTTTGTGCGATCCGGACAATACATATATCCGACCAGTGAACCTCGCGCCGCGCATACTAAGCAACGCAGTCTCTCCAGTTTGACGTCCCGCACCTCGCGGGCGACAGTAAACGAGAAAACGTTACGTTCCAAAGTGCTGCGGCGCGATAATCAATCCCGTCTGTCGCGTTTCGCCTTGCGCAGGTATATTTCAACCGCGAAGCCGCATAATACGCGTAAACTGGGAACAAAGTGCAAAAAAAATTGAATTAAATAAATATATATTATTATCTGTCTCCCGTCTTCTGTCTTCTGTCTTTTGTCTCTGTACCTACCGGCCGGCGGCGGATATTTAAACAAGTCTAAACACCCCGCCCGCCGCGCCGCCTGAGAGAAGTTAAACTCTCAAACGTCAAATCGGCCAAACCGATCCACCCGTCCGCGCCGCTCTAGTAGTATGAGAGAGTCGCCCCGTGGGGGAGACACTTCTAAACGCGCGCACGCGCTGCTCGTGTTACTACAATAGAGCAGATCGTTAACACGATGTACGTTCGGCAAAAATGCGTACGATTTTAACTAAAATTACCATACTGTACATAAAAAAATATTAAAATACAATATTTTTTTCTTATATACTTGTCATATATCTTACCTTTATTTGTTGTATAGATTTTATATAGTATCATAAAATATGTAATAAGTAGGTAAAAAAAAAAAAAAAAAACATATGAAATATTAAATTGTTTACTTTTATTTAATCCCTCTCTTTTATAAACACGATCTAGTATATAATATTTGACTTTATTTAATAAAAATGTAAAAATGTAATGTTGTAAAATTTAATTTCTCCAAATAAACTTATTAATGGTAATATTTTAGTGAGTTGTGAAAAAAAACATCGTTTTGGGTATCGTATATAATAAATACATATATAAGCATGTAACATTTTTATATTTTTTGTTTGAAACGTTATAATCTAGAACAAGAAACGGGTGTCACACAAAAGTTACATAGTTTAGTAACAGTATTAATAGTAGCACCATATAGAAGAGAATATTATGTTTGCAGTTGTTTTATATATAATAAATCTAAATCTAGTACGATAGTTTAGCGTATGTAAAAATTTTCAATATTGAATATAACTCACCTCACCTTATATTTTGTGTTTATATATAGTTATAAGAACAATACATGATGAGTATGACAAAAGGTATTTTATCATCGTTATAATTATATACCGTTTATTTGTCATATATATGATAGTATGATTGTTATATTGTATGTATATAATAATTAATTAATTTTCCATTTTACTATATACATATACATACACTACTACTGTATGTAATATATTTATTGTTTATTTTGGGTGCGCCAAGTTCATATAAAATTGCAGCTTCGATTATTGGATTTCCGAAAATTTTTCTCATACAATTTTATCTCATAATGATCTTTATTGATAATTATTTTTGCTAATAACTATCGTAACTCCGAAATGTCTATATTCATAATGTTATTCAACATAAGGATCACTGTTACTACTATCTATGTTTATAAACTTTTATATCATAGTGGTATTTAGCAATATAGTTTAATATCACATTTATTTCTATACATACTAGTGGTTATTGTTAAATTTTGTATTAATAAACTTCTCTCTGATATCAACTAATACCAATATAGTGGTGAATAAGTTCAAGTAGCAGTAGGGAATAGGGACTTAGTCGCAAAACCGACTCGGATCGCGGATAGGTTAGAAGACGGAAGCGGGAGCTTCGCTCCCGCTTTCGTCTTCGAGTTTATTTTTTTTTATAAAAGAGCTGAAAAACTTGTTTACAAAAAAATATTACTTAACTAGTTAATATTCTTAGTTATGATTTATGATATTAGGACTAACAAAATTATGATATAGTATGTCCTATGTCCATTATGAAGGAAACTGTTATGAAAACCCAAATTATGAGTTCAAATCTGTTCTTA
>CANPUT010000029.1:185000-187500 GCA_947578815.1 Epinotia ramella
CGTCTTGCGACGATCCAAGAATTTCACCTCTAACGTCGCAATACGAATGCCCCCAGTTATCCCTATTAATCATTACCTCGGAGTTCTGAAAACCAACAAAATAGAACCGAGATCATATTCTATTATTCCATGCACGAAATATTCAAGCAGCATTTTGAGCCCGCTTTGAGCACTCTAATTTGTTCAAAGTAAAATTGTCGGCCCACCTCGACACTCACTGAAGAGCATCGCGATAGGATTTTTATATTGAACCGTACTGTTACATACGATTCACCGACGATATGCTCCGCAAACGTGTCAGTATCGCCGCGGAAGCGGCGCACCGACAGCGCGCAGCACAAATGCAACTACGAGCTTTTTAACCGCAACAATTTTAGTATACGCTATTGGAGCTGGAGTTACCGCGGCTGCTGGCACCAGACTTGCCCTCCAATTGTTCCTCGTTAAAATATTTAAAGTGTACTCATTCCGATTACGAGGCCTCGTAAGAGTCCCGTATCGTTATTTTTCGTCACTACCTCCCCGTGCCGGGAGTGGGTAATTTGCGCGCCTGCTGCCTTCCTTGGATGTGGTAGCCGTTTCTCAGGCTCCCTCTCCGGAATCGAACCCTGATTCCCCGTTACCCGTGACAACCATGGTAGTCGCAGAAACTACCATCGAAAGTTGATAAGGCAGACATTTGAAAGATGCGTCGCCGGTACTGGACCGTGCGATCTGCAAAAGTTATCCAGATTCATCAAAATGTTACGACTTCGGACGCGAGGCCCTCCGCCGATTGGTTTTGATCTAATAAAAGCACTCATCCCATCGCTGGTCAGAGTTCTGATTGCATGTATTAGCTCTAGAATTACCACAGTTATCCAAGTAACTGAGTAAGATCTAAGGAACCAAAACTGATATATTGAGCCATTCGCGGTATCGCCTTAATACGGCTTGCACTGAGACATGCATGGCTTAATCTTTGAGACAAGCATATAACTACTGGCAGGATCAACCAGGGAGCTGCTGATGTTTCGCGCAATAATGCACAAACACTAGCGCCGCCTCCCGTCCGTCCGTCCGTCCGTCCACGTCGGACGGGGGCAAGACACATAGTCTAGTACGACGATCGCCTCACCGGGTGTACCGATGCAGACGTCGCGTATCGTTCATTTATAATATTATTATTATTATTATTATACAATATACTCTTTAAAGAGTTTTAGAAGCGCGCGCGTGCGCGCGAACGCACACACATTACACAAAAAGTGAACATGTGAACACCCCCCGCGCATCGCTTAACCGCGCCCATATCGAACGTTCTTACACGACCAGACACTCATTATATATCACGATACATCCCGTTGGGATGGTTAGATTCTTTTAGCACGGTCGTTTGATAATAATATCGTTCGCCCGGCGGTGGAGAGCTGTTTGAGAACCCTCAACCGTTTTACGTTTAGACAATTTTCATTATCTGTAAAATTGTTGTGGGTATGAAGAATTTTTGTGCGATCCGGACAATACATATATCCGACCAGTGAACCTCGCGCCGCGCATACTAAGCAACGCAGTCTCTCCAGTTTGACGTCCCGCACCTCGCGGGCGACAGTAAACGAGAAAACGTTACGTTCCAAAGTGCTGCGGCGCGATAATCAATCCCGTCTGTCGCGTTTCGCCTTGCGCAGGTATATTTCAACCGCGAAGCCGCATAATACGCGTAAACTGGGAACAAAGTGCAAAAAAAATTGAATTAAATAAATATATATTATTATCTGTCTCCCGTCTTCTGTCTTCTGTCTTTTGTCTCTGTACCTACCGGCCGGCGGCGGATATTTAAACAAGTCTAAACACCCCGCCCGCCGCGCCGCCTGAGAGAAGTTAAACTCTCAAACGTCAAATCGGCCAAACCGATCCACCCGTCCGCGCCGCTCTAGTAGTATGAGAGAGTCGCCCCGTGGGGGAGACACTTCTAAACGCGCGCACGCGCTGCTCGTGTTACTACAATAGAGCAGATCGTTAACACGATGTACGTTCGGCAAAAATGCGTACGATTTTAACTAAAATTACCATACTGTACATAAAAAAATATTAAAATACAATATTTTTTTCTTATATACTTGTCATATATCTTACCTTTATTTGTTGTATAGATTTTATATAGTATCATAAAATATGTAATAAGTAGGTAAAAAAAAAAAAAAAAAACATGAAATATTAAATTGTTTACTTTTATTTAATCCCTCTCTTTTATAAACACGATCTAGTATATAATATTTGACTTTATTTAATAAAAATGTAAAAATGTAATGTTGTAAAATTTAATTTCTCCAAATAAACTTATTAATGGTAATATTTTAGTGAGTTGTGAAAAAAAACATCGTTTTGGGTATCGTATATAATAAATACATATATAAGCATGTAACATTTTTATATTTTTTGTTTGAAACGTTATAATCTAGAACAAGAAACGGGTGTCACACAAAAGTTACATAGTTTAGTAACAGTATTAATAGTAGCA
>CANPUT010000029.1:195000-197500 GCA_947578815.1 Epinotia ramella
AACCTCTAACTTTCGTTCTTGATTGATGAAAACACCTTTGGCAAATGCTTTCGCTGATGTTCGTCTTGCGACGATCCAAGAATTTCACCTCTAACGTCGCAATACGAATGCCCCCAGTTATCCCTATTAATCATTACCTCGGAGTTCTGAAAACCAACAAAATAGAACCGAGATCATATTCTATTATTCCATGCACGAAATATTCAAGCAGCATTTTGAGCCCGCTTTGAGCACTCTAATTTGTTCAAAGTAAAATTGTCGGCCCACCTCGACACTCACTGAAGAGCATCGCGATAGGATTTTTATATTGAACCGTACTGTTACATACGATTCACCGACGATATGCTCCGCAAACGTGTCAGTATCGCCGCGGAAGCGGCGCACCGACAGCGCGCAGCACAAATGCAACTACGAGCTTTTTAACCGCAACAATTTTAGTATACGCTATTGGAGCTGGAGTTACCGCGGCTGCTGGCACCAGACTTGCCCTCCAATTGTTCCTCGTTAAAATATTTAAAGTGTACTCATTCCGATTACGAGGCCTCGTAAGAGTCCCGTATCGTTATTTTTCGTCACTACCTCCCCGTGCCGGGAGTGGGTAATTTGCGCGCCTGCTGCCTTCCTTGGATGTGGTAGCCGTTTCTCAGGCTCCCTCTCCGGAATCGAACCCTGATTCCCCGTTACCCGTGACAACCATGGTAGTCGCAGAAACTACCATCGAAAGTTGATAAGGCAGACATTTGAAAGATGCGTCGCCGGTACTGGACCGTGCGATCTGCAAAAGTTATCCAGATTCATCAAAATGTTACGACTTCGGACGCGAGGCCCTCCGCCGATTGGTTTTGATCTAATAAAAGCACTCATCCCATCGCTGGTCAGAGTTCTGATTGCATGTATTAGCTCTAGAATTACCACAGTTATCCAAGTAACTGAGTAAGATCTAAGGAACCAAAACTGATATATTGAGCCATTCGCGGTATCGCCTTAATACGGCTTGCACTGAGACATGCATGGCTTAATCTTTGAGACAAGCATATAACTACTGGCAGGATCAACCAGGGAGCTGCTGATGTTTCGCGCAATAATGCACAAACACTAGCGCCGCCTCCCGTCCGTCCGTCCGTCCGTCCACGTCGGACGGGGGCAAGACACATAGTCTAGTACGACGATCGCCTCACCGGGTGTACCGATGCAGACGTCGCGTATCGTTCATTTATAATATTATTATTATTATTATTATACAATATACTCTTTAAAGAGTTTTAGAAGCGCGCGCGTGCGCGCGAACGCACACACATTACACAAAAAGTGAACATGTGAACACCCCCCGCGCATCGCTTAACCGCGCCCATATCGAACGTTCTTACACGACCAGACACTCATTATATATCACGATACATCCCGTTGGGATGGTTAGATTCTTTTAGCACGGTCGTTTGATAATAATATCGTTCGCCCGGCGGTGGAGAGCTGTTTGAGAACCCTCAACCGTTTTACGTTTAGACAATTTTCATTATCTGTAAAATTGTTGTGGGTATGAAGAATTTTTGTGCGATCCGGACAATACATATATCCGACCAGTGAACCTCGCGCCGCGCATACTAAGCAACGCAGTCTCTCCAGTTTGACGTCCCGCACCTCGCGGGCGACAGTAAACGAGAAAACGTTACGTTCCAAAGTGCTGCGGCGCGATAATCAATCCCGTCTGTCGCGTTTCGCCTTGCGCAGGTATATTTCAACCGCGAAGCCGCATAATACGCGTAAACTGGGAACAAAGTGCAAAAAAAATTGAATTAAATAAATATATATTATTATCTGTCTCCCGTCTTCTGTCTTCTGTCTTTTGTCTCTGTACCTACCGGCCGGCGGCGGATATTTAAACAAGTCTAAACACCCCGCCCGCCGCGCCGCCTGAGAGAAGTTAAACTCTCAAACGTCAAATCGGCCAAACCGATCCACCCGTCCGCGCCGCTCTAGTAGTATGAGAGAGTCGCCCCGTGGGGGAGACACTTCTAAACGCGCGCACGCGCTGCTCGTGTTACTACAATAGAGCAGATCGTTAACACGATGTACGTTCGGCAAAAATGCGTACGATTTTAACTAAAATTACCATACTGTACATAAAAAAATATTAAAATACAATATTTTTTTCTTATATACTTGTCATATATCTTACCTTTATTTGTTGTATAGATTTTATATAGTATCATAAAATATGTAATAAGTAGGTAAAAAAAAAAAAAAAAAACATGAAATATTAAATTGTTTACTTTTATTTAATCCCTCTCTTTTATAAACACGATCTAGTATATAATATTTGACTTTATTTAATAAAAATGTAAAAATGTAATGTTGTAAAATTTAATTTCTCCAAATAAACTTATTAATGGTAATATTTTAGTGAGTTGTGAAAAAAAACATCGTTTTGGGTATCGTATATAATAAATACATATATAAGCATGTAACATTTTTATATTTTTTGTTTGAAACGTTATAATCT
>CANPUT010000029.1:205000-207500 GCA_947578815.1 Epinotia ramella
TCGGCGGATCGCTAGATGACATATTTACGGTTAGAACTAGGGCGGTATCTAATCGCCTTCGAACCTCTAACTTTCGTTCTTGATTGATGAAAACACCTTTGGCAAATGCTTTCGCTGATGTTCGTCTTGCGACGATCCAAGAATTTCACCTCTAACGTCGCAATACGAATGCCCCCAGTTATCCCTATTAATCATTACCTCGGAGTTCTGAAAACCAACAAAATAGAACCGAGATCATATTCTATTATTCCATGCACGAAATATTCAAGCAGCATTTTGAGCCCGCTTTGAGCACTCTAATTTGTTCAAAGTAAAATTGTCGGCCCACCTCGACACTCACTGAAGAGCATCGCGATAGGATTTTTATATTGAACCGTACTGTTACATACGATTCACCGACGATATGCTCCGCAAACGTGTCAGTATCGCCGCGGAAGCGGCGCACCGACAGCGCGCAGCACAAATGCAACTACGAGCTTTTTAACCGCAACAATTTTAGTATACGCTATTGGAGCTGGAGTTACCGCGGCTGCTGGCACCAGACTTGCCCTCCAATTGTTCCTCGTTAAAATATTTAAAGTGTACTCATTCCGATTACGAGGCCTCGTAAGAGTCCCGTATCGTTATTTTTCGTCACTACCTCCCCGTGCCGGGAGTGGGTAATTTGCGCGCCTGCTGCCTTCCTTGGATGTGGTAGCCGTTTCTCAGGCTCCCTCTCCGGAATCGAACCCTGATTCCCCGTTACCCGTGACAACCATGGTAGTCGCAGAAACTACCATCGAAAGTTGATAAGGCAGACATTTGAAAGATGCGTCGCCGGTACTGGACCGTGCGATCTGCAAAAGTTATCCAGATTCATCAAAATGTTACGACTTCGGACGCGAGGCCCTCCGCCGATTGGTTTTGATCTAATAAAAGCACTCATCCCATCGCTGGTCAGAGTTCTGATTGCATGTATTAGCTCTAGAATTACCACAGTTATCCAAGTAACTGAGTAAGATCTAAGGAACCAAAACTGATATATTGAGCCATTCGCGGTATCGCCTTAATACGGCTTGCACTGAGACATGCATGGCTTAATCTTTGAGACAAGCATATAACTACTGGCAGGATCAACCAGGGAGCTGCTGATGTTTCGCGCAATAATGCACAAACACTAGCGCCGCCGTCCGTCCGTCCGTCCGTCCGTCCGTCCGTCCGTCCGTCCGTCCGTCCGTCCACGTCGGACGGGGGCAAGACACATAGTCTAGTACGACGATCGCCTCACCGGGTGTACCGATGCAGACGTCGCGTATCGTTCATTTATAATATTATTATTATTATACAATATACTCTTTAAAGAGTTTTAGAAGCGCGCGCGTGCGCGCGAACGCACACACATTACACAAAAAGTGAACATGTGAACACCCCCCGCGCATCGCTTAACCGCGCCCATATCGAACGTTCTTACACGACCAGACACTCATTATATATCACGATACATCCCGTTGGGATGGTTAGATTCTTTTAGCACGGTCGTTTGATAATAATATCGTTCGCCCGGCGGTGGAGAGCTGTTTGAGAACCCTCAACCGTTTTACGTTTAGACAATTTTCATTATCTGTAAAATTGTTGTGGGTATGAAGAATTTTTGTGCGATCCGGACAATACATATATCCGACCAGTGAACCTCGCGCCGCGCATACTAAGCAACGCAGTCTCTCCAGTTTGACGTCCCGCACCTCGCGGGCGACAGTAAACGAGAAAACGTTACGTTCCAAAGTGCTGCGGCGCGATAATCAATCCCGTCTGTCGCGTTTCGCCTTGCGCAGGTATATTTCAACCGCGAAGCCGCATAATACGCGTAAACTGGGAACAAAGTGCAAAAAAAATTGAATTAAATAAATATATATTATTATCTGTCTCCCGTCTTCTGTCTTCTGTCTTTTGTCTCTGTACCTACCGGCCGGCGGCGGATATTTAAACAAGTCTAAACACCCCGCCCGCCGCGCCGCCTGAGAGAAGTTAAACTCTCAAACGTCAAATCGGCCAAACCGATCCACCCGTCCGCGCCGCTCTAGTAGTATGAGAGAGTCGCCCCGTGGGGGAGACACTTCTAAACGCGCGCACGCGCTGCTCGTGTTACTACAATAGAGCAGATCGTTAACACGATGTACGTTCGGCAAAAATGCGTACGATTTTAACTAAAATTACCATACTGTACATAAAAAAATATTAAAATACAATATTTTTTTCTTATATACTTGTCATATATCTTACCTTTATTTGTTGTATAGATTTTATATAGTATCATAAAATATGTAATAAGTAGGTAAAAAAAAAAAAAAAAAACATATGAAATATTAAATTGTTTACTTTTATTTAATCCCTCTCTTTTATAAACACGATCTAGTATATAATATTTGACTTTATTTAATAAAAATGTAAAAATGTAATGTTGTAAAATTTAATTTCTCCAAATAAACTTATTAATGGTAATATTTTAGTGAGTTGTGAAAAA
>CANPUT010000029.1:215000-217500 GCA_947578815.1 Epinotia ramella
TTCCTTTAAGTTTCAGCTTTGCAACCATACTCCCCCCGGAGTCCAAAATCTTTGGTTTCCCGGAAGCTGCCCGCCGAGCCATTGTAGTAACGTCGGCGGATCGCTAGATGACATATTTACGGTTAGAACTAGGGCGGTATCTAATCGCCTTCGAACCTCTAACTTTCGTTCTTGATTGATGAAAACACCTTTGGCAAATGCTTTCGCTGATGTTCGTCTTGCGACGATCCAAGAATTTCACCTCTAACGTCGCAATACGAATGCCCCCAGTTATCCCTATTAATCATTACCTCGGAGTTCTGAAAACCAACAAAATAGAACCGAGATCATATTCTATTATTCCATGCACGAAATATTCAAGCAGCATTTTGAGCCCGCTTTGAGCACTCTAATTTGTTCAAAGTAAAATTGTCGGCCCACCTCGACACTCACTGAAGAGCATCGCGATAGGATTTTTATATTGAACCGTACTGTTACATACGATTCACCGACGATATGCTCCGCAAACGTGTCAGTATCGCCGCGGAAGCGGCGCACCGACAGCGCGCAGCACAAATGCAACTACGAGCTTTTTAACCGCAACAATTTTAGTATACGCTATTGGAGCTGGAGTTACCGCGGCTGCTGGCACCAGACTTGCCCTCCAATTGTTCCTCGTTAAAATATTTAAAGTGTACTCATTCCGATTACGAGGCCTCGTAAGAGTCCCGTATCGTTATTTTTCGTCACTACCTCCCCGTGCCGGGAGTGGGTAATTTGCGCGCCTGCTGCCTTCCTTGGATGTGGTAGCCGTTTCTCAGGCTCCCTCTCCGGAATCGAACCCTGATTCCCCGTTACCCGTGACAACCATGGTAGTCGCAGAAACTACCATCGAAAGTTGATAAGGCAGACATTTGAAAGATGCGTCGCCGGTACTGGACCGTGCGATCTGCAAAAGTTATCCAGATTCATCAAAATGTTACGACTTCGGACGCGAGGCCCTCCGCCGATTGGTTTTGATCTAATAAAAGCACTCATCCCATCGCTGGTCAGAGTTCTGATTGCATGTATTAGCTCTAGAATTACCACAGTTATCCAAGTAACTGAGTAAGATCTAAGGAACCAAAACTGATATATTGAGCCATTCGCGGTATCGCCTTAATACGGCTTGCACTGAGACATGCATGGCTTAATCTTTGAGACAAGCATATAACTACTGGCAGGATCAACCAGGGAGCTGCTGATGTTTCGCGCAATAATGCACAAACACTAGCGCCGCCTCCGTCCGTCCGTCCGTCCGTCCGTCCGTCCGTCCGTCCGTCCGTCCGTCCACGTCGGACGGGGGCAAGACACATAGTCTAGTACGACGATCGCCTCACCGGGTGTACCGATGCAGACGTCGCGTATCGTTCATTTATAATATTATTATTATTATACAATATACTCTTTAAAGAGTTTTAGAAGCGCGCGCGTGCGCGCGAACGCACACACATTACACAAAAAGTGAACATGTGAACACCCCCCGCGCATCGCTTAACCGCGCCCATATCGAACGTTCTTACACGACCAGACACTCATTATATATCACGATACATCCCGTTGGGATGGTTAGATTCTTTTAGCACGGTCGTTTGATAATAATATCGTTCGCCCGGCGGTGGAGAGCTGTTTGAGAACCCTCAACCGTTTTACGTTTAGACAATTTTCATTATCTGTAAAATTGTTGTGGGTATGAAGAATTTTTGTGCGATCCGGACAATACATATATCCGACCAGTGAACCTCGCGCCGCGCATACTAAGCAACGCAGTCTCTCCAGTTTGACGTCCCGCACCTCGCGGGCGACAGTAAACGAGAAAACGTTACGTTCCAAAGTGCTGCGGCGCGATAATCAATCCCGTCTGTCGCGTTTCGCCTTGCGCAGGTATATTTCAACCGCGAAGCCGCATAATACGCGTAAACTGGGAACAAAGTGCAAAAAAAATTGAATTAAATAAATATATATTATTATCTGTCTCCCGTCTTCTGTCTTCTGTCTTTTGTCTCTGTACCTACCGGCCGGCGGCGGATATTTAAACAAGTCTAAACACCCCGCCCGCCGCGCCGCCTGAGAGAAGTTAAACTCTCAAACGTCAAATCGGCCAAACCGATCCACCCGTCCGCGCCGCTCTAGTAGTATGAGAGAGTCGCCCCGTGGGGGAGACACTTCTAAACGCGCGCACGCGCTGCTCGTGTTACTACAATAGAGCAGATCGTTAACACGATGTACGTTCGGCAAAAATGCGTACGATTTTAACTAAAATTACCATACTGTACATAAAAAAATATTAAAATACAATATTTTTTTCTTATATACTTGTCATATATCTTACCTTTATTTGTTGTATAGATTTTATATAGTATCATAAAATATGTAATAAGTAGGTAAAAAAAAAAAAAAAAAACATATGAAATATTAAATTGTTTACTTTTATTTAATCCCTCTCTTTTATAAACACGATCTAGTATATAATATTTGACTT
>CANPUT010000029.1:225000-227500 GCA_947578815.1 Epinotia ramella
AGAGATGTAGCGGAGAGAGATGTAACTGTAACGGCGCGGATTTATGCCGGTCGAAGTCGCTCAATCCACACTCCGTGTGCGTGTCACAACCGCTTTATATAACGCGACGCGAGATCGATATGTATGTATCGATCCCTCCTGTGCGATGACGATATGCGTTGTGCGACGTGTATGCGTTTAACACCTTTTCGATGTTTTATTGTAACGGATTATTTGTTGTTTTATATATATATATATATATATATATAAACAAACGTTAATGATCCTTCCGCAGGTTCCCCTACGGAAACCTTGTTACGACTTTTACTTCCTCTAAATGATCAAGTTTGGTCAACTTCCCAGCAACGCCGACGGCCGTGAAGCCACCGCGTGTCGGTCCGAAGACCTCACTAAATCATTCAATCGGTAGTAGCGACGGGCGGTGTGTACAAAGGGCAGGGACTTAATCAACGCGGGCTTATGACCCGCGCTTACTAGGAATTCCTCGTTTATGGGGGATAATTGCAAACCCCAATCCCCAGCACGAAGGAGTTTCAACGGGTTGCCCGGGCCTCTAGGCCAAGGAGAACATGCTGATTCCTTCAGTGTAGCGCGCGTGCGGCCCAGGACATCTAAGGGCATCACAGACCTGTTATTGCTCAATCTCGTGCGGCTCGAAACCGCCGGTCCCTCTAAGAAGAATTTTAATACGTCGCCAGTGAGTTGCGCGACCGCGAACGGCCGCGCGCACCTAAATGACGACGCCTATTTAGCAGGCTAGAGTCTCGTTCGTTACCGGAATTAACCAGACAAATCGCTCCACCAACTAAGAACGGCCATGCACCACCACCCACCGAATCAAGAAAGAGCTGTTAATCTGTCAATCCTTCCGGTGTCCGGGCCTGGTGAGATTTCCCGTGTTGAGTCAAATTAAGCCGCAGGCTCCACTCCTGGTGGTGCCCTTCCGTCAATTCCTTTAAGTTTCAGCTTTGCAACCATACTCCCCCCGGAGTCCAAAATCTTTGGTTTCCCGGAAGCTGCCCGCCGAGCCATTGTAGTAACGTCGGCGGATCGCTAGATGACATATTTACGGTTAGAACTAGGGCGGTATCTAATCGCCTTCGAACCTCTAACTTTCGTTCTTGATTGATGAAAACACCTTTGGCAAATGCTTTCGCTGATGTTCGTCTTGCGACGATCCAAGAATTTCACCTCTAACGTCGCAATACGAATGCCCCCAGTTATCCCTATTAATCATTACCTCGGAGTTCTGAAAACCAACAAAATAGAACCGAGATCATATTCTATTATTCCATGCACGAAATATTCAAGCAGCATTTTGAGCCCGCTTTGAGCACTCTAATTTGTTCAAAGTAAAATTGTCGGCCCACCTCGACACTCACTGAAGAGCATCGCGATAGGATTTTTATATTGAACCGTACTGTTACATACGATTCACCGACGATATGCTCCGCAAACGTGTCAGTATCGCCGCGGAAGCGGCGCACCGACAGCGCGCAGCACAAATGCAACTACGAGCTTTTTAACCGCAACAATTTTAGTATACGCTATTGGAGCTGGAGTTACCGCGGCTGCTGGCACCAGACTTGCCCTCCAATTGTTCCTCGTTAAAATATTTAAAGTGTACTCATTCCGATTACGAAGCCTCGTAAGAGTCCCGTATCGTTATTTTTCGTCACTACCTCCCCGTGCCGGGAGTGGGTAATTTGCGCGCCTGCTGCCTTCCTTGGATGTGGTAGCCGTTTCTCAGGCTCCCTCTCCGGAATCGAACCCTGATTCCCCGTTACCCGTGACAACCATGGTAGTCGCAGAAACTACCATCGAAAGTTGATAAGGCAGACATTTGAAAGATGCGTCGCCGGTACTGGACCGTGCGATCTGCAAAAGTTATCCAGATTCATCAAAATGTTACGACTTCGGACGCGAGGCCCTCCGCCGATTGGTTTTGATCTAATAAAAGCACTCATCCCATCGCTGGTCAGAGTTCTGATTGCATGTATTAGCTCTAGAATTACCACAGTTATCCAAGTAACTGAGTAAGATCTAAGGAACCAAAACTGATATATTGAGCCATTCGCGGTATCGCCTTAATACGGCTTGCACTGAGACATGCATGGCTTAATCTTTGAGACAAGCATATAACTACTGGCAGGATCAACCAGGGAGCTGCTGATGTTTCGCGCAATAATGCACAAACACTAGCGCCGCCTCCCGTCCGTCCGTCCGTCCGTCCGTCCGTCCACGTCGGACGGGGGCAAGACACATAGTCTAGTACGACGATCGCCTCACCGGGTGTACCGATGCAGACGTCGCGTATCGTTCATTTATAATATTATTATTATTATACAATATACTCTTTAAAGAGTTTTAGAAGCGCGCGCGTGCGCGCGAACGCACACACATTACACAAAAAGTGAACATGTGAACACCCCCCGCGCATCGCTTAACCGCGCCCATATCGAACGTTCTTACACGACCAGACACTCATTATATATCACGA
>CANPUT010000029.1:235000-237500 GCA_947578815.1 Epinotia ramella
ACGCACAATAATGCACAGTACGATCGCACAGTTGACGAATTCGCGCGAGTATAAACACGTCACACAGAGATGTAGCGGAGAGAGATGTAACTGTAACGGCGCGGATTTATGCCGGTCGAAGTCGCTCAATCCACACTCCGTGTGCGTGTCACAACCGCTTTATATAACGCGACGCGAGATCGATATGTATGTATCGATCCCTCCTGTGCGATGACGATATGCGTTGTGCGACGTGTATGCGTTTAACACCTTTTCGATGTTTTATTGTAACGGATTATTTGTTGTTTTATATATATATATATATATATATATATATAAACAAACGTTAATGATCCTTCCGCAGGTTCCCCTACGGAAACCTTGTTACGACTTTTACTTCCTCTAAATGATCAAGTTTGGTCAACTTCCCAGCAACGCCGACGGCCGTGAAGCCACCGCGTGTCGGTCCGAAGACCTCACTAAATCATTCAATCGGTAGTAGCGACGGGCGGTGTGTACAAAGGGCAGGGACTTAATCAACGCGGGCTTATGACCCGCGCTTACTAGGAATTCCTCGTTTATGGGGGATAATTGCAAACCCCAATCCCCAGCACGAAGGAGTTTCAACGGGTTGCCCGGGCCTCTAGGCCAAGGAGAACATGCTGATTCCTTCAGTGTAGCGCGCGTGCGGCCCAGGACATCTAAGGGCATCACAGACCTGTTATTGCTCAATCTCGTGCGGCTCGAAACCGCCGGTCCCTCTAAGAAGAATTTTAATACGTCGCCAGTGAGTTGCGCGACCGCGAACGGCCGCGCGCACCTAAATGACGACGCCTATTTAGCAGGCTAGAGTCTCGTTCGTTACCGGAATTAACCAGACAAATCGCTCCACCAACTAAGAACGGCCATGCACCACCACCCACCGAATCAAGAAAGAGCTGTTAATCTGTCAATCCTTCCGGTGTCCGGGCCTGGTGAGATTTCCCGTGTTGAGTCAAATTAAGCCGCAGGCTCCACTCCTGGTGGTGCCCTTCCGTCAATTCCTTTAAGTTTCAGCTTTGCAACCATACTCCCCCCGGAGTCCAAAATCTTTGGTTTCCCGGAAGCTGCCCGCCGAGCCATTGTAGTAACGTCGGCGGATCGCTAGATGACATATTTACGGTTAGAACTAGGGCGGTATCTAATCGCCTTCGAACCTCTAACTTTCGTTCTTGATTGATGAAAACACCTTTGGCAAATGCTTTCGCTGATGTTCGTCTTGCGACGATCCAAGAATTTCACCTCTAACGTCGCAATACGAATGCCCCCAGTTATCCCTATTAATCATTACCTCGGAGTTCTGAAAACCAACAAAATAGAACCGAGATCATATTCTATTATTCCATGCACGAAATATTCAAGCAGCATTTTGAGCCCGCTTTGAGCACTCTAATTTGTTCAAAGTAAAATTGTCGGCCCACCTCGACACTCACTGAAGAGCATCGCGATAGGATTTTTATATTGAACCGTACTGTTACATACGATTCACCGACGATATGCTCCGCAAACGTGTCAGTATCGCCGCGGAAGCGGCGCACCGACAGCGCGCAGCACAAATGCAACTACGAGCTTTTTAACCGCAACAATTTTAGTATACGCTATTGGAGCTGGAGTTACCGCGGCTGCTGGCACCAGACTTGCCCTCCAATTGTTCCTCGTTAAAATATTTAAAGTGTACTCATTCCGATTACGAGGCCTCGTAAGAGTCCCGTATCGTTATTTTTCGTCACTACCTCCCCGTGCCGGGAGTGGGTAATTTGCGCGCCTGCTGCCTTCCTTGGATGTGGTAGCCGTTTCTCAGGCTCCCTCTCCGGAATCGAACCCTGATTCCCCGTTACCCGTGACAACCATGGTAGTCGCAGAAACTACCATCGAAAGTTGATAAGGCAGACATTTGAAAGATGCGTCGCCGGTACTGGACCGTGCGATCTGCAAAAGTTATCCAGATTCATCAAAATGTTACGACTTCGGACGCGAGGCCCTCCGCCGATTGGTTTTGATCTAATAAAAGCACTCATCCCATCGCTGGTCAGAGTTCTGATTGCATGTATTAGCTCTAGAATTACCACAGTTATCCAAGTAACTGAGTAAGATCTAAGGAACCAAAACTGATATATTGAGCCATTCGCGGTATCGCCTTAATACGGCTTGCACTGAGACATGCATGGCTTAATCTTTGAGACAAGCATATAACTACTGGCAGGATCAACCAGGGAGCTGCTGATGTTTCGCGCAATAATGCACAAACACTAGCGCCGCCTCCCGTCCGTCCGTCCGTCCGTCCGTCCGTCCGTCCGTCCGTCCGTCCGTCCGTCCGTCCACGTCGGACGGGGGCAAGACACATAGTCTAGTACGACGATCGCCTCACCGGGTGTACCGATGCAGACGTCGCGTATCGTTCATTTATAATATTATTATTATTATACAATATACTCTTTAAAGAGTTTTAGAAGCGCGCGCGTGCGCGCGAACGCACACACAT
>CANPUT010000029.1:242500-303206 GCA_947578815.1 Epinotia ramella
TAGCGCCGGTCTCTGCGTTCGTATCAACGCCCTTCTGACCACGAAGTTAGACGAGCATCGGCACCATACCGCGGCAGCGTACGTGATCGTGGCCACGTATGTCCCCGAGTACAGAACTCGGAGAGCCCGGAACTTGACACCCCATCTGGTCGCAGAAACCCGCGACATCTTGCCGAAGCAAGCGGAGGCCTTTTCCCCAATAAAATTCGCATGCGGCAAGTAGGACCTAGCCTCGTCCAGAGTGACACCGAGAGACGCAGCCTGCGACACACTCCTGATCGGCGCGCCTTCGCATCTGATCGTGGGCGCTCGCTTGAACCTACCCTTGTACGTCATGGTCAAGGACTTCGCGGAAGAGAATCCGAGACGGTTGCGGGATCCCCAACCGGATATTTCCTTGAGCATGACGTTGGCTTTACGTTCGATGTCCGCGCGCGAAGACGCCTCGATCACCACCGTCACGTCGTCGGCATACGCAATCAAATGCACTCCCTCGGGTCGCGGCAGCAGCAGGAGATCGTTGAGGAGGACGTTCCATAGCGTCGGGCCCAACACTGACCCTTGTGGACATCCCATGGTGCTTGTTTTGGAGCAGGTCTGACTGCCCACGAAGAAACTGACTCTACGATTACAAAAGTAGCTGACCAAGATATGGTAAAGGTTAGGCGGGGCTCCGCCTTGCTTTACCTTGAGGAGGATCATTGGCCACCATGCGTTGTCGAATGCACCAGAGATGTCCAAAAAGATCAGCTGTACGTACGGAGCCAGACTGGTATCCGTAACGTCGTTGATTCGGCACAGCGCCGACACTGTCGAACGACCCCGGGTGAACCCATATTGGGCATCGGATATGTTGCGGTACAGACAGGGAGCACAGGAGACTATTACGCGTTCCAACAGTTTGCCTAAGATGGGAAGCAGTGTGATTGGCCTGTAGGCCTTCGGGTCGCTAAGCGGCTTACCGTTGCCCTTTGGCAGGACGATGAGTCGGCCTGTTTTCCAGATATCGGGGAACACTCCTTCGGCAATACACTTCCTCAGCATGAGCCACATCTCGTCCGACGTGGCCTTCCACGCCCACTTGACCATCGCTGCCGTGATACCATCAGTGCCTGGAGCCGTGTTAGGCAGGGATCGCACAATGCGCTCGACCGTCTCCTTTTCGGGAGCTGCCATGTCGCGGCCGGATGGCGCGAAAGCAGCTGCTACACGGACAGACTGGTGGTAGATGGTATCGCTCTCCGGCTGGTCGTCCGGATACAGCGTTTGAAGGAGGCCTGACATGGTGTCCCCGGTTGATTCCGTGTAACCCTCGATGAGCTTGGTGCCGTTGATGATGTTCGGTGGGGGGCGCGAGCGCCCGCAAGCCTCTCTGTAGGCTAGTCCCCAGGGATCGTCATTACCTGATTCGGCAATCTGGCGAAAGAAGTCCAGCTCTGCCTGCTTCATGGCTTTCTTGTATCTTCCCCGAAGGGCACGAAGGTCGTCATGAAGCCGCTGCTCAGTCTCCCCTCCTACGCGTCGTGATTGTTGCCATTCGCGCCGAGCTCTGTTGACCATAGGCCGAAATGCATCCAACTCCGGGGTCCACCATTCGTACCTGCCATCGTTTCCTTTGCCGCAACGCCCCAAAATCTCCCGGGCAGTGCGCAGCAAGATCTCCGAGTATGTTTCGCAGTACCTGGTGGCGGGAAGGCCTGGATGGATCTTGTCCATTCGGGAGTGCAATGTAGAACAGAAGTTGGCCCAGTTGACACCACGCGTCCGGAACGGCGGCAGCAGAAGTCCTGGAGACTCACCGGCTCTCGAGTCTGACCTCCCGAAGAAGGTTTTGAAAGTTATCAGCTGGTGATCGCTGAGGCTGGCGCCCTCATGTACTGTCCAGTCGCACACGTTTATGCCTCTGGTAGAGATGGTCAGGTCCACGTTTGACGTGCCGTTAGGCCCGCTGAAGGTCGAAGGCTGTCCCGAAACATTGTGCAGGAGAAGGTCTTTGCCGAGGATGAAGCCCTCCATCTGGTTTCTCCTGTACTCCGAGTCGGGTCCGCGTCCAGTATACTGCCTTCTATCGCAGTGCCACATAGGCGAGTGGGCGTTGCTGTCAACTCCTACGAGAGTAGGTTTACCTGAGAGCCGTTGCAGAACCGATTCCAAGTGCGCTATGTGGCGACCGATGTCGTGGCTGTACTGGAAGTACGCCGATACCACGTGCAGGCTGGTTTCCCCGTGAGCGACATGGACTACCGTGCAGTGCTCGTTGCTCATGTGATGAAGGAGCGTGGCTGCCATCGCGCGGTTCAGCACAAGGACGCCAGCTTTGGGGTTGGTGCCACACTGCAGAATTCCGGGCCGACCATTGTACTGTTCCTGGACCAGTACCAGGTCGAGTCGGTGCGAACTCGCTACCACTGGGAGTTCTGCGGTGGCTGCTTCCGAACCCTGTAGATTGAGCTGCCCAAACGTGATGCTGTTGACGCCCTCATCTGCTATCGGTACATCGTCTTGGCCGCTTCCTGCTGCTCGGCATGAAGCCGGGCGGGGCAGTTAACGGCTGCGGTGGTGTGGGTCGCCGCCTCCGAACGCTTGAACCGCTTGCAGGTCGCGCAGCATGTGGTTTCCGACTTGCAGACCGTGTGCCGGTGTCCAACCTCGCCGCACTTCCCGCAGGTGTCCTCTTTAGAACGGCAGTACTTCTCCGGGTGCCCGTACTGCTGGCATTTGGAGCAGCAAGTTGACCGAATGTGGTCGCAGACTTCCGCTTCGTCCCAGCCTAAGTAGACGCGACCAAGTCCCACCAGCTTGTCCCTAAGGGCCGGGGAGCACTCCAAGACGATAAGGTATTTAGGGCCCAGTTGTTTGGAGACCGCAAATTTGCACTCCTCTCGGAACCGGGAGGAGGGCCAATCCGGGTCGTCAGCCATGTTAATCCTGTACAGCTCCTCAAGGATTTGCTCCCCGGTCAACTGCGCTCGGATATATCGTAAGGCCACCCTTGGCAGCCGCGACTTGGGCTCCGCCACACGTAGTCCCGATGGTACCGCTTCACGAAGTTTCTTCGCTGACTCCTCGGAGGCTGTCCTGACGACCACCCCTGCATTGCCCACTCTGCGTACCTGCGTGACTTTTATCCCCGACTCTGATGGGTTCACCGCCAACTGCAGAGCCTTCTTGGTGTCGTCTGACGTCTTGATGGTTTCTGATCCTGCCTCGGGGTAAAATATCACCGTGGGGCCCTGGTGCGGCACCTGCATTGGCGGCTTCCCTTTCGGCATCTTCAGCGCGTTTGCGTAGCAGGGGGTCATGGTCTGCTGCTGAGGGGCGGGAGCCGAGGGCGGCCCATACTGATGTCCTGAGGTCTCTACTAACCGTAGCTTGAGCGCAGTCACCTCATGTTCTGTGTTGCTCAGCCTGAGCGCGAGGTGTGCGACCATTGCCAGGATGTCCTGGCCGTGGGCGGCGATGGATGTCTTGTCCGATATGTTCAGCTTGTTTGCACAGTTGCTGACTACGCCTATGCCTTTGACCGCCTTGTGGACGGCTTCGATGATGTCAGCCGGAGCTGGGTGGGACCTGGCTACTGTGAGGGCGGCAACCTGTGCGACCTGGGCGGTTACCTCCGGATCCTGGGACGCGGGAGCCGGCGTGGGAGCAGCGGCGGTGGGAGCAGCAGCGGCGGGAGCAGCAGCGGCGGGAGCAGCAGCGGCGGGAGCACCAGCGGTGCTAGGGGCCAATGGTGTAGGGTCTCGCGTAGGGCGGGCGGCCGACGACAGTATGCCGCCCACTGGCGGAACATTGGACGGCCTACTGGCGGCAAGCCTCCTGCGGACCGCTTCTTGCACCTCCTCGGGCGATGTCAAAAGCCGCTTATTGGAACTAGCCTGCACGGCCTGTGGTGGGGTCGAAACTGGGGTACCTGGGGGGGGGGAGCGGACCAGCGAAAATCGGGGCCTCATAGGGTTCGCTGATGCCCCTTCTTCCAGCATCTTTTCGAGGGCCAAAAGCTCCTCCTCTTTGCGGGCCATTTCTTCAGCTATGAGCAGTCGCTCCTGCTGCTCCGCACCTTCCTCCTCATCCATCCTGCTCGTCTAAGTCCCAGAGAACCGGTTCTCGTATATAAAATAAAATAACAAAATAACTTTGACAAACGTCAAACTACCGACCAAGTCGCACGTAAAACGGAACGACAGACGTCAAACGTCACCTTGACAACTGACAGATGTCAACCCGACAGGTGACAGCTGTCAGACGTCACCCGCTGTCGTGTGTCTAACCTCAAAGCACATGCGGTCCTAACCTCGAAACACGTGTTATTGTTAATCAAGATATCGGATTAAAAATCACGTAGGGAGATCAGAACTGCACCCGCAATGAAATTAGGCAATTAAAAACTAATTACAGTACCTTTAAATAGCCGGGGTATGACGATTTAACGTCCCCCGCGCTTACACTATGGCTGTAACCAAACCACTATAAAAATCCTTATCTGTATGGCACAAAACACTGAATACACTAGTATACAATATAAATAAACCACTAAGGAACAAATTGAAACAATAATAAATCACAAAACACCACGCATTTAAAAGTTATTAATTTTTAAATACGGAGCGCACTCTCGACACGTCCGCACGCCGCAACGAGCCGACGCCGAGTAGTAGATAGGGACAGTGGGAATCTCGTTAATCCATTCATGCGCGTCACTAATTAGATGACGAGGCATTTGGCTACCTTAAGAGAGTCATAGTTACTCCCGCCGTTTACCCGCGCTTGCTTGAATTTCTTCACGTTGACATTCAGAGCACTGGGCAGAAATCACATTGCGTCAACACCCGCGAGGGCCATCGCAATGCTTTGTTTTAATTAGACAGTCGGATTCCCCTTGTCCGTGCCAGTTCTGAGCTGACCGTTGAACGGCGGTCGTACAGAACCGCACCGCGCACACGCACGAGACGCGCGCACGATACGGCCTTACGGCTAGGAAGATCCGCGGAAGGCCGGAACGCGGGTCCGGATTCCGCGCCGCATGCGCGAACACGCGACGCATCGACCAGGCCCGGCACCGGCCGCATCCGCTTCCCGTCCAAACCCGACACGCCCCGGTCCTCAGAGCCAATCCTTATTCCGAAGTTACGGATCCAATTTGCCGACTTCCCTTACCTACATTATTCTATCGACTAGAGGCTCTTCACCTTGGAGACCTGCTGCGGATATGGGTACGAACCGGCGCGACATCTCCACGTACATCCCTCACCTGAATTTTCAAGGTCCGCAGAGAGTATCCGGACACCGCCGCAAATGCGGTGCTCTTCGCGTTCCGAACCATATCTCCCTTCTATAGGATTCCATGGAACTCGAACGCTCAGGCAGAAAAGAAAACTCTTCCCGGACCTCTCGGCGGCGTCTTCAGGCCACTTTGGGTTACCCCGTCGAACACTCGTCGTTAAAACGAGGGAACGATTATTGAAACGGTTCCGCTGCCGGGTTCCGGAATAGGAACCGGATTCCCTTTCGCTCAAAGGACGTTATTTATCAAATACATTAGATATGTATAAATAAAACACGTCGCATCGACATAAGATTTCTCCTTGAGCTTAGGATCGACTGACTCGCGAGCAACTACTGTTCACGCGAAACCCTTCTCCACGTCAGTCCTCCAGGGCCTCGCTGGAGTATTTGCTACTACCACCAAGATCTGCACCGACGGAGGCTCCAGGCGGGCTCACGCCCAGACCCTTCTGCGCTCTCCGCCGCGCACGTCCTACTCGTTACAGCTTAATGATATTCGACAAGCGAACATCTCAAGTGCCCGTAACGGTGGTGTATAGGCAAAACGCTTCAGCGCCATCCATTTTCAGGGCTGGTTGCTTCGGCAGGTGAGTCGTTGCACACTCCTTAGCGGATTCCGACTTCCATGGCCACCGTCCTGCTGTCATGAGCGACCAACGCCTTTCATGGTGTCCCATGAGCGTTTTTTAGGCGCCTTAACACCACGTTTGGTTCATCCCACAGCGCCAGTTCTGCTTACCAAAATTGGCCCACTTGGCACCGTCATCAAAGCTCCGGCTTCATCGTTCGAGTAAGCCGGAGTTCTCACCCATTTAAAGTTTGAGAATAGGTTGAGGTCGTTTCGACCCCAATGCCTCTAATCATTCGCTTTACCGGATGAGACTGTTCAAATCGACGCCAGCTATCCTGAGGGAAACTTCGGACGGAACCAGCTACTAGATGGTTCGATTAGTCTTTCGCCCCTATACCCAGTTCCGACGATCGATTTGCACGTCAGAATCGCTACGGTCCTCCATCAGGGTTTCCCCTGACTTCGACCTGACCAGGCATAGTTCACCATCTTTCGGGTCCCAGCATCTGTGCTCAGAGCGCGCCTGCATTCACTGATTGGAAACGAGACGCCTCGGGAGTGCGGGAACGGAGACGTACCCCGCTCCATCCTCCCTGAGCGCGCGACAAGCGCACGCCTTCACTTTCGTTGCGCCTTTCAGTTTAAATGTAATCTCAATGACTCGCACACATGCTAGACTCCTTGGTACGTGTTTCAAGACGGGTCCTGCGAGTGCCCGAAACTGGATCATCGCAGACTGAGACGCGCACAGTCCGAGACACACGGCTGCGACAACAATTTCGACGCACAAAAGTCCGCACTCGGGCAGAACTCCTGCGATATATACGTCGAACAATTTGCGTCGGGCCGGACGCGTATGAACGCGTGCGCGTTTCGTCGTAATACCGTCAGACAGCCGGCCGGCGGAACCGCAACGGTCCAACGGCCTAAAAGGCAATTGGACTCCCGTACGGAGCTCAGGCCGACGTCTAACGGGTCGCGATGTATTACTAAGGGAGAAGTGCACGCCGTCCGTGAACGTCGACGGACGCGACCCGTGTCACATGTGCACCGTGAGGCGACACGTAACATCGAGGCGCGCGCCCGTACGCCGCGGAATGACGATGAATCTCCCCGTTCGTTCATTCGAGTTTCGCAGGTTTACCCCTGAACGGTTTCACGTACTCTTGAACTCTCTCTTCAAAGTTCTTTTCAACTTTCCCTCACGGTACTTGTTCGCTATCGGTCTCGCGGTAATATTTAGCCTTAGATGGAGTTTACCACCCACTTAGGGCTGCACTCTCAAGCAACCCGACTCTGAGGAGTGTCCCTCTCGCCGCCGCCCTACGTCGCTACGGGCCTGGCACCCTCTACGGGAAAACGGCCCCGTTCAAGACGAACTTGGACAGTAGTCGCGACGACGAGAAAGCGGAACCTCCCGAACACCACATCTCCCGCGACCAGTGACGACCGCGGGATTCAGTGCTGGGCATTTTCCTGTTCGCTCGCCGCTACTAAGGAAATCCTGGTTAGTTTCTTTTCCTCCGCTTACTAATATGCTTAAATTCGGCGGGTGATCCTCCCTGATCTGAGGCCAACGATAAAAATTGGAGGCAGACACGATATCCGGTCAGCGCTACGACGACGACAACAACGGCACACGTCGTGGACGGCGTCGATGCGCTCTTCGGACGTCGAGTCCGCCTACGCGAGCGCGCGCGCGCGACGTGCATACACATATATTTCATATCACAACGCGTTCACACCTATAATATTATGTTTCACATATCACACAGTGTGTACGCGCGTATACGATATATGTGACAAAATCACATCACACGCACGCCCATACGTCTATAAATATATATTATTATATTTATACATTTTTAAAAGGACTATTGACAAATTGATGTCAATCGAACCTCCATAAGCGTACATATTTTTATAAAATACATACGCAATGTGATAAAAGTATATTTATTTATGCAGCCGGCCCTCAGACAGGAGTGGTCCTGGATGTGTCTCCACGGACCGCAATGTGCGTTCGAAATGTCGATGTTCAAATGTGTCCTGCAGTTCACACTATGACGCGCAGTTAACTGCGTTCTTCATCGACCCGCGAGCCAAGTGATCCACCGTCCAGGGTAATAGTTTTAATATACATATTACACGCTGGTAATACAAAACGTCAAAATTTAATATGAATAAATGATGAAAAATGTAAACATTTTTACCGCATTTCACACATTCCGACGCACAATAATGCACAGTACGATCGCACAGTTGACGAATTCGCGCGAGTATAAACACGTCACACAGAGATGTAGCGGAGAGAGATGTAACTGTAACGGCGCGGATTTATGCCGGTCGAAGTCGCTCAATCCACACTCCGTGTGCGTGTCACAACCGCTTTATATAACGCGACGCGAGATCGATATGTATGTATCGATCCCTCCTGTGCGATGACGATATGCGTTGTGCGACGTGTATGCGTTTAACACCTTTTCGATGTTTTATTGTAACGGATTATTTGTTGTTTTATATATATATATATATATATAAACAAACGTTAATGATCCTTCCGCAGGTTCCCCTACGGAAACCTTGTTACGACTTTTACTTCCTCTAAATGATCAAGTTTGGTCAACTTCCCAGCAACGCCGACGGCCGTGAAGCCACCGCGTGTCGGTCCGAAGACCTCACTAAATCATTCAATCGGTAGTAGCGACGGGCGGTGTGTACAAAGGGCAGGGACTTAATCAACGCGGGCTTATGACCCGCGCTTACTAGGAATTCCTCGTTTATGGGGGATAATTGCAAACCCCAATCCCCAGCACGAAGGAGTTTCAACGGGTTGCCCGGGCCTCTAGGCCAAGGAGAACATGCTGATTCCTTCAGTGTAGCGCGCGTGCGGCCCAGGACATCTAAGGGCATCACAGACCTGTTATTGCTCAATCTCGTGCGGCTCGAAACCGCCGGTCCCTCTAAGAAGAATTTTAATACGTCGCCAGTGAGTTGCGCGACCGCGAACGGCCGCGCGCACCTAAATGACGACGCCTATTTAGCAGGCTAGAGTCTCGTTCGTTACCGGAATTAACCAGACAAATCGCTCCACCAACTAAGAACGGCCATGCACCACCACCCACCGAATCAAGAAAGAGCTGTTAATCTGTCAATCCTTCCGGTGTCCGGGCCTGGTGAGATTTCCCGTGTTGAGTCAAATTAAGCCGCAGGCTCCACTCCTGGTGGTGCCCTTCCGTCAATTCCTTTAAGTTTCAGCTTTGCAACCATACTCCCCCCGGAGTCCAAAATCTTTGGTTTCCCGGAAGCTGCCCGCCGAGCCATTGTAGTAACGTCGGCGGATCGCTAGATGACATATTTACGGTTAGAACTAGGGCGGTATCTAATCGCCTTCGAACCTCTAACTTTCGTTCTTGATTGATGAAAACACCTTTGGCAAATGCTTTCGCTGATGTTCGTCTTGCGACGATCCAAGAATTTCACCTCTAACGTCGCAATACGAATGCCCCCAGTTATCCCTATTAATCATTACCTCGGAGTTCTGAAAACCAACAAAATAGAACCGAGATCATATTCTATTATTCCATGCACGAAATATTCAAGCAGCATTTTGAGCCCGCTTTGAGCACTCTAATTTGTTCAAAGTAAAATTGTCGGCCCACCTCGACACTCACTGAAGAGCATCGCGATAGGATTTTTATATTGAACCGTACTGTTACATACGATTCACCGACGATATGCTCCGCAAACGTGTCAGTATCGCCGCGGAAGCGGCGCACCGACAGCGCGCAGCACAAATGCAACTACGAGCTTTTTAACCGCAACAATTTTAGTATACGCTATTGGAGCTGGAGTTACCGCGGCTGCTGGCACCAGACTTGCCCTCCAATTGTTCCTCGTTAAAATATTTAAAGTGTACTCATTCCGATTACGAGGCCTCGTAAGAGTCCCGTATCGTTATTTTTCGTCACTACCTCCCCGTGCCGGGAGTGGGTAATTTGCGCGCCTGCTGCCTTCCTTGGATGTGGTAGCCGTTTCTCAGGCTCCCTCTCCGGAATCGAACCCTGATTCCCCGTTACCCGTGACAACCATGGTAGTCGCAGAAACTACCATCGAAAGTTGATAAGGCAGACATTTGAAAGATGCGTCGCCGGTACTGGACCGTGCGATCTGCAAAAGTTATCCAGATTCATCAAAATGTTACGACTTCGGACGCGAGGCCCTCCGCCGATTGGTTTTGATCTAATAAAAGCACTCATCCCATCGCTGGTCAGAGTTCTGATTGCATGTATTAGCTCTAGAATTACCACAGTTATCCAAGTAACTGAGTAAGATCTAAGGAACCAAAACTGATATATTGAGCCATTCGCGGTATCGCCTTAATACGGCTTGCACTGAGACATGCATGGCTTAATCTTTGAGACAAGCATATAACTACTGGCAGGATCAACCAGGGAGCTGCTGATGTTTCGCGCAATAATGCACAAACACTAGCGCCGCCTCCCGTCCGTCCGTCCGTCCGTCCGTCCGTCCGTCCGTCCGTCCGTCCGTCCGTCCGTCCACGTCGGACGGGGGCAAGACACATAGTCTAGTACGACGATCGCCTCACCGGGTGTACCGATGCAGACGTCGCGTATCGTTCATTTATAATATTATTATTATTATACAATATACTCTTTAAAGAGTTTTAGAAGCGCGCGCGTGCGCGCGAACGCACACACATTACACAAAAAGTGAACATGTGAACACCCCCCGCGCATCGCTTAACCGCGCCCATATCGAACGTTCTTACACGACCAGACACTCATTATATATCACGATACATCCCGTTGGGATGGTTAGATTCTTTTAGCACGGTCGTTTGATAATAATATCGTTCGCCCGGCGGTGGAGAGCTGTTTGAGAACCCTCAACCGTTTTACGTTTAGACAATTTTCATTATCTGTAAAATTGTTGTGGGTATGAAGAATTTTTGTGCGATCCGGACAATACATATATCCGACCAGTGAACCTCGCGCCGCGCATACTAAGCAACGCAGTCTCTCCAGTTTGACGTCCCGCACCTCGCGGGCGACAGTAAACGAGAAAACGTTACGTTCCAAAGTGCTGCGGCGCGATAATCAATCCCGTCTGTCGCGTTTCGCCTTGCGCAGGTATATTTCAACCGCGAAGCCGCATAATACGCGTAAACTGGGAACAAAGTGCAAAAAAAATTGAATTAAATAAATATATATTATTATCTGTCTCCCGTCTTCTGTCTTCTGTCTTTTGTCTCTGTACCTACCGGCCGGCGGCGGATATTTAAACAAGTCTAAACACCCCGCCCGCCGCGCCGCCTGAGAGAAGTTAAACTCTCAAACGTCAAATCGGCCAAACCGATCCACCCGTCCGCGCCGCTCTAGTAGTATGAGAGAGTCGCCCCGTGGGGGAGACACTTCTAAACGCGCGCACGCGCTGCTCGTGTTACTACAATAGAGCAGATCGTTAACACGATGTACGTTCGGCAAAAATGCGTACGATTTTAACTAAAATTACCATACTGTACATAAAAAAATATTAAAATACAATATTTTTTTCTTATATACTTGTCATATATCTTACCTTTATTTGTTGTATAGATTTTATATAGTATCATAAAATATGTAATAAGTAGGTAAAAAAAAAAAAAAAAAACATATGAAATATTAAATTGTTTACTTTTATTTAATCCCTCTCTTTTATAAACACGATCTAGTATATAATATTTGACTTTATTTAATAAAAATGTAAAAATGTAATGTTGTAAAATTTAATTTCTCCAAATAAACTTATTAATGGTAATATTTTAGTGAGTTGTGAAAAAAAACATCGTTTTGGGTATCGTATATAATAAATACATATATAAGCATGTAACATTTTTATATTTTTTGTTTGAAACGTTATAATCTAGAACAAGAAACGGGTGTCACACAAAAGTTACATAGTTTAGTAACAGTATTAATAGTAGCACCATATAGAAGAGAATATTATGTTTGCAGTTGTTTTATATATAATAAATCTAAATCTAGTACGATAGTTTAGCGTATGTAAAAATTTTCAATATTGAATATAACTCACCTCACCTTATATTTTGTGTTTATATATAGTTATAAGAACAATACATGATGAGTATGACAAAAGGTATTTTATCATCGTTATAATTATATACCGTTTATTTGTCATATATATGATAGTATGATTGTTATATTGTATGTATATAATAATTAATTAATTTTCCATTTTACTATATACATATACATACACTACTACTGTATGTAATATATTTATTGTTTATTTTGGGTGCGCCAAGTTCATATAAAATTGCAGCTTCGATTATTGGATTTCCGAAAATTTTTCTCATACAATTTTATCTCATAATGATCTTTATTGATAATTATTTTTGCTAATAACTATCGTAACTCCGAAATGTCTATATTCATAATGTTATTCAACATAAGGATCACTGTTACTACTATCTATGTTTATAAACTTTTATATCATAGTGGTATTTAGCAATATAGTTTAATATCACATTTATTTCTATACATACTAGTGGTTATTGTTAAATTTTGTATTAATAAACTTCTCTCTGATATCAACTAATACCAATATAGTGGTGAATAAGTTCAAGTAGCAGTAGGGAATAGGGACTTAGTCGCAAAACCGACTCGGATCGCGGATAGGTTAGAAGACGGAAGCGGAAGCTTCGCTCCCGCTTTCGTCTTCGAGTTTATTTTTTTTTATAAAAGAGCTGAAAAACTTGTTTACAAAAAAATATTACTTAACTAGTTAATATTCTTAGTTATGATTTATGATATTAGGACTAACAAAATTATGATATAGTATGTCCTATGTCCATTATGAAGGAAACTGTTATGAAAACCCAAATTATGAGTTCAAATCTGTTCTTAGATAATATTTACAGAAGCATTACCAAGTAGCATTTTGACGAATCAATGACGTCTTTTCTTAGTCATTTGTGACGAAAATGACGTCAAAAGAGACGTCTTTTTATCTTTCAGGGGACGTCCACATGTCGCAGGTCTGAGACGTCATTTTCAGACGTCATATTAAGAGAATCTAGTAACGTCTTCAGAAGGTGATCATTTAACGTCATTTCAAGGTATTCAATGACGTCTTTTCTTAGTCATTTGTGACGAAAATGACGTCAAAAGAGACGTCTTTTTATCTTTCAGGGGACGTCCACATGTCGCAGGTCTGAGACGTCATTTTAAGACGTCATATTAAGAGAATCTAGTAACGTCTTCAGAAGGTGATCATTTAACGTCATTTCAAGGTATTCAATGACGTCTTTTCTTAGTCATTTATTTCGAAAATGACGTCAAAAGAGACGTCTTTTTATCTTTCAGGGGACGTCCACATGTCGCAGGTCTGAGACGTCATTTTCAGACGTCATATTAAGAGAATCCAGTAACGTCTTCAGAAGGTGATCATTTAACGTCATTTCAAAGTATTTTCGAAAATATATTAAATAATGAGACGACGTATCTAGAACCAACCAACGACGTCTGAAATAACGGCCTCAAGACGTCTTCAGGTAGGGTTGTTTTAACGTAATATTGACGTAATTTTACGTGGACGTATCTAGTACCCACCAATGACGTCTCAGGTTACGGCCTCAAGACGTCTTCAGGTAGTATAGTTTTAAGGTAATATTGACGTCATTTTGCGTGGACGTATCTAGTACCCACCAATGACGTCTCAAGTAACGGCCTCAAGACGTCTTTAGGTTGTGTTATTTTAACGTAATATTGACGTCATTTTACGTGGACGTATCTAGTACCCACCAATGACGTCTCAAGTTACGGCCTCAAGACGTCTTCAGGTAGTGTTATTTTAACGTAATATTGACGTCATTTTACGTGGACGTATCTAGTACCCACCAATGACGTCTCAAATAACGGCCTCAAGACGTCTTCAGGTAGTGTTGTTTTAACGTAATATTGACGTCATTTTACGTGGACGTATCTAGTACCCACCAATGACGTCTCAAATAACGGCCTCAAGACGTCTTCAGGTAGTATTGTTTTAACGTAATATTGACGTCATATTACGTGGACGTATCTAGTACCCACCAATGACGTCTGAAGTTACGGCCTCAAGACGTCTTCAGGTAGTGTTGTTTTAACGTAATATTGACGTCATTTTACGTGGACGTATCTAGTACCCACCAATGACGTCTCAAGTAACAGCCTCAAGACGTCTTCAGGTAGTGTTGTTTTAAGGTAATATTGACGTCATTTTACGTGGACGTATCTAGTACCCACCAATGACGTCTGAAGTTATGGCCTGGAGACGTCTTCAGGTGGCGGCTGAAGGAGTGGTTTAGGGTGCTATTTTATTTTACAAATAAAACAAGAGCATAATTTTAAATAATAAATTTATGGTTCTAAAGCACAGTACGGTTTAAACAATCTCTCAGAAGACTATCAGAACTACTAAAAATAACCAGCAAAATGAGGAAGATATCATAAGCCTTCTTCTATACATGGTCTACTACAGAGGGCGGGGCGGCGAACCGGTACCTCGATTATGTTTTCCTAAAACACAGCGATTTATGGCGCTAAAGCACAGTACAGTTTAATTAATCTCTCAGAAGACTATCAGAACTACTAAAAATAACCAGCAAAATGAGGAAGATATGACATAAGCCTTCTTCTATACATGGTCTACTACAGAGGGCGGCGAACCGGTACCTCGATTATGTTTCCCTAAAAAACAGCGTTTTATGGCGCTAAAGCACAGTACAGTTTAAACAATCTCTCAGAAGACTATCAGAACTACTAAAAATAACCAGGAGTGGTTTAGGGTGCTATTTTATTTTACAAATAAAACAAGAGCATAATTTTAAATTATAAATCTACTAAAATTATTACTATCATTTATGTTTACATGGATGGACTGCACAACATTTTTTACAATATTAAAAAAGGGTTATTCCCCCCTGTTACCACAAAGTTGTTACCAATATGGTTACAACGTACGTCGCTCGTGTCCTAACACACAGCGTTTTATGGGTCTAAAGCACAGAACGGTTAAAACAATCTCTCAGAAGACTATCAGAACTACTAAAAATAACCAGCAAAATGAGGAAGATATGACATAAGCCTTCTTCTATACATGGTCTACTACAGAGGGCGGCAAACCGGTACCTCGATTATGTTTCCCTAAAAAACAGCGTTTTATGGCGCTAAAGCACAGTACAGTTTAAACAATCTCTCAGAAGACTATCAGAACTACTAAAAATAACCAGGAGTGGTTTAGGGTGCTATTTTATTTTACAAATAAAACAAGAGCATAATTTTAAATTATAAATCTACTAAAATTATTACTATCATTTATGTTTACATGGATGGACTGCACAACATTTTTTACAATATTAAAAAAGGGTTATTCCCCCCTGTTACCACAAAGTTGTTACCAATATGGTTACAACGTACGTCGCTCGTGTCCTAACACACAGCGTTTTATGGGTCTAAAGCACAGAACGGTTAAAACAATCTCTCAGAAGACTATCAGAACTACTAAAAATAACCAGCAAAATGAGGAAGATATGACATAAGCCTTCTTCTATACATGGTCTACTACAGAGGGCGGCGAACCGGTACCTCGATTATGTTTCCCTAAAAAACAGCGTTTTATGGCGCTAAAGCACAGTACAGTTTAAACAATCTCTCAGAAGACTATCAGAACTACTAAAAATAACCTAAAGCACAGTACAGTTTAAAGAATCTCTCAGAAGACTATCAGAACTACTAAAAATAACCAGCAAAATGAGGAAGATATGACATGAGCCTTCTTCTATACATGGTCTACTACAGAGGGCAGCGAACCGGTACCTCGATTATGTTTCCCTAACACAAAGCGTTTTATGGCGTTAAAGCACAGTACAAATTAAAAAATCTCAGAAAACTATCAGAACAACTAAAAATAACCAGCAAAAAGCGACTCGGCGATTTAGCGGCGGAAGATAATTTAAGCCACTTTCAACATGATCACCGTCTGATGATATTTCTCTTCGATTTAGTACTCTGGCGCATCGGTCTCGAATCCGATTTAATTTCATCATCATCAGTTTGAATGTCCGACGTTACTTCGACAAGCTTCAATTTTTTTTTTTGCTTTTTCCAATTCATCTGTGTATATAGAGATACACACATATTTCCGTCACAAAATTGTTAGTACTAGAAGCCTTTATTATTCCCTTAGTCGCCTCTTACGACATCCGCGAGAAGAGATGGAGTGGCACTATTCTAACCCGGTGACCACACAGGGTGGGAATAACACTAACATTTTTTTTTATAGGGTTTGAAAACAAAATTGTATCTCTTCTCTGCAAGATTAACAAACAGAATCACGAAATATTGGCAATATTGAAGGAAATCTAAATATAGATATGACATGAGCCTTCTTCTATACATGGTCTACTATAGAGGGCAGCGAACCGGTACCTCGATGATGTTTCCCTAAAACACAGCGTTTTATGGCGCTAAAGCACAGTACAGTTTAAAGAATCTCTCAGAAGACTATCAGAATTACTAAAAATAACCAACAATTTTTTATTTTATTTTATAGGGTTTGAAGACAAAATTGTATCTCTTCTCTGCCAGATTAAGAAACAGAATCACGAAATATTGGCAATATTGAAGGAAAAAGAGTGTGAAGGAAATCTAAATATAGATATGACATGAGCCTTCTGCTATACATTGTCTACTACAGAGGGCAGCGAACCGGTACCTCGATTATGTTTCCCTATAAAACAGCGTTTAATGGCGCTAAAGCGCAGTACAGTTTAAAGAATCTCTCAGAAGACTATCAGAATTACTAAAAATAACCAACAAAATGAGGAAGATATGACATGAGCCTTCTTCTATACATTGTCTACTACAGAGGGCAGCGAACCGGTACCTCGATTATGTTTCCCTATAAAACAGCATTTAGTGGCGCTACAGCGCAGTACAGTTTAAAGAATCTCTCAGAAGACTATCAGAACTACTAAAAATAACCAGCAAAATGAGGAAGATATGACATGAGCCTTCTTCTATACATGGTCTACTACAGAGGGCAGCGACCCGGTACCTCGATTATGTTTCCCTAACACAAAGCGTTTTATGGCGCCTAAAGCACAGTACAATTTAAAGAATCTCTCAGAAGAATAGTCTTCTGATAGCAGAATTACTAAAAATAACCAACAAAATGAGGAAGATATGACATGAGCCTTCTTCTATACATTGTCTACTACAGAGGGCAGCGAACCGGTACCTCGATTATGTTTCCCTAAAAAACAGCGTTTAATGGCGCTAAAGCGCAGTACAGTTTAAAGAATCTCTCAGAAGACTATCAGAACTACTAAAAATAACCAGCAAAATGAGGAAGATATGACATGAGCCTTCTTCTATAAATGGTCTACTAGAGGGCAGCGAACCGGTACCTCGATTATGTTTCCCTAACACAAAGCGTTTTATGGCGCCTAAAGCACAGTACAATTAAAAGAATCTCTCAGAAGACTATCAGAACTACTAAAAATAACTGCAAAGTGAGGAAGATATGACCTGAACCTTCTTCTATACATGGTCTACTATAGAGGGCAGCGAACCGGTACCTCGATTATGTTTCTCTAAAAAACAGCGTTTTATGGCGCTAAAGCACAGTACAGTTTAAAGAATCTCTCAGAAGACTATCAGAATTACTAAAAATAACCAACAAAATGAGGAAGATATGACATGAGCCTTCTTCTATACATTGTCTACTACAGAGGGCAGCGAACCGGTACCTCGATTATGTTTCCCTAAAAAACAGCGTTTAATGGCGCTAAAGCGCAGTACAGTTTAAAGAATCTCTCAGAAGACTATCAGAACTACTAAAAATAACCAGCAAAATGAGGAAGATATGACATGAGCCTTCTTCTATAAATGGTCTACTAGAGGGCAGCGAACCGGTACCTCGATTATGTTTCCCTAAACAACACAGCGTTTTATGGCGCTAAAGCACAGTACAATTTAAAGAATGTCTCAGATGACAAAAAAAAATTGAAGCTTGTCGAAGTAACGTCGGACATTCAAACTGATGATGATGAATTTAAATCGGATTCGAGACCGATGCGCCAGAGTACTAAATCGAAGAGAAATATCATCAGACGGTGATCATGTTGAAAGTGGCTTAAATTATCTTCCGCCGCTAAATCGCCGAGTCGCTTTTTGCTGGTTATTTTTAGTTGTTCTGATAGTTTTCTGAGATTTTTTAATTTGTACTGTGCTTTAACGCCATAAAACGCTTTGTGTTAGGGAAACATAATCGAGGTACCGGTTCGCTGCCCTCTGTAGTAGACCATGTATAAATAACACAACCTAAAGACGTCTTGAGGCCGTTACTTGAGACGTCATTGGTGGGTACTAGATACGTCCACGCAAAATGACGTCAATATTACCTTAAAACTATACTACCTGAAGACGTCTTGAGGCCGTAACCTGAGACGTCATTGGTGGGTACTAGATACGTCCACGTAAAATTACGTCAATATTACGTTAAAACAACCCTACCTGAAGACGTCTTGAGGCCGTTATTTCAGACGTCGTTGGTTGGTTCTAGATACGTCGTCTCATTATTTAATATAGTTTCGAAAATACTTTGAAATGACCTGAACCTTCTTCTATACATGGTCTACTATAGAGGGCAGCGAACCGGTACCTCGATTATGTTTCTCTAAAAAACAGCGTTTTATGGCGCTAAAGCACAGTACAGTTTAAAGAATCTCTCAGAAGACTATCAGAATTACTAAAAATAACCAACAAAATGAGGAAGATATGACATGAGCCTTCTTCTATACATTGTCTACTACAGAGGGCAGCGAACCGGTACCTCGATTATGTTTCCCTAAAACACAGCGTGTTATGCCGCTAAAGCACAGTACAGTTTAAAGAATCTCTCAGAAGACAAAAAAAAAATTGAAGCTTGTCGAAGTAACGTCGGACATTCAAACTGATGATGATGAAATTAAATCGGATTCGAGACCGATGCGCCAGAGTACTAAATCGACGAATTCCCTTAGTCGCCTCTTACGACATCCACGAGAAGAGATGGAGTGGCACTATTCTAACCCGGTGACCACACAGGGTGGGAATAACCCTTAAAAATACTAAATGCGAGCGGCCACTCAACATACACACTAAGGTAAACGGGTTTTGAGTTTTGGACCCAATTAACACCCACCCGTATTATGATAAAATTGTAGCGTTATAGTTTCTTATCAACTAAAGGCATTAATCATCTACATATGCGCGTAGCATTGGAAAACAAATAAATGAATTATTCCTTTCGTGAGGAGTTACTATACACTTAGTGATAAAATGCTCTATTGGAATTATATTTAAGTCAGAGAGATTTGAAACAAGATAGACGCTATTAACTCCCGAATCGTATGGGTAAGTATAAAAGGATTCATATGTAATAAATTCTTTACCGTAAATGAAAAAAGACTCTACGTCATTAGATGCGCATTTTAAAATATTGTGTATTTCAACAACTTTGTTTTTAACATAACAATAACAATCTTTTCTGCGATGTTCATACACATACATCGAAAAACCTTTGTAAATCAGCTTTTTGAAGTATTCATAGTTATTGTTACTGGTAGGAACTGGTCCAGAACCGTTATAGTAAAAGACCGAGGCTGTAACATCTACAGAATGTTTTTTTGACATGAAATCATATTCTTCAAGTCGTTTTGCAATTTGTTGCAAAGGCTTATTAGGCGACCTAACCAGACGTTTCAATACATTTAGATAATTTTCAAACGGGAATGCCGAATAATTATCTAAAGCACCATATAAATCAACATCATCACTAATGTGGCATAACATATGCACATTATATATCAAGAATTGTATGCCATAGACAGTTTTGGAATGATTTATAAACATTTTTAACAATTCGTTCGCGAAATTTGTTCCAATTTTTTCAATGTGTTTGGTTGAACAAAGAATGGTTATAGCACAGTGAAATAACATGAAGTTTTTATAAAGAGCACTTGGAAGCACATCTTTCAATACAATTGGTCCAGTATATAAAACAAACGTTCGAAATTCTGTAGCCTTCCAGCGAGCAAGTTCACTTAGTGCTCGTGGGCGTCTATTAAAATCAATTGGTATAAATTTTGCACAGTAAAGTAATTTTTCAGTTATAACATTCACTGAACGACTTGGAAGTCGAACTGATAAGTTACCACCCACCCATATGTTCAACAATTTTCTCATGACTCCCAGACATACAGCATGCATGTAATCAACTGGAAATATTTTTACTAAATCTACTGAAAGATTCAAAAGTGGCGTAACGCCTACGTGATGATCCTCATCAGATTGAGTGCGAAACTGTGCATCTGTTCTTTTATTTGCAGTGATGCTTTTGTAAATGATTCGACCTTGGACATACTCTCCTGGTTCAACACATTTATCACAAGACGAATAGCCACCGTGTGATTTTGTACATTTAATAAAAGCTTTTGCTGGTGCATCACAAACAAAACTGTGCACCTTTACGATATAATGAATTCCTTCAAAATCAAACCCATCCTTAAGAACAGTATCCAGTTCTGTAATAAATGGGTCCAAAAAACTAAATAAAGGTGAAGGCTTTGTGTGTCCACAGAACAAAGTTACTGCAAACGGCTTTGCACCAGTACAATTTTTTATGAATGCTAATATAGGCCATAGCTGTGTGTTGGAACTTTTGAAGAGGGGCAAGCCATCCACATTGAAAGATAAGGTTATTTCTTTTAAATTATTTTTACTCAATAATTTAACTTGTTTTTTTAATTGATTTAGAAGACCTAAATGTAGTATCTCACCAGAGTCTAAAACAGTAGTATTTAAATGGATTGGGGTTTTCAATAAAGTTCTACTGTCCTTCGGTAAACTAGGACAAAGTGGAGAAATTATTTTTAAAAGGCTGTCAATGGCATTATGTGGGATACTATGTTGCACGGTGGCCCAATACCTTAATTTAGAAGGCAAATCATGGATATTTTCAGATGAAGAATAGTCTACTTCAGGTGGTGGTACTTGATCACAGGAAAACTCTGATTCAACCGCTGGGGTAACGAGGACTTCACTTTCACTAATGCTGTGACTGCTATTTCCATTAGTAGTAACCGATATAGCTGTCAAATCTGATGAAGTTGTTGATATAGATGTCTCAAAACGGTGACTTGATGTAGATGCTATATTATGAAAAGATTTTAATGGGATACATGGATTACAGGTGCTTTTAAGAATTTCATTCAAAATGTTAACCTTGTCCTCTTTAAGCCTTCGCAGCATTTGACGCCGACCAACCTCAAGTCGTGTGTTCCGTTTCCTTTCAGACATCTTTAGTGCGAATTAATCGCTTCTTTTCCCTTTCGGGGGCGTGCTTTAACCAAACTTTTATGCAGTCTTCGACGTTCTTCTCCGTGGTTGTTGGAGTTGAGACCTTAATAGCTTCTGTAAATAAATAAAAAATTGTGTTCACGTTTTTGAATATAAAAATGTCCAACTTCGCAGGCAAAAATTCGTGTGTAGACTCGAAAATTATTATAACTCCAAAATAATATGCCTAGTGACGAAAATCCCATTCAGATATCTCAAAGAATTACGAAGCTACAACCGTTTTAATATTGCTTGTTAGAGATAGAAAACGCAAACGGTGTGTGACGTCACATTACAAGATGCTGCCGGCACACGGTGGGCTGGATGGCTCGAAAAGAGGACATTCGCACTTTTTTCAGAAAATCATTTTTCAAACGGATGATCAGTCCATGGTCACCTTACCATATACTTTCCATATCATTGAAGTAACAGGGTACCAAATTTCGAATCGATCGGACATACGGAAGGTAGTCAGATCCCCTCATCAACTATTAAAGAGCTGATGATCTTCAAACGGCTGAACAGATTTTCATGAAACATGGCTAAGAACACTCGGGTTCAAATTATCTAGGATACAAAAAAACCGCATTCAAATCGATCCATCCGTTTGGGAGCTATGATACCACAGACAGATACACAGACACGTTTAACTTATAACACCCCTCTCTATGTGTCGGGGGTTAAAAAGGTCTAATTTGCATCAGGTCACACATATGAATTACATTAGGGACTAGCTGTCAAATAATTCAACGGCGTCTTATGAATATTAGGCCTTAGAAACGCAACGTTAGGTCCAGCTGGCAATTTTGACTTATTTATTACCTGTCAAACGCACGTTATATAAAACGTGAGAGCGCGATATCCAATGACAAGTTACGAGTAATACTCTTTTCAAGAAGCGGCAAACATCTTTGTTCAAATTACGACTGTATGTCAAAGCATGTAAAGTTATTTCTTGCAGAAAGATGCGATATAAAATAAAATGACAATATGCATGTAGCCTGATATTTATAAAATCTCGGTTGCAAAACGTCTACATAATCGAATGACAAGAAAAACACAGAGAGGTTCTCGTGAGCCCAACCGCGCCTGCTTTTGGTGTGGCAAAGCCTAGCTAAAGATATAGGCTAAAGATCTAGTGCATAGTTTTTAATATATAAATGAGAAATTGTACATACCAATGACAACAGCACAAAGCAGAAGTTGCGAAAAAGGTTTTTTATTTGTGCGTTTTCCATAAAAGTTGAATTCCGTAGCAAAACCATCAGTTACAAGGAATTTCAGAACTCTTGAGACTTTAAATGACAAGTCCCGCCCTCCAATTCTTCTCAAGTATTCAACCTGTAAACATAAAATCCTATGAATGATGTACCTACTTTTTTTTTATGGGAATCCCAATTGAAAGCTTAAAAATTTAAATTATCTGTTTTCTTAATCTAAAGCTATTTGATATAAAGTATAATGAAATAGTACTTTAATAGTACATTACGTACCTAGCCCCACCTTCGGTTTGGGCCACAAACACCTGCGATCTGGGCCATTCACGAATTCACCGCCCGTGGTGAGTACACAATTTTACGTCTTCATCTGGCCACAATGCGAGTTTTACCGTACGCGCAGCGTGCAGTAAAACTCGAAATTTGGCCAAGTGTGACGTAAAATACATTAAGTTTAAATCAATGTAATATTTAAACTTAATGTATAAATATACTTATTGTAAAATTTAAAATGACATACAACTTACCAAATTGTTTTTCTTATCTTGGTCTTTTAACAACAATTCCAACGCGATTAAGTCTGTCGAGGACTTTAAAGGAAATTTAAAATCATTATTTAGATTTCCTTCACACTCTTTTTCCTTCAATATTGCCAATATTTCGTGATTCTGTTTCTTAATCTGGCAGAGGAGAGATACAATTTTGTCTTCAAACCCTGTAAAAAAATGTTATTGTGAATGCTGTTAACTCATAGGCAATCAATGTTGAAAAAAAAAAAAACTTTGTTTTTACCAGGATTCTGGGTAAGCTCCTCGTCTGCACCTGCAAGAAATCAAACCACTATAGAAACGAAAAGTTAGCTGTTTAGGAGAAAAATAATTTAATAAAAAAGTAAAATTTAAAATTTAAAAAACCCCCCGACAAAAAATAAAGTACAGTTAACAAGCTAGTGTAGCAGGTGTGGCTTTTTCTACTTTGTCGCTGTGTGTCACATTCATTAGTAAGATGGACACACTGAGCTGCAAGTGATAAAATGGTATGTCATCTTACAAGTGCAGGGGCCCGTTTCATGAAGCTACAAGTTACAGATTACAAGCGGAAGTCTCTTTTCAATACCTTTTGATAGAAAGAGACTTCCGCTTGTAATTTGTAACTTGTTGTTTCATGAAACGGGCCCCAGATGGATAGATATGGTAGTATTAATCTCTAGTCCTACTTAGGAAATTGTGTAATGTATAGAAATAACTTATTTAAGTTACCAGCAGCCTGTTTTGTTGGTGTGGTATGGACAACCTGTTGAGAAACGCTTGAGCCGGGTTGGTCATCAAAAGACAAGTTAATATCTGCAAACAAAAGAACCCACAGGTAAAGTTTTTAGACAGGTAAAGCAAATCAAACCTGTCGAAGAAGGTAAAAGATAAAATCATAATATTATACGACTCTTGGTAGTTGTGTGAAGTTGTTTAGTTTAAATAAAAACAATAAATCAAAATTACCTACATTCAGAGAACTGTTTTTTAAGCGGCGGAGGATGATTTAAGCCACTTTCATCATGGTCATCGTCATCGGATGATATTAATCTCTTCGATTTTGTACTCTGGCGGATCGGTCTCGAATCAGGTTTCGTTTCGGCATCAGATTGAACGTCCGACGTTACTTCGACAAGCTTCAATTTTTTTTTTGCTTTATCCAATTCATCTGTGTATAGAGAGATACACACAAACTTCCGTCACAAAATTGTTAATAACAATACAACATGCAGCATAGCTGTGAAAGTGAATTTAGGAACAATCATTATTTAGCCTTTTACATGTATGTAAGTACATCGTTTAAGCCTGCCATTTGCCTAAGTGTAGGTCCGTGCGCATGATATGCAATATCTCAAATATGGATACCAAAATGCAAGGCTAAAACAACATCGCCTTTGCCTCACGCTAACCCTCATGTGGATTCGGATACTTGAGTTGTATTTGTAGCTATGCTACAACATAAAACTTACCAGTTTCGTAGAAAGTTCTCTGTATATGATACGTTTGCCATGTCGGATCCGGCGGGCGATTTTTACAAAGCAATTTATCAAATGCTCGTGTGTCCCTTACAGGCGGCCAGTACACCTACATAATACACATGTTTCTATTAAAAAATATTTTGAATGGTTTTATGCTGATTGTCACCGAAGTTACGCGTAGGTGTACCAAATTTCAGCTAAATCAGACACCGGGAAGTGGTTCAAGTCTAGCTTGCAAGATTTGACCCGAACAAACGAAACAAACATTGAAAGTTAAATAAAAGCTTGTAAAAAAACGTGATCAACAAGTCAGGTTAAACCAATGGTTAAGCATTATAAAGGACTGCGTGAATTAAATAAAGGTAGGTAAGCATGGCATTATTGCATTTAGCGGCACACGCACACGCCATAACAAACCAAACAACCCCGTAGTGGTTATATTCTCTTTGCAACCCAGAAACGAAAACATGCCATGTCATGGCGCCAGCAGACTCATAACGGTCATTGATGACGCCACCGATATAAGTATAATAAAAGAATAATACCTCAGTTTTTCTTGGTGTTATCCATTTTTCATGCACGATGGATATTGTGCCCCCGTCTTCAGGGGAAAACTGCACGATTTGATACATTAATTGTATCTTTTTACAGCTTGAAACTTAACTCCGTTAGCAGCGCGAACGAAAAGACAAAAGAAAGGAAAGAAGGCAGTGTTGCCACCGTCAGTCCATCGTTAAGTAACATTACATAACCGATTTTGAAGTTTGGAGCGGTCGATTTCTGATGAAAATAATCGAACGGACACATTGGTCACATATATTTCCTTACTTTATAAACTCACTAGCTTCTGCCCGCGACTCCGTCCGCGTGGAAATCGTTTATATCGCAGCTCCATACAAAGTTCAACCCCCATTTCATCCCTTTAGGGGGTGATTTCCAGGATGAAAACTATCCTATGTCCTTCCCCGGGATTCAAACTATCTCCATACCAAATTTTATCGCAATCGGTTCAGCGGTTTAAGCGTGAAGAGGTAACAGACAGACAGACAGACAGACAGACACACTTTCGCATTTATAATATTAGTATGGATTCTAGAAATACCGTGATAGAATAAATTAATTAAGAACGTTAGGCTGTTTCATTGTATACGTGTACAAAAAAAAACAGAATATTTTCTATTAAGAGAATAGAAATCGATTAGTCCGGAGCAATAATCGATTTTATTTAGAAATTGGTTTCATGGTTTCAAATTTCACTAAATTATTATTTATTCGAGAGCTCAAAACTCGGTTCATCATGCATACACGTTAATCTCTTCGGCTGCGCGAAAGCTCATGAACGTATTTCTGCATGACACCAAGTTCACCAAGTTGGTGCCTCCTCCATCCATTTCTATTTAATTAACATAATTATGTAGGCGGATCGTGTGTTGTATTTATATTTTACTGACGAAACCTGTGGTGGATGCATTATCTGTGGAATGACGAAACCTGCGCTGTGGATCTTGATGGTACCTATGTAGTGGTTCAGTTTTATGGGGTGTATACATGGCATGATTTGTCAGCCCCAATTCATCAGAAGCTGACTAATTGGTATCGTGTGGAGGCATGTTGCACTGCTGATCCAACTGTCAAACGAGTTGTCCTGACTAATTGTGTGCACATGTGGTCGGATTGTTACTTCTGTACGCTACACCCAATTATGACTTCGTCATGTTGTACTGACAGATTGGGGTAAAATCACATAATCTGTATACCCCATTATTCTTTTTTGTTCTTTTTTCTTACAACAATACATTTCAACTGTTTCAATAATTTTAAGGGTGGGTCAATCATCATTAAACACTTTGTATAAGTTCATGTATTTTACTTTCGAAACAGAAGTTTAATTCGAATTAGAAAAAAAACTATTATCAAAATTGTATTAAGCATATTGCTCGAATAATATAAAAGTCATATACGAGTATATCATAACAACTTTTGCCATCACGTTTATACAGCATATTTTATTTTTAACATAAAAATGGTTATATTTATTTTTATTCATCTGAATACTTGTTTATGACAGTGCATTATGTGTTATGAAATGATGCTAAGTGTTATTATAGTGATAACGTTATTCTTTATAGTGATAAATATATTTTTTAAAGATTTAGGCAGGAAACGGGGCCGGGCCGGTTTTTGAGACTTAGAAAATTTTTGATATATATTTTTTTATTTTCTTTTCTTATCGTAAAAATGCGTAAAAATAAGCATGTTTCATTAGTAAAACTTTTTTTTTCAGATATATATTTACCGAGATATTTTAAACAGTTCTAGGACTGAAAAAAAATCGGTATCGTGAGCGTACTCCCATCTTAAAGGCCGGCAACGCACTCACAACACCCCTGGTGCTTCAAGTGTCCATGGGCGGCGGTAATCGCTTACCATCAGGTGATCTGTCTGCTCGTTTGCCTCCTATATCATAAAAAAAAAACCGACTCGGATGGCGGATAGGTTAGAAGATGGCGGCGGGAGCGTTCGTGGTTATTTTCTTTTAATAAAACAGCGGAAAAACTTCTTTAGAGAAAAGTTTTTCAAGTAAAAGATGTTTATTTTGACGTATTCTATACGTAACAATCATTAGTTATTTCAATCATAGGTGTTATGACACCATTTTAGCAAAAAAAAATACTAAGTTCTGAAATGTCCCTGATTGCTCCACCCAATAATGAACTTTGAACCGCTCTAGTTCGTAAACGGTCAAGTTAATAAAAAAAAAATGTATGCATTCTTTCAAGTTCTTATAAAAAACTGGTAAAAACGGAAAAAAAAACTCGTAAATTTTGTTAGTCCTAAAATTGCCCCCCCTTTGCTATACTCTGACCGAAGATACTATAGAGTCATGATCAAAAATACGCCTGGTGAAATGTTTTTTATTGTAATCTACAATAATCTTCATGCAGCCAGCACTCATATCACGAAACGGCGCGGCGCGCCAGCTCTCTCGATTTTTATCGCACTATCCATATCTCTCTTATTAGAACACTTAAAAAAAGAGGTGCGAGAAAAATCGAAAGTATGTCGCGGCCGTCTCATGATAGACGTGCTGGGTGAGTGAATAAAGAGCTAAATTGTTTATCTTTTAAAACGTCTTTTCATGGTTGATTGATTGTTGGTTGTTGATTTAAGGTAGTAAGGAGGACATACCTACTTAATATCTTTGAAACACTAATGTAATATATCGAGAAATTATGAAAATAATATATATTAATTAATTTTAAAGTTAATTATATGAATCTAGATTTAAGATCAACAAATATTGAGTGCCCTTTACAGGGTGTCATGTACCTACCATCTATTATGCTTGTAACACCTCAATGTACTATGAACATGACTACAATATAATAAAGAATAAAATGTACTTTGCGGAACCTCGTGACTTTTTTCGGATCTTTTCAAGGCTCAGATCACATCGAAATCGAATCGAATTCCAGTGCTGGCAACACTGAACCGGCATTTTACTGAAGCGTGTTTTGCGAGTTTGGCGTCTACACGGAACAGTGTTGCCGGTGCGGATCTTTTGGTCCAATTTCGGATAATTCAGACCTCTGGCGGATTTTGTACGGATCCTGACGGGGGGGGAGGGGGGTTCTTAAACTTAGAAAAAAAATTTTTTTTTTAAACTTTCTTTTCTTATCGAAAAAAATGCATGAAAATAAGCATGTTTTATTCATTCAACTTTTTCTCTCAGTTCGATATTTACCGAGATATTTGGGTTCAAATGTCAGTCATTTAAACGGTTCTGGGGCTTAAAAAATTTGGGTTCGTGAACCGACTCGGATGGCGGATGGGTTAGAAGATGCAGATGGCTTCTTCGTGGTTATTTTTTTTTTAATAAGAGCGGAAAAAAATCTTTCGAGAAAAGTTAGCAAGCTAGATCATTTAACATCACATAACATTTAATCATTTAAAATAGGTGTTAGTATGACACCACTTTGGCAAAAAATTAAAAGTGCTGAAATGTCCCTGATTGCTCCACCCAATAATGAACTTTGAACCGCTCTAGTTGGCCAACGGTCAAGTTAATTACAAAAATATATCAATAAAACATGCTTATGTATTCTTCAAAGTTTTTATCAAAAAACTAGTAAAAACCCAAAAAAAAAAGCTCAGAAATATTGAGTCCTTAAATCGCCCCTCCTTTGCTATACTCTGGCTGAAGATGCTATAGTATTAGCATTCCTATGTGCATTATGACAGAGCTGTCATCCCAGTACAATAAACGTCAAATTTGGTATAATTTGTACTAGGATGACAGCTGTCAAATGACGCAAATAGGAATGCTAAGACTATATAGAGTTATGATCAAAAATACGCCTTGTGAAATGTTATTTATTGTAATCTGCAATATGTTTTGTAATATACTCGTAATGTTCATGCAACCAGCACGATTATCACGAGACGGCGCGGCGCGCGATCTCTCTCGATTTTTCTCGCACTATCCATCTCACTCTTACTGGAACACTTAGAAAGAGAGGTAAGTATAGTGCGAGAAACATTGAGAGAATGTCGCAGCCGTCTCATGTCATGATAGACGTGGTGGGTGAGTGAATAGAGCTAAATTGTTTATCTTCTAAAACGTCTTTTCATGGCAGATTTCAGCTAGTAAGGGCATACTTACTTAATATCTTTTAAACACTAATATATCGAGAAATTATGAAAATGTACTTTGCATCCGCAAAGGATCCCCTCGCGACTATTTTCGGATCTTCTCAAGGCTCAAATCGCATCGAATCAAATTCCACTGCTGGCAACACTGACACGGAAGTAAACTAGTGGTTATATTCTCTTTGCTAGTGTCTTGTGTGTCTTGTAGTTTAGGTCATTGTGTAAATAAATAAGATAATAAGTGCAATCTTGTAATATTATGAGAGATGGTGACAAGATGAACATAACTCTTTCAATCCAACATTGAGATATCAGTAATGGTACGTTATATAAGTGATTATGTTCCGTTCATAAACTTGTTTAGGTCCATGATCAATGATAATAATTCACTTGACGACCTTCAAAGCTATTTGAGGTCTTACCTGAAGTGGTTCTCCCACTGGATCTCATCAAAAACCTGCCACTCACAGGCGATAGTTACAAACAGGCAATTAAATTGATGAATCAATTCTATGATAGGTACAGTAATAAGTTCAGAACAGTAAATGAGCATGGGATGCTATATTATTGTGTGTGCTCTCTCGAAAATTAGATGCGTACACTGCTCGGGCCGTATCACTATCACCTTGAGCGAGACGCCAGCGAGGAGGCTTCGGTGGATGAACTACTCGGCTACCTGGAGAAGTGGGCGCTAGCTATGGAAAGTGCTGAGCCTGAGAGGCTGCAGCCTCCAACAGCATCGGGCCAGCATCGCCAGCCAGCAGCCTACAACAAGTTGGCGGCGTATGTAACCAGCCAGCCACAACAATGTGAATTTATACTGTAAGTTGAATGACCATAAATTATTTGCTTGTATTAAATTTAAGTTAATACCAGCCCATGAGTGATTAAAGTTTGTTAATGTGAAGAGCTTGTGTACAACATGCTTGGGTACACACAAGGGAAAGTGCAAATGTGACACCAGCAACTGTGCTTCCAACTGCACCAGCTCTGACTACGGCACATATTGCTGACACAGAATAGGTTGCTGCATCACCTGCTGCGTGAGCAGCAGGCAATAATAATAATGATGTGCTTCTTCCAACAGCAAAGGTGAGAGTGCTAGCTAGGGATGGCAGAGAAGTGCATCTCTAGGCGCTCCTTGACAGCGGGTCTCAGCTGAGCTTTATATCTCAGAGAGTGGTGCAGCTACTTAACCTGACACCTGCCACTGCAAACGCAAATATAATAGGCCTAACCAATGCTAAAAGTTATGTTAAATATTGTGTGCCTATAGAAATACAATCATTAGTAACACAATATAAAGTAAAAACTAACTGCCATATTAGTAGGAGATCTTAGGGTCATCACCTTGCATTTTTGAGAGCAAACCGTTTGGAACAGGTGTTTCTGGGGGTGAACTGAGCTGATTTAGCCCGTTTGCCACGAGGTTCCCCCCAGCAGGTGGGCAGGGGCGGGGGGGCTGGGGGGGAAGTGCCTCCGGCAAGCTTCACTCTAAGCTTTACATCTGCATACATCTAGCAACTATATCAAGTTTGGTGTCTTTTTCGTATAATTCGAGAATGAAGAATTCATTTTTGTGACTAAATTTTCACTCACCCATACAAAAAATACGTAAAATTCTAAATTCAAAAAAATCTTTACCTTTTTTTTTCGAAAATCCTCTACAGAATTAAAACTATTAAGATTAGCTCTAGAAAAAAAAATAACTGTGAATAGCCCAGTTATCTTACTATATAAAATAATAAACTTGTCAACCATTTATGCCTTATAATTGTAATAAAAAAAAATGTTTTGTGTCGCACCGTGGGCCTTGCTGAAGTCGGTATTTAGTTTAATGCGTAGGCAATTAGTTTAAGCACGCATTCACTTTAAAACATTATTCTACACTAGTATTTAGTGTATAAATCAAGGAAATACTAAAATATTTTGCAATTTCGGTCCAGTTTTCTAGATACACCAACTGCATAAATAACTTTGTTATCCCATAAAAATATATAGGATTACCAAGTTACATTTGCAGTGAATGGGACGAAAAAGAAAGAATGGGACTGTCCTGCATTCATAATTTGTATGTATTAATAACACATTAACCTACAAGAAGAAGTGAGATCCCATAAAAAAACATTACATGTAAAAAAGATGCCAACACTCGCATAGAATAAAGTTTTAAAGTGAATGCGTGCTTAAACTAAATGCCTACGCATTCAACTAAATACAGACTTCAGCACGGCCCACGGTGCGACACAAAACTTTTTTTTATAATACAATTATAAGGCATAAACGGTTAACAAGTTTATTATTTTATATACTAGGATAACTGGGCTATTCACAGGTATTTTTTTTTCTAGAGATAATCCTAATAGTTTTAATAGTTAGTCTCAATTGCTCAAAGGTTAGCTGGAAGAGATCCCTTATAGGGATAAGTTCGCCTTTGTACTTTGATCTATTGTGTGACATGTATATTCTTTAACCTGTTATTGTGTACAATAAAGTGCTTACATACATACATACATTTAATTCTGTAGAAGATTTTCGAAAAATAAACAATAAAGTTTTTTTTTGAATTTTTTATATTTTTTGTATGGGTGAGTGAAAATGTAGTCACAAAAATGAATTCTTCATCCTCGAATTATACGAAAAAGACACCAAACTTGATATAGTTGCTAGATGTATGCAGATATAAAGCTTAGAGTGAGGCGCGCAACACCTGTTCCAAGCGGTTTCCTTTGTCTCAAAAATGCAAGGTCCCCTTAGAAAACGGGCCCTAAGATTTCCTACTATATGGTTGAAGATATAACCTGCAGACTACCCCAAAACAAGCTTGACTTGACCAATTTAAAAATTCCACCTGGCATCAAAGTAAAATTCAATTGTTAATGGGTGCTGATGTATTTTTTCAGTCATTCCTGCCGATGGAGCCGACTGTGCAGCCTTCGAGCACCGAGCGGCCGCAGCCGACGATCCAGCCTGGCAGTCTGCAGCGCCAGGATGCAACGGTACTACAGCGGGATGCAGCGCAGCAACAGCCTGAGCCGTCACTACAGCCAAGCATAGTGAATACACAATTTGGTCATCGGGGGTAGCATCCCTACACACAAACTCTCCAAAGTGTGCAACAAGGTATCTTTAAAATGTACTACTTCTTGTGATTCTGTGCTCTCCGAATCCCTGGCACAGTTCTGGCAGACTGAGTGTCCCTCAAACTTTTAATGAAAGGTCTTCAGAGCAAGATCTCTGCGAGGATATATTTAAAAGGACTGTTCAGTTGGAGAACAATCAGTTTCAAGTTGCACTGCTGCTTGTAGTTGGACTGCAAGTTAAGTTGCCTCTTGATAAAGTTAAGGATACATTAGGTGACTCATTAATCTCATTAATTATGTAGATATAGAACAGAAAAAACCTACCCGGGGCATGATGGTTTAGTGAAGGCGGTTGAAGTCAAGTCATCTAATGGTAATAGTCACACACGCTCCATCACTAAAGTAAGCTTGCTCCCCTTAGATGATGATTAAATAATATGTAAGAAAACAATGTGATAAATAATATGTAAGACGTTTAAATGTGACTAAGTATATCGCTTATGTTCTTTATGCTGTAACATTAGCTGTATGCTAATTGTAATTTTATTTCCTTAGCTTAAGGTTTATATTAATGTAACTGTAATTACTAATTTTAACTAATGCAAGTATAAGTTTTATATTCTTAAATGACAGTTATGTTATATCATTCCTGCCGCCCCCAACATGTTGGCACCACTGCCAGCATTAAAATATTAAATTGTAGTTATGTTGGCACCCATGCCGTTCACACAACTAGTGTTGTAATCTAGAAACTCATACTGTTTGGTATAATATAGTCTGTGGCTTCCGCTAATATCCGCCCTACGAGACGGACGTACTACTTTAATAAATGTGATCTCCAATTGTATGTATTGGGTATTCATTATAAGACAATAATAAATTCAGTGTATCTACGAAGACCAGCATTATTATTTAATAGAAATACAATCCGCTACAGAAACCAACACAGAGAAACATATACTTGACTCTGTTTCGCTCCCAGAAATTATCATACCGTCTTGCTGTCACTTGACTTAATAATAAATCAGACTATACACCTTGCCTTCTGTTAATGTATTTCGTAATGTATTATGTACTATTGTAGATTTATAGTGCAAACATACGTCTCAATTTAAGAGTGGTCTGAACGCTCAGTTCTTCATACAAACTTAGTTTGGTTCTCATTTTAAAAAGGCTTACTGAAGTAACATGACACTTGCTGAATTACTTTCATAGTTAGGCTAGGTCAACGAAAAGTATTCCCTTGACAGTGTCAAAATATGTTTTTGCGGCATAAAACGGCCGCATCTTTGCGCGTGACGCGGCAGCGTCCAGCGAAGCGCCATAACCGAACATTATATTTTTTTCGTATTTGAATATAAAATAGCATCTTAGGAGTGAATTTCTTGTGACTTGGCAATCACACAATACTACATAATTTTAGGTAAGTATGCAAAAATCCATAAATACAGTTAAGTTGTGTGATTGCCACGTTGCAGAAATTTATTTAGCAAGCAAATAAAGATTAATAAGAATGCCTGAGACTTGGCTCTACGAAATATCTCACAACTTTTTACGGTGTAAGAGTTTCGAGACTTGGCCTCTTTTTTACATGGATTTTTTTTTATGGGATGCATTTGACCAATTAGGACGCCGTCATGAGAAAGTCAAAATTAAAAGACATGAACGCACAAAAAATTAAAAGCCGTTGGCTTATCATAACTTATCATTGCCGTCCAAATTATTCTTTAAAGTGACGTAACCTGTAAGTCCTTTAAAGGGCAATTAAGTACTAACTTTGAAATGACTACAGAGCGACGTTGTTTGAAGGTCAACATTAGAACTTATCATTGACGTCCAAATGTGTCTTCAAAGTGACGTAAGCTTTAAGTCCTCCAAAGACCAATTCAGGACTGACTTTAAAATGACTTATGATCGACGTCGTTTCAAGGTCATCATTAGAACTTATCATTGACGTCCAAATATGTCTTTAAAGTGACGTACGCCGTAAGTCCTGTAAAGACCAATTAAGGACTGACTTTAAAATGACTTGAGATTGACGTCGTTTCAAAGTCAACATTAGAACTTATCATTGACGTCCAAATATGTCTTTAAAGTGACGTACGCCGTAAGTCCTGTAAAGACCAATTAAGGACTGACTTTAAAATGACTTGAGATTGACGTCGTTTCAAAGTCAACATTAGAACTTATCATTGACGTCCAAATATGTCTTTAAAGTGACGTAAGCTTTAAGTACTCTAAATACCAATTCAGGACTGACTATAAAATGACTTGAGATTGACGTCCTTTCAAGGTCAACATTAGACCCTGTCACTAACGTCAAAACATGTCCTTAAAGTGACGTAAGCTGTAAGTCCTCTAAAGACCAATTAAGGACTGTCTTTAAAATGACTTGACATTGACGTCCTTTCAAAGTCAACATTAGAACTTATCATTGACGTCCAAATACGTCTTTAAAGTGACGTATGCCGTAAGTCCTCTAAAGACCAATTAAGGACTGACTTTAAAATGACTTGAGATTGACGTCCTTTCAAGGTGAACAATAGATCTTACCATTGACGTCCAAATATGTCTTTAAAGTGACGTACGCCGTAAGTCCTGTAAATACCAATTAAGTACTGACTTTAAAATGACTTGAGATTGACGTCCTTTCAAGGCCAACAATAGAACTTACCATTGACGTCCAAATATGTCTTTAAAGTGACGTAAGCTTTAAGTACTCTAAATACCAATTCAGGACTGACTTTAAAATGACTTGAGATTGACGTCCTTTCAAGGTCATCATTAGACCCTGTCACTAACGTCAAAACATGTCCTTAAAGTGACGTAAGCTGTAAGTCCTCTAAAGACCAATTAAGGACTGTCTTTAAAATGACTTGAGATTGACGTCCTTTCAAAGTCAACATTAGAACTTATCATTGACGTCCAAATATGTCTTTAAAGTGACGTATGCCGTAAGTCCTCTAAAGACCAATTAAGGACTGACTTTAAAATGACTTGAGATTGACGTCCTTTCAAGGTTTACAATAGATCTTACCATTGACGTCCAAATATGTCTTTAAAGTGACGTAAGCCGTAAGTCCTGTAAATACCAATTAAGTACTGATTTTAAAATGACTTGAGATTGACGTCCTTTCAAGGTCAACAATAGAACTTACCATTGACGTCCAAATATGTATTTAAAGTGACGTAAGCTTTAAGTACTCTAAATACCAATTCAGGACTGACTTTAAAATGACTTGAGATTGACGTCCTTTCAAGGTCAACATTAGAACCTGTCACTGACGTCAAATTATGTCCTTAAAGTGATGTAAGCTGTAAGTCCTCTAAAGACCAATTAAGGACTGTCTTTAAAATGACTTGAGATTGACGTCCTTTCAAGGTCAACAATAGAACTTACCATTGACGTCCAAATATGTCTTTAAAGTGACGTATGCCGTAAGTCCTCTAAAGACCAATTAAGGACGGACTTTAAAATGACTTGAGATTGACGTCCTTTCAAGGTCAACAATAGATCTTACCACTGACGTCCAAATATGTCTTTAAAGTGACGTAAGCCGTAAGTCCTCTAAATACCAATTCAGGACTGACTTTAAAATGACTTGAGATTGACGTCCTTTCAAGGTCAAGATTAGAACTTATCAATGACGTTCAAAAATGTCTTTAAAGTGACGTAAGCTTTAAGTCCTTTAAATACCAATTCAGGACTGACTTTAAAATGACTTAAGATTGACGTCGTTTCAAGGTCAACATTAGAACCTGTCACTGACGTCAAATTATGTCCTTAAAGTGATGTAAGCTGTAAGTCCTCTAAAGACCAATTAAGGACTGTCTTTAAAATGACTTGAGATTGACGTCCTTTCAAGGTCAACGATAGAACTTACCATTGACGTCCAAATATGTCTTTAAAGTGACGTACGCCGTAAGTCCTGTAAAGACCAATTAAGGACTGACTTTAAAATGACTTGAGATTGACGTCCTTTCAAGGTCAACAATAGACCCTGTCACTAACGTCAAATTATGTCCTTAAAGTGACGTAAGCTGTAAGTCCTCTAAATACCAATTAAGGACTGTCTTTAAAATGACTTGAGATTGACGTCCTTTAAAGGTCAACATTAAACCCTGTCACTAACGTCAAATTATGTCCTTAAAGTGACGGAAGCTGTAAGTCCTCTAAAGACCAATTAAGGACTGTCTTTAAAATGACTTGAGATTGACGGCCTTTCAAGGTCAACAATAGAACTTACCATTGACGTCCAAATATGTCTTTAAAGTGACGTATGCCGTAAGTCCTCTAAAGACCAATTAAGGACTGACTTTAAAATGACTTGAGATTGACGTCCTTTCAAGGTCAACAATAGACCCTGTCACTAACGTCAAATTATGTCCTTAAAGTGACGTAAGCTGTAAGTCCTCTAAATACCAATTAAGGATTGTCTTTAAAATGACTTGAGATTGACGTCCTTTCAAGGTCAACAATAGACCCTGTCACTAACGTCAAATTATGTCCTTAAAGTGACGTAAGCTGTAAGTCCTCTAAATACCAATTAAGGACTGTCTTTAAAATGACTTGAGATTGACGGCCTTTCAAGGTCAACAATAGAACTTACCATTGACGTCCAAATATGTCTTTAAAGTGACGTATGCCGTAAGTCCTCTAAAGACCAATTAAGGACTAACTTTAAAATGACTTGAGATTGACGTCCTTTCAAGGTCAACAATAGATCTTACCATTGACGTCCAAATATGTCTTTAAAGTGACGTAAGCCGTAAGTCCTCTAAATACCAATTAAGGACTGACTTTAAAATGACTTGAGATTGACGTCGTTTCAAGGTCAACATTAGAACCTGTCACTGACGTCAAATTATGTCCTTAAAGTGACGTAAAGTTTAGGGCTTTTTATGACCTTAGTAGGATCGAACCTAAAATTGACGTCCTTGTAACGTCCGCTGTAGACGTTTAAATTACTGACCTAATAATCACCTATGAACGACGTCGCCTATGCGTCGCTGACGTCAGCTTGCTACCTGGGACGGAACCCTAAAAACGAGGTGTGCAAATACCCTTACGGGTCTCATGTTCATTTGCCTGCTCTTATAACTAGCAGATAATTGAGACATTCGCTGTGCACGGCAATTTTGTAGTAGCGGTCAATATATGGCACAGGATAATGTTGCATTCGGAGCCGAACAGTAAAATAGTTTAATAATCTGCTACACTTACCGATTCTATGCTGTCATCATTTATGTCCGAGCCATTTTCTTGCCGTTTGGGGGACATGTCCCAACCGTCTGCTTGTAGTCTGGTAGACAAGGCCAAACGATTTTCTTGTGATCTACCAGACAAGTCCAAAGCATTTTCTTGTAGACTGGCAAACATGTCTAAAGCATCTTCTTGTAGACTGGCAAACATGTCTAAAGCATTTTCTTGTGGTTCAGGCGACCAGACCGAGCCATTTGGAAGCGGTTTGGGGGACATGTCCAAACCATTTGCTCTTGTGGCTTTCGCGATTCTGTACATGTGTTTTCACTATCAGGCACATCTTCCGCTTTACTGTGCAAGGCGCCTTGGCCCTTAACAGTTGATGAACTCTGAGGATCAAACCACCAATGAGAAATAATTACCCTCAAACTGTAATCTATATATATAAACGTAAAAGTCCTGACTGACTGACTCACTCACTTAAATCAACGCCCAGCCCAAACCGTTGAAACTAGAAAGCTGATTTGTTTCACAATAGGTAGGTTAACGCAGGTTAACCTACCTAAAATTCCACCCTCAAGTGGGTAAAAAGGGGGTTGAAAGTTAGTATGGGAATGGAGTAATAAGTGAGAGACTTGAAACCTTGTGTATGGATTCCTTATTACAATACAAGAAGAGCAATTTTAGGGTCTTGGAAAAACCACCCCTAAGCGGGTTAAATACGGGTGCAAACTTGCAAAGTAAGTTCGGGTGAAATTTAGAGAAAGAATAGAGATAGTTTGAGTCCCGAGGAAGGCCATAGAATAGGTTATAGCCCGGAAATCATTCCCTAAGGGGGTGAAATGGGGGGTGAAAGTTTGTACGGAGCTACGATATAAACGAGTCCCACGCGAACGGAGTCACGGGCAGAAGCTTATAAAAAAATATTTGGGGACAATCTTACACAAATCAACCTAGTCCCAAACTAAGCAAAGCTTGTACTAAGGGTACTAGATGACGTTATACATACTTATATAGATATAAATAGATACTTAAATACATAGAAAACATCCATGACTCAGAAACGAATATTCCTGCCCATCACACAAATGAAGCCCTTATCGGGTTTTTAACCGGGGTCTACAGAGGTTGTCTATAGGAGGTGAGATTTGGTATTCATGGTTCGAGTGTTTTTTTTCAAACTGAGGGTTGTGGAAAAGTTTCGTTTGTACTTATCTGTGTTTGGGAACTTAAGTAAAAAAAAAACCCTAATGGTGAAGATAATTTACTTTATAAGATAATTCTATTTTACAACACTGTTATCAAACAAAGTTTTAACCAACTTCAATTCAATACTCCGCTTCAACTGGCAATGTAAACTCCTGATTTAAAAACCTCTACAATTCTACATCCATGGGGAATCATGAGATGAGATCTGTCACCCCATGCCCATTGGAAAATATAGTGGCTCATTATGGTGGGAACTACACAACTGTGCGGTTAGGCCGGTTAGGGCCGGCGCTGACTGCCGGCATGGCACGGCATGGCACGGCAGGTTGTACTGCGGCATCCCGCGGCGTTCCGTGGCATGCCGTGGCATCCCGTGGCATGCAAGTGCGTCTTCTCCCTCCCTTGCCCCCGCGCACCGACGGGAGGGAGGGAGAAGACGCACTGGCATGCCACGGGATGCCACGGCATGCCACGGAACGCCGCGGGATGCCGCAGTACAACCTGCCGTGCCATGCCGTGCCATGCCGGCAGTCAGCGCCGGCCCTTAGCAATCACAGTTGGAATGAAGGCAGTCTCTGTCCTTACCAAGAACACGTTAGGAAGGTCTTCATCTGTTTCTGTCACATCTGACGCTTTTGTCGCCGCATCTTGCTCTGGCTCCTAGAAAAGCAAAGAAGTGTTGAATAAAGGTTGCACCTTCTTTTACCAACAAACGTTTCATAAAATGTATGCTTCACAGATCTAGACACGCGGTAGCGTGTCAAGCCAAGTTCAAGCAAAGCAACTGGCTAGCCAGCGCCGAGTGTAATTTCTCATTACAATAGCTGAATTAGCTGATTGTGTCTCAAGGGAGCAAAATGGTATATTTACTGTGAGGGTGGTATTATCGAATTCTGAGTAAAGCGAAACATTCTATAGTAGAATCATGAGGAAGAGTTAATGACTGGTTTTCACACATTCTATGAGGAAAATGGAAATCCCTCATTTGAAGTCAACAATGTCTCTTTTCTGAATTGCAGGTGTGAAATAGTAGATTGTACAACAAGTGCATAAAACAAGCCATTTCACCTGAGAAGTTTATATCCGTTTATATATCGATAGGTAAGTTGAGGGGTAAAATGGCTCATTTATGTGTGAGTTTTACACACTGCTTTTCACTTCAATTGCGAAAAAATAACAAATATTTGCAAAATGTAATAATATAGCTCACTTATTTCGTCACGTGATCATTAGACTTTGGTACTTCACACTACCAAGTTATTCAATGTTTTAATATGTTTCAAAATAATAATTGACTTCTGTTTTATCTGGTTTTACTAATTTAGATACATATATAGATTCACGCCTTCATTCCCAATAGGGGTAGGCAGAGCACATAAAGACAGAAGAAAATGGAAAGCTTGGGAAGAGGCCTATGTCCGAGAGGCAAGCTGAAGTTAGGAAAATAAAACAAATATGTATAGAAAAATGAAATATTTTAATTAGGAAAATAAATTAGTTTGTTATATAATAAGCATGCATGTAGTAAATTAAATGTAACAAAATAACTCAGCAAATAAAGGTTATCTTATCTTATCTTATCTAACGATTAAAGGATATAATGCACTTTTGATATAACAACATTTGATATATTCTCATGTAATATAATTATCAACAGATATAATGAACTTGTAATATAACAACTATTAATCTAACAGCCAAAACGTATAACATACATGGGATATAACTTTGTTCGATATAAAACTCAGTTGGTATAATGTGCTATTGGCATAATCCCCCCGCAGTAAAAAAACGACAAATCATTGTAATTAATAGCAGTCGGGTTTTTCCAAAAATCTTTCGATTTCACTTGTTCTTTCAGTAGCTACTTAGTGTTTGTCACGAATAATTTATTACACTTCATTTGATAACTACACAACGCAGGTCTGCAGGATTTGGAGATCATAGGGTTCTAAAAGCCCTACGGCCCTAGGGAAAAGAGGATACCATCATCGTCATCATCAAGGCGGTCGTCGAGCGAGAAAGCGGCGGTCAATATCGTAACTTATCCAGTTGATTTAACTGTTAATCGATTCAGCATTGGCTTCAAACGGGCTTCGTGCCTTATTAGACTGTGATGACCAACAGATACAGTACAACTCGAACCACAATTCTGATTTCTGATAGCGGGAGTTAATTGCCTCTTTATGATCGAGTGTGAAGTGAATAAATGTAATCATACGCGATTTAGTTAACCCACACCTCGCGCACTCCCGCAGCGGGCTTCGTGCCTTATTAGACTGTGATGACCAACAGATACAGTACAACTCGAAGCACAATTCTGATTTCTGATAGCGGGAGTTAATTGCCTCTTTATGATCGAGTGTGAAGTGAATAAATGTAATCATACGCGATTTAGTTATAATAATATTTAAAAAAAGGAAAAGTCTGTCAGATTGTAAAATATATTTGTTGCATTCGTGGCTGCATTTACGATATCTGGCGGAGTGTTCATATCGTTCTCGGAGTCACTGCTACTCATATTTTCAACTAAAATGTAAATTACAAACAACTTTTCACAATTCTACTTTCGTAACCGCCAAAAACCAACAAAGAACAGTAGTGTAATGGCGGCAATTCGATCCTCCGTCAAAACGAACGTTTTTTTAAAATCATAGACAAACGAACAAAAACTGAAGCAACACTGCAAACACGTCCTATTGTATGGCGAGCATAAATCCCTCGAGGGCATCGAGCTTATTGCCGTGGCATAAAACAACACTACATTAGGGAAATTGACAAATTAGGTTATACTTAATACTTCAAAAGTTAAGAATTATTTTGTTACCTAGCGCCATTACGATTTTTTAGTTCGGAAATCAGAAGTAACCGATTTATCGTAGTCGGTTAGTGCTATTAAGAAATCAAATGATAATTTGGCCTAAGCTAAGGTACGTTTTTAGAAGTATATTCTCTCATGCTGTATTTGATTAATTTGTAGATACATATAACAAAGGAGTTTTTGAATTCCATTGCAATAATATATATAAATAACTATACGCTCATAAGCGAAGGGCTTATGAGCGTAGTTATCTTATTTACTCAGTGGCGCGTTCCACAAACATATATATATATTTTATATCTGCGTTCCAACTGAATTTTAACTGCGAATAATTCTGTAAGACATTGCTGCGTGGGAGCGATAGTTTACGTTGAACGAAACGAGATTGTACTGTAACCTCACAAATATTTGGTTACTCATCCAAAATATTGTTAAATTATTTGCTCGTTAGGTGAGTTTAACAATCGACGGAGTATTATTTTGTTATTCCGTAAATGGCCCTTTTGCAAATGTCCTCTCAAAGAAATACTGAAGTCACAAAATTTATTAAGGTGACAATAAAAATAAAGATCAAAAGAATAACTAGTCCTTCAAACTATGTGGAGGAGTTTTGTCCATGCAGCGGGAATGAGAAACACTGAAGGTAGCGAGGAGGGGCTCCTTCTTTACCACAAAAACAAATTTTGTTAATTAATTAATCGAATATGTTTAACATAAGAAACTTAACAAACCGTGGTTGATTCCCATTCATCAATTCTGAGTTAACACATTGATAAGTGATAAGTGCGACTTCATACATTTGCTGCATGTGCGAGTAGCTTTTATATGTATGGACTCGCATTATTATTTCGACCCTAAATGGTTATTGGTTATACTATGTTTTTCAGGTTTTCGGGTTGTATGCTACGGGGCTAACATTGACTAAGTTCTTTACCCTCTCTCCATGCGCTTGAGTGAATTATTTTGTTGAGGTCATCAAAATTTCATTAAAAATCGATCGATTTAGTTTAGATTATTTGATAAGTAAACTTGAAGATAACAATTACAGAATTTCGGTAATGGTTGGGTTTAAGTACTTTTCGTCATTTTAAGTGGAACAAACCAATAGGTAATTCATAATAGAAAATATATTAGGCGTAATCTTTGTTAAAATATACTACTGTTAATATTTGTAAGCTTCATTATAAATTAAAGTATTGTTTTGATTAAACAAGCCCTCTAGTTGAAAAATGGAACTAACATTTGATACTTTTATAATCGTAGTTATTGTTTATAGGCACGTTATTTCATTGAATTGGGGTTTGTAAATTTATAATTATCTATTTGAATTATTTTATGTACAATATAATCGTCAAAGGTCTGTAATTAGAATATAAGAATTTAACTGACTTGATATTGGTTACCTTACTTCTTGTTGGCGCCATTTTTACTAGTTCTAGAGTGGGGAGGACGGGCCCCTCCGTAACCGATATCAAGTCGAGGATTCATTCTGTTGGAGCTCTTCAAATTGTGAACTTGTGTTGAACCTTACCATGAACGAAGGTTCAAGTGTTTTTTAAAATACAGTTAATATAAAAATAAAAGGTGTTTTTACTACTTAAAAATCGGTATTCCTGATTAGGGGTTTAACAAATTCAGAAGCGGGATCATTTAAAAGTGAATAATGAGTGATGGAGACGTGGTACCATTATCGGGGGAAAACGAAGCAAGTAAGGACGCAGTTTCACCGGTTATTCGTGGACGCCACATAAAACGAACTGTACGAAGGCTCGTCCTGCGTAGCCCCTCACCACCAAGGGAATTACAGCGACGTTCCCCATCAGTGAGGTCGCGCTCTCGTTTGCGTCGAAGTCATACCAGAAGCCGAAGCCGCTCTTGTGAGCGTAACAACAGGACAAGGGACCACAGCATCGATTGGCGGGAATCGCGGCGTCGCAGTAGATCCAGGGAACAAAGGCGGCGCTACGACAGATCCAGGGAACCATCCCGACGCCGTCAGGTCACGCACAGGTCTCGGGAGACTTCACAAAGTGGCAACGGGTCTTCGCACAAACGTCAACGATCTCCGACCACAGAAGATACTTCACGTGAGTTTTTATCTCAATTTACAAAGCTGTTAGATAAACTGGGATCCTCTCGTCAAAATAGCAGGGAAACTTTCTCAAATGTTAATGTAGTGCCAGAATTTGACCCCTCACTCAAAAACCAAACTATATCGAATTGGTTAACAAAAGTGAACGAGTGTGCTGTGTTATATGAATGGTCTGAGCGTCAGATAATACATTACGCGTTACCTAAACTAGTAGGCGTTGCGAAAAAGTGGTATGAAGGGTTACCGACACTTATGTTTTCTTGGGCCGAGTGGCAAACCAAACTTAGGTCTGCATTCCCTTCAGAAGAAAATTATGGTCAGATGTTAACGGATATGTTAGCAAAGCGAGCTAAGTTTGGCGAGTCACTCGAAGAATATTACTATGAAAAAGTCGCTTTATTAAACCGTTGCAATATAGTAGGAAAAAGGGCAGTCGAGTGTATTTTGTTCGGTATAGATGATAGGTCAGTCCGCCTTGGAGCTGAGGCGGCACAATTTAGACACTGATAAACTTTTAGCATATTTGAGAAATGTAAAATTCGCACCAGTTAGGAACTTGACTAATTTTAATAAGAGAATTAGAGATTCAAAACCCAGCACTACCGCGGGTGCTTTTAACAAATCTAACGTCAACATACGTTGCTACAATTGTAAACAGGACGGCCACCCGTTGTCGAAGTGTCCTAAACCTATAAAAAAGTGCACTAAGTGTTCTTTAGTTGGTCACACCGACTCAGAGTGTTTTCGTGTTCAAAATGAGAACAATCACCATGAAAAGAAGGATAAATCGGTGTTATTGATTAACGAATCACTAAGGGACATTAAGTCCAAGTATGTGCAACAAATTACAATTAATGGACAAGAGACCAACTGTTTAGTCGATCCTGGTAGTGACTTAACTTTAATTCGTGAAAGTGAGGCAAAGCGAGTATTTGGCAAGTTTGATAGCAGTATTACTCGACGAATGGTAGGATTTGGAGGTGCGGTTGTGACATCCCTGGGTTCATGTGAGGCAGATATGCATATTCAAAGTGTAAATGCTCAAGTCACTTGTATTGTTGTTCCGGATCAATGCCTTAAGTATCCGGTATTAGTTGGACAGACATTTACGGAACAACCGCACATTCAAATGTTAAAGACAGAAAAAGAGTTGATTTTCACTAGCAATTACAATACTGATGTGATTATTAAAAGATTGGTTGAATTACGAATTGTTAGTGATATCTCTATCAAGGACGTAGACATGCTGGAGGTTGCATGTAATTCTACATTTTCTGGGGATATATATGTTCGAAGCAACTACAGAGGTCAACCCTGTAGAGAGTATCAAATTGAGGAAGGGATATATTCTATTAAAGACGGGGTGGGTCATGTTTTGGTCACTCCAATGAGCAGAAACCCAATTACTTTTAAGAGAAATGAATTGGTTGCTAGGGCAGAGATTGTCATGGAGTCTTTAGGGTTTAGTGAAATTAATAGGATTGAGAGTAAGGAACTGCTTGAACCGTTTACTTTACAACAAATAAATGTTGGTAATATTACAGAAGCACAAAAACAACGCCTGTTGAGTCTGGTTAATTCTTACCGGGATTGTTTTGCGACGTCATTGAACGAATTAGGCTGCACAGACTTAGAAAAAATGAAAATTGATTTGAGCGATGATCAACCGGTGGTTTACAGGCCATATAGGCTCTCGCAAAAAGAAAGGGAGGAGGTGCAAGGAATGATAGACGAGTTAAGCGCTACCGAGGTTATCAGGGAGTCTAATTCTCCATACGCCAGCCCGATAATATTAGTTAGAAAGAAGTCTGGTGATAAGCGCCTTTGCGTGGATTACCGGGCATTAAATAGGAAGACTATTAAGCAGCATTATCCCCTTCCATGCATGGATGACCAAATGAATAGGTTATCGGGATATTCCTTGTATTCTACATTAGATTTGGCCAGTGGCTATTATCAGATAGAGCTGGCGGAAGAAGCGAAACCAAAGACTGCGTTCATAACTCCAGACGGCCAGTGGGAGTTTAACAGAATGCCGTTTGGCTTAGCTAACGCTCCAGCCGTATTCCAAAGGACTGTGAATAAGGCTTTGGGTTCACTTCGGTTTAATACAGCTGTGGCTTATATGGACGACGTATTGGTACCTTCAGCAACGGTCGATGATGGTCTGGAAAGGCTAGAATCCATTTTCAAAAGATTAAGGGAGTTTAATTTAACATTAAAACCCAGCAAGTGCTTTTTCTTTCAAAGCTCTGTTGATTTTCTTGGTTTTGAAGTGACCGCTGACGGTATCAAGCCGGGTTTCAAGAAGATAGAAGCCGTCCAATCCTTCCCTGTGCCTAAAAGCGTTCATAACGTCCGTCAATTTCTTGGTCTTGCCAGTTTTTTTAGAAAATTTATTGAAGGCTTCGCCGTTATAGCTAGACCCCTCACAGTCTTATTAAAGAAAAATGTACCGTGGGTTTGGGGCAGCGAACAGGACAAAGCTTTTAATGAATTAAAAGAGAAACTGATATCTAGACCAATACTCGCGCTGTACAGTCCATTACTGACAACAGAGTTGCATACCGATGCAAGTAAGTGGGGAGTTGGAGGGATCTTACTTCAGAAGCAAGAAAACGGTGATATGAAGCCAGTAGCTTATTTTAGCCGCCAAACGTCATCGGTTGAGCAATATTTCTCAGCATATGAGTTGGAAACTTTGGCGGTTGTCTCATCTTTGGTGAAATTTAGACCTTTTCTCCTCGGTATGCAATTCACTGTCGTAACGGATTGTAACTCACTTCGTGCCACCTTCATGAAGAGAGATATGATTCCAAGGGTGGCTCGATGGTGGAGTTTGATTCAAGAGTTTGATTGTGAAGTTAAATACAAGGCAGGCCAAGCGATGTGTCACGTGGACGCCTTGAGCCGTAATCCAATCCCTAGCGAATCAACTCATGCCTTAAGTGATTTAGAATTGCCAACAGTTTTTACGATTTCTGATGACTGGCTTAAAACCGTACAATCTGCAGATAGTGAAATAGAGCGAATTAAAAATATATTACAGAGGCCCGAGAGTAACAATGTAGTAGATGTGAAGCAGAACTTTTGTATAAAGAATAACTGCGTGTATAGGATAACGGCTGATGGTAACAGATGGTTGGTGCCTAAGGGAGTGCGATGGCATATATTGAGGGCATGCCATGATGAGATTGGACATTTTTCTGCGGAAAAGACTCTTGATAAAATTAAAGAAACTTATTGGTTTCCTAAGATGAACAAATTCACTAAGAAATATGTCCAATCTTGTTTGGAGTGTGCACACAGTAAAAAACCATCGGGCAAGAAGTCAGGCTATTTACATCCTATACCTAAGGTTTCAAAACCCTTTCACACTCTGCACGCTGACCATCTGGGACCATTTAACGCGAGCAAACATAAAAATAAGTACTTATTGGTAATTATTGATTCTTACAGTAAGTTTATTATTTTGAAAGCGGTCAAAAATACGAGAGCATTCACAACTATCAGGGCTTTCAAAGAATACTTTTCCATGTTTGGGTGCCCCACTAGATTAATAACTGACAGATATTCGTCTTTCACGGGTAAAAAGTTCGCCAAATTTTTAAAAGATCTTGGTATAAAACACATTATGAACGCCATTGCCACTCCACGAGCCAACGGCCAAGTGGAGAGGTATAACCGCACGATTTTAGATTCTTTAACAGCAATGAATCATGGACGCGATGAAGCGGAGTGGGATCTTAAAGTTTTAGATGTACAATGGGGTCTAAATAACACAACAAACAAAGGAATAGGTCGTACACCCGCGGAGGTATTATTCGGATTTAATTTGATAAGCATGGCAGAAGGCAAATTACATTCAACATTAAATAATGACGCAGAGCAAGGCAACGATACAAACAAACTAGCAGAAATAAGGTCAGATGTTGATAGGCATATAGAAATAACACAGCAGAAACAAAAAAATAGGTTTGATAAGGTTAGATGCGATCCTCGAAAATTTACAGTAGGAGATTTGGTCAGAGTAGAAAGGTCCATTTTATGCCCCGGAAAGAGCAAAAAACTAGTAGCAAAATGTTTCGGGCCATATAAAATTATTAAAGTCCTCAGTAATGATCGGTATACTGTAGAAGATACTCAAATTACTAGGCGTAAAGGAAAGGCTATTTACAGGGGTGTATATCCGGTAGAAAAGATACACCCATGGTTAAACTTCAAAAGGTCCGAAGGTGATTCAAGTTCGGATGAAATGGAGGGAGATAATGTTAGTATGGCAGCTATAGCAGATGGATCCACTGAATCGTAGGCAAAATTAAAACAGCTGTAAATTGAGATAAAATATCACTTAATGGTTTGAAGAATATAGGATGGAAGGATGATTTGTTACCATTGTAATGGTCATTGGAAGGATGTTAATCATTTATTTTTCAGAGGGATACAATTATGGCTGGTAAATTGAAATAAAATATCACGGTTTGAAGAATACAGGACGGAAGGATGATTTGCTACCATTTTAATGGTTATTGGAAGGATGTTAATCCATTTCTTTTTCAGAGGGTTACAATTTTGGATGGATTAGTTAATGGTTTTTTATTAATTATTGGAAGGCTTTTGATTTGGAATAACGATTAAAAGGATACAAATGTTTATCCTTAAAAATGATAATTATGGTTAAAAGGATAATAATGGTTGATTTGTGCAATAAACTTTTAGCTACCTTATTGTTGAAATCAATTTGGCAACATTATTGCATTGGATTAATTTATTTTGCACATTTCAGTATGTTAATTCAAGAAAATTAAAATAAAGTGCATATGGATAATATAATTAATAAGATTGTGTGTCAATTTATCTAGTTCGCTAGTACCGTATACTTAAAGTATACTCATAAATGTCTCAAGAAATAGTGTGAAATTGGAATTTAAATTGTTTAAGACAAATTTGAATTCAAAGGAATGTTTGAGTTGATTACCGACACTGTATATAGGTACAAGTATATTTTGATGAATTTTGGATTACATTAGGTATCATGTGGTTTTTTTTTTGTACATAATGTAGTATCATTCACGAGGTCGTGATATTAGTTATCAGGATGGACGAATCTGTAAGCTTCATTATAAATTAAAGTATTGTTTTGATTAAACAAGCCCTCTAGTTGAAAAATGGAACTAACATTTGATACTTTTATAATCGTAGTTATTGTTTATAGGCACGTTATTTCATTGAATTGGGGTTTGTAAATTTATAATTATCTATTTGAATTATTTTATGTACAATATAATCGTCAAAGGTCTGTAATTAGAATATAAGAATTTAACTGACTTGATATTGGTTACCTTACTTCTTGTTGGCGCCATTTTTACTAGTTCTAGAGTGGGGAGGACGGGCCCCTCCGTAACCGATATCAAGTCGAGGATTCATTCTGTTGGAGCTCTTCAAATTGTGAACTTGTGTTGAACCTTACCATGAACGAAGGTTCAAGTGTTTTTTAAAATACAGTTAATATAAAAATAAAAGGTGTTTTTACTACTTAAAAATCGGTATTCCTGATTAGGGGTTTAACATATTCTATCGTATGTCACGTTAACTTTTTGAAGTTTAGGAGTTCCAATGGTCACTTTCTGTCTCTCTCATCAGACCGGCGCTTATCTCGATCAATGACTGAATGGAGTCGCTGCCGCTGAGAAAATCGTCTACGTAAAAGTCGTGCTGTATGGCGCGTTTGACTCTGGCATCCTGGCATTGGTCAGCGAGAGAAACAAGGCACTTTGTCGCTAAGTAAGGAGCTGACGCCGTTCCATAACACTACGAGGCATAGACGCTGCGGACAGGCGGACATACGTTACAGTATACATATTGTACAAGATTTGACGACCGCTTTAGCTTTTTGTCCGCGTGGGACTCATTCATATCGTAGCTCCATACAAACTTTCACCCCCCACTTCATCGGGGATGATTTCCGGGATAAAAACTATCCTATGTCCTTCCCAGGACTCAAACTATCTCTTTTGGATACCCCAAACAGTTCTGGAAGCGTTCAATGTATGGTACATGTACCCCTTAAGTAGAAATAAAGTCTATTATCGCATGACTCAAACTCTTTAAGTTCGACACCCCGCCTCTCCGCGGTTACATTGGCGCCCTGCACGTGAGATAGAAAGAAGTATCCTTAACATAAGACTATCAGACAGAATAAGAATAACTGAAATAAAAAGAAGAACTAAATTTATAGACACAGTTAAACATATACTGAAACAAAAGTTCAAGTGGGCAGGCCACTTGGTTCGAATGCCAAACAATAGATGGACAAAAACAATAACAAATTGGAGACCAAAAGTAGGTAAATTAATATCAACCATGGCACACAAATCCTTAAAATACCTACATTGTTAACATATTGAAGTCTGAAATATTTAACATTAATGTATTCCTACAAGGAAACAAGTCCAAGTTATTTCAAACTTCGATAATTAGCGGAAAAAGACTGATACGGTAGGTATTCTGATAAGGGACTGATGTCACAAATTCAGCTAATTAAACAGGTAGATAACTCAATTTTTAATTAGCATTGCAACTTATTATTTTGTGAATTAAGAGCTAACTCACTTAAGTACTTGAATTTAACCAAAGTTATAGCACAACCGGGTCTCACCTGAACTTATAAAAGGCTCATGTGGTATCTCGGTATACTGTTGGTAGTTGTCCACATTGCCTATGAGGGCCCTGTCCATCTTAGCACCCACATAAGCACACCGGTACTTCGCCGGGATGTCAAATAGTTCTTCTGGGTCTTGGAGTTTCTTGTCAAAACCTAGAATAAGTCAATAATGTTAGCTCAATTTGCATTCATAATAAAAATAAATCAAACCCTAAAGGCTAATTTTCACAAAAACTTTTTCAAAATGCTTTACAATTTGACCCCCAATAACTTCGTTGTGGATAAAACTAGAAGCCTGAATTTTCAGTAACCAAGCAGGCATTGTATAAACACGGTATATTTCGTATTTCATTCACGGATGCGACTTTTTAGACATCCGCGGATGCGGATATTTCAGGGCTCACATCCGCTTTTAAGGCAAAACACTCAAAAACATAAATACGCATCGTCTTTAGGGTCACGTAGTTCGATCTGTTTTTAAAGAATAAAAAAGCGGCCAAGTGCGTGTCAGACCACGCACAACGAAGTGTTCCGTGCCCTCCGTTCGTCACAAATCAGGGGGCCTAGACAACGTTACAATCATCAAGCGCTAACGCCAATAGAAACTAATAAAATGTATGGGAATGACAGATGTTAACGAAAAGTGTTTCGTCAGCCTCTGTCATTCCCCCACATTTTATTAGTTTCTATTGGCGTTACCGCTTGTCGATTGTACGACTCTTTGGTCTTTGCGAAGGTCGGTTCAAGAGTTCAAGTACGATAATACTTGTCGTTGAGCTTATGATCCCATTTGCCGTTTTGGTGCAAAGATAGGTGTGTCATAAATAACGTTCAAAGGGCCAATTACCATTGGCAGGCTGGTGCCATTAACCTTAATTTGATTTCGTCCGGTGCAGCGGACAACTGATTAGAAAAAATATATAACTTTTCGAAAAGATTTTTATTGTATTTTATATATGGCAAGCGATAGTTTGATTAAATAGTGTTGGTAGAAAAATACAACTTGAGTTGTGGCAACACTCGTTTGACAGTAGCTCCACAAGATGGCTCCGCGTCGGACGTCAACTGTTTTTAACAAGGTATTTATGCGTTTTTCTTTTGTTTATTTCGCATAAAGCGTGTTTTTAGTGCATAAATAATATCCTATATTATATAATTGTTGCATGTGGGTATTTTTTAATTGCACTTTGTTATTATTTATATTCTTAATCATCACCTAAATATCTTTGTCAACTCGCCATTAATATTTCATGCTCACCATTTACATGATATTCTATGCTGCATTTGATCAAAAAAATTCGGTGTTAGTGCGTCGGAATATTTTGGCGACTTTTTTTTGTTTTAATGTTGGATTTGTCTATTCTTTTGTCCTTGCGACGGTGCTAAGTTTAGAAAGAAAGAAGAAAGATACATTTAGAAAGATACATTTATTCGTGACAAACACAAGGCAATTTACATACATTAACAATAACGTAATTTGCCACGAAATGGTCGCAACTTTCTACTTTCGTAACAGCAAAAAAACCAACAAAGAAATGACAACAGTAATGGTGGCAATTCGATCCTACGTCAAGACGAATGTTTTTTTAAGAGGGGGTGCTCCGCGAAATCGGGGTTCTTAGATTGAATATTTACCTATGACAAACTAAAGCGAATGCCAGGAAAAAGAACTATAAAAGGCCTCCTTTCTCATGTTTTTTGCCTACATAATAATAAAATACACAAATTTCCCGTTTTCGGTGAATGGCAGATTCTGGAAATGGCAGATTATTTAAACGGTAAATTCTAGCTATGGCGTATTCTTAAAACGGCAATGCCAGAAAATATATGATTTGAGTAGGTGAAAACAGAATAACAGAATATAAACAACTTAACTATAACAAAGACTATACACTTACATAAAACATATACAACGTGTTAATAAAATAACGCAAAACCTGAAAACCGTTTGTTCAGAATCGAGCATAGAATGCGAAAAAAATAAAAAAATAAAAATTTGACAAGATTTATTTTTTACATTTGTATGGAGTGTTGGCCGACTGGGGCGACCTGCTCCATACAAATGTAAAAAATAAATCGCTTCAAAATTTTATTTTTTTCGCATTCTACTCACGATTCTGAACAAACGGTTTTCAGGTTTTGCGTTATTTTATTAACACGTTGTATATATAAACCTACATACACATACAATAACTAAATGTCATAGAAACAGTATCACTTACAGTCGAAAACAAACAGCATACTATATTTCTATTTTAATTTATAGCCTATAGGATGTGCATTTAGCCAGGCCTTAAGGCAGCTTTACTGGTTACTGACCACAGGGTCCAAATCCATGTATCATTTCAATGCGTTTTCTTAAAATTAATAGATATTTCTAAAGGAGATCTGCGACTTCCTTTGCGTGGCATTGTAGGTATTACGTTGGATAGTTGGTTATGAAACAGATGCAATTGCTAATTCTTTTTTTTTATCCAATACAAACATTTGAACACAACTCTGGTCTCCTAGCTAAAAAGTTTAAAATGGCGGTCAAATTTTTCGATTCAGACCTTTTCAGTAAGTCCGAACTGGGCCACTAGATCAGTTTAACGACCGCTATTTTAACTCCAGTCGGTTTCGTATTTAACACAGGTTTAGAAACACTGGTATAGTGGATAAAGCTGTTAGAAGCCGAGTGAGCTGAGTGACAGGATAGGCGTCAAATAAAATAAAAATCCGGCTACCGATATTATTTGCCATTCGCATTAAGAAAAAAAAAGACCGGGTTGCACTCCGGGAGTGCCGGCAGAAGTGAAAACTCAATAACATTGTAACACTTTTTCGATCAGGTCACGTGACATCTTACGGTGTCACCCTAAAAATGAATTTAAAGCAAATTTATAAACAATTATCAATTATTTAGGCGGACGGCCCGCGGGCGCGCTAGCCAATTCGACTTCATTCAAAACTGAACGCTATTCGTAAGAGTATAAAGCCGTTAAACAGTTATTGCAATAGCCAGAATATCTTATTAAGGGGCTCCCATACGCCAATGACCTTCGCTCTGAATCCCTTATGTCTATATTCTATAATCTAATGTTTTTTGTAGCGTATTCTTAATATTCTTATTATATTAACAACAACGGCTTTAAGCAATATATAAAATAATGGTGGTTATTTATAGATTTTAGTGCAGAAGATATTCATATATGAATTTAAATGCCTGCTAATTTAGCGGAAAAAGTGAAATAAGCGTTAGCGTTAGCCTTAGTTTACCCGTGCGTGAGTACCCAACAATACTTTTGCAGAGGCATAGGCAATGGGCTGTTTATCATGTGAAATAACGGCACCCATAGCGTCTTTTGAAGAATCGACAGATAAGACTATGTCCTTACTAGGGTCATAATATGTTAAGACTGGGGCATTTGTGATCATAGATTTTAAAGTATTGAATTCCTTAGGAATATTATATAATAGGCAATTCTGCTGAAGAAAAAATATTTTTTAAAGTAGGTACAGGTACGCATTTGACCACAATCTCACCTGATGGTAAGTGACGGTCGAAGTTGTCATATGCATACCTAGATAGCCTATTCACTCTCGTCTTAAACAGGTCCAACGGTATTCCATACGCGAGATTGACAGAAAGGGGACAGTTGTTATTCCCACTTAACGTCTCTGTTATTCTGATTTTGATTTTTTGGTGTCCTCCTTCTGCCAATGCTGTATATGGAAAACCGGCCAAGAATATGATGCTAAAGAGTTTAAACAAAAAAGTAGTTAATTTGTGGTTCGGTACGAAACACTAACGACTAAAGTGTCCAATTCGATTCGAGAGCTAATTCGATAGATTTAATTTATTACATAATGGTTGTGACTTATGTACATATTAAACACAAGCGACCCGCCCCGGCTTCGCTTCAGAGAAGATTGGATAATGACGTACTTAAAAATACGATATTAGGAACTTAATACATGTATTAAAGCTAAGCTTTTTTTCCTTTGTACCTTTTAAATGGCAATGCCACACTGATATCAAAGATACCCTTGACAGAGGACCATTTACATTACTGATGAGACGAGACATGTCCATACGATACAACGCCGCCGTTCACCACTAACAAGCTATATCAAACACCACCACAGAATTTATTAACCAATGGAAAATGCGTAACTGCAAACACGTGCAGTTTAAACGTCAGAGTAGTATTCGCAACATGCACAAAAAGATGCCATCCCTCTCACACCCGCTATTCGCAGCTATATCTCTCGTAACGGGCCAATGCACGGCCACTGGCATGGCGAGTGGTACGACGGCTGCTGGCTGGTTGTCCCCGGGTTATCAAAACAGCTGATTATGGCGTCCCGTGTAAAATCCGTGACAGTCAAAATCAGACGAAGCAAGTAATTTTTAGAAGATCATTGAATTCAGTATTACTCGTTTTTAAAAATAACATAAAGTCTTATTTCAGCAAAATATCCTATCTACGATATTTAAGGTACTTTCCCTTCATTTCGCATAGTCTTGTGACGCCCTATATATATATACATTAGTACATGTGTTCGATATGTTATATAATAATGTGTATCAAAACATGAATAATTGAAGTCATTTAAATTATAATATACGTATCGTATCTAATCTTACACGAATCGACCAAGTCCCAAACTAAGCAAAGCTTGTACCTACTATGGGTATTAGACGACGATAAACATACTTATATATAGATAAATAATTACTTAAATACATAGAAAACATCCATGACTCAGGAACAAATATTCGTGCTCATCACACAGATAAATGCCCTTACCGGGATTCGAACCCAGGACCTTTGGGTACGGAACCCTAAAAAGGCTTTAGAATGTTGTTGCGTTGTTGTTCTGTGTGTGGTGATACTGGTTATTATGATTACCTATGCAATTGGGAAAAAATATAGTATCGGACAAATGATTCTTCGGATTTATTTCGATGAGTAACGATGCTGTTCAGCTCTGTTGGTGTTATCCATTGTACAATGAAAGTTCCATCATTGTTTTATCTACATTTGAAATTGCGTAAAACCATAGACTACAAATGGATGTTGGATATACAATGTACAATGTGTATACGTGTTACCACAGATTATCTAATAGTGAAGTACGTTGATCCTCGGACGGAACTCGCTGAAGTTTTCACTTCAAAAATTGTGCGTGTAATTTAATCCAATCTATGCGGAATTGCGGATCTCTGATACCTAATTATATCGAGTAAAACAAGTTTGAACTCTAATTACTAGTTGATTATTTGGAACTATCACTTATTTTCATACATCCGGCTCGAAGGACCATGCGGAGGGACGGGGGTGCAATCACCGTCCTTTAGATTCGCTCTGAACATCACTTGTGACCAGACAAATTTTGAACTTTCAACGAGCAACTGATTTTTTACCTATTTTGACATATTTCAATGAAGATATAACACACATATATCAAACACATCAGGTATTCTTGATTTATTATCATAATTCTGGATTTCGTTCCTTGCTAAATATAGTAGTTACATTTACTGATCTTATTTACTTTTTCAGGAACCATTAACAAGGGCTACATTACATGCATACTGAAACATATTGTTAAAAACTCTTAATAGAATAACATATCGTTATAATGTTCCACTTGTCTTGGAACATTATACTAAATTCATAAAACGCACATTTAATTGTTTCTTAAATGATCCATGTGGGTTGGAACGTTTTTGCAAAATCTTTATACATTTTTTATTTCTGCAAAAATGTTCCATGTAATTTGAAACCTTTTAGATTAATCCATACTGTTTTTTTAAGCTGCGAAGACTGTTCTAAATAAATTGGAACGTTTTATTATAATATATTATTTTCTAATTTTTTGCTATAAACGATCCACATATACTTGATCCATTTTTGCTATTAAATATGTTCGAGAGAAAAAATATTTTTTACCAAAATAAATAACTATGGTATATTTGGACGTAGTTTTACGCGAAAACGTTCCAACCCACAGCGACCCCATTTTGAGATAAACGCAATTTTGTGTTCACGCATTAGGATGACATCATAACAATTTCTATGTAATTTAATCGTTATTATCTATAAGTTTGATGCCTAAGATAGTTGTAATGACGCACCATAGTTTAAATTTACATTAAAGAAACGAACAACAACAAGAATGTCGTTGCTCATTTTAGTAGGAGAATAACCCCTACTGAATCCCGGTATTGTTCATACGACTTGGAAACTTTGGCAATCTATAACGCTTTGAAACATGTTCGAGTATACATTTGGGGAATTCTATTCATTAAATAATCATGATACAAGAGCTTGCGGTCCATCTAATGGAAAGCCAACACCATAACCTATGGCCGCATTGCCAACCTTTTATTGATGTGAGGATTTGTTGTGTCGACAGCTAGATAAATGAAAATCAGTTTTCCTTTGCGATCATAATCTTATGTATAGTTTCGCGGATTATGTTTATGCAGGACCTATTTTTCCTGTAAGCGTATTGTTTGTCGCTTAGTATGGTGGCTTTCTAAGAAAAATATGAACCTTTGCCCGGCTCATCAAGCTGTCATCGGTCAACGTATAATGGACGCGTTGTGTGTTTTCGAAATTTCGTGGTTGACGGGAACACGCGGTAAATGTTTATTACCTAATTATTAATTATAGCATGATTATCATAATCGTTATCACCATCAGCCGTCCGTCCACTACTACCACCATACCAACATTGTTATTGTATACCATTTAATACTGCCTCATAGTACTCGATCTTCGACTTCCGCTATCCAGCACGTTATCCACGTTAATCCCCTAGAGTAATTAAATACCTACCTTATCGGTTAATCGATCAGTTTTAAAAACAATTTTCATATTAAATTATCTTCTGTGCACTTAAATCCACGGTAATTACTAAAATAATTAAATATTGATTACGATAAAAAAAGAACTGTATTTATTTATTTTTACACGCGATTTTATTTATCTACATGACTTATTACGAGTATTACCGAAAATTCCCCTATTCGCCTCCCTAACCAATACTATGAGAACTGTCTTGTCTGTGGTAGTAGGTAAAATCTGTACTGTAATGTCATTACAGTACAGATTTTTGTAAGGTTATGAGTTTAAATTTGGAACAGCTGTCAAAACTCAAGTGGGTCTCTATTCTAGTATCCATAGATATTAAAACAGTTATCGATGCGAGACGTCAATTCAGTATGTTTTTTAATATAAACCGCACGACATTTGATCAAGAGTGACATGAGAATAGGGACTTCATTCGTTTGTCTATGATTAAAAAAACATTCTGATTCTTTATCCAATGTGATACGTTAACCAAACGACAGTCGACAGCTTGTCGCTTATCCCACGAAGAGTGATAAGATGACAGTTTGTCGCTTTATCCCACGAGGAGTGACAACTCTAGCCATAGAGGCTATTTCATATATGTATTTGATCAAATCATCATTCTGACCGGACTCTCAATGAAGTTCCGTGTGCAAACATTGCGGACCTCATTCTGACTTCTGATATATACTATATTGAATAGATCCCAGACATTCAATTAACAGATCTTGCCAACCAGTTTTGTCGCCCCCTCCCTCTAAATGATCTTCGTCCGGCAGCCGCCGCCGGCGGTGCGCCCTGCTTGCAGCGGAGAACAGCAGACGCTCGCCAGGTATTTCCCCGCAGATTTCATGGCGAGACACAAACATCAGATCGCCGGTCCCTCGTCCTCCTGCTCCTCCTCCTCCTCGTCTCCGAATCCTTATACTCCTAATGAGAGTAAAATTAATTAATTTATAAATAAACTAGCTTCTGCCCGCGACTCCGTCCGCGTGGAAATCGTGAACACAAACCAACCATCCATGTGAGTTCTTGCATCCTGTACGGCGCATCAGCTTTCTGGATTTTGACGCCCGGTACGCGAGCGGAAATTCTTACTTGCTAGCCGGGCTCTAAATGTTGCACTCATTAGGGTGGTAATTTCTTTCCGTGACGAAAATAATGACATTCAGGGATAATGACGGCTTCTAATGGTAAAAGATGATGATGATGAGAATGAAAGAATTTTTCAAATTTCGTCCAGTAGTGGAACCTCCCTGTGCAACCCGAACTGAACCAACTTGGACTAGGGCGGAAACAGGCGTTTTTTTCGCTAGTTTTTCAATTTAGACCAGCATTTCATTATATAAATAGCGTACACACAGGGGCCTATTGCATAAGTTTACTAATAATACTAGGAAAAAATACTAGTTACAAGTCACCGAGCGAGTGCGTTTATGTGGGTACACCGTCGCTAATTATTTTTGCAGAACGCGCACCGCTTAGAGAACGTATAGGGATATGAGGCTGGCAATCCCTTCTTTTCTCAAACATGCAATGAACTAAAATAAAAGTCCAAGTTTTCAAAATGGCTTCATGATGCTGTGTCACGATAATGCCATTCCAAATATCATGAGTTCATCGTCAAATCTATGCGTCAGATGTATCGGAGCGGTCAGATGCGCAGGATATTTTAAGGCCAGCAAATAGATGCATTTAAAATGTGACATTTGCATCTATTTTTGATTTCACGCGGGACTTCCATGTCCATGTTTCAGAGGCATAGAGAAAAATAGAGAAGATGAGGGTGCACGAAGTCAGTCTTTGGAGTTGCGGCGGATATTGCTGTTCCTCCATATCTTTTCCAAGTATCACAATGTACTATTATCTCATTGGAATCGAGCCCGGTCGACAAATACTTAACAATAGGTAGTGTGAAAATACAAAAGTGTTGCTATATGGATAGTAAACCACCAAGTCATCGCAAAACTCTTAAAAATAAACGCCAATTGTACTTCTATTTTTATATTTGTGCAATAAAGTTTAAATAAATAAATAAATGGTCGATAACATTGACAGGTTACAAATACTGTAGTAGTATTTGGCTCGAAACTGCAATTTCGTATAGACAACCTTTTCAAGAGGTTGACATCTTTTTTTACATAACATCATTGTGCAGCATCGTAATTTTAGCCGCTAGGCTAAGCCGGTTGGTAAGTACCTAAATAAATAAAATAACAGTCTATAAAAGTAGGTACGTCACAGATTCTGATATGATTCCGTTGAAATAGCAACTAATGAAGTGCCAAAGGTCTCAGAAGACCTTTCTTGATGAATTGACGGAAATCCTGAAATATTTTTGGCCCACATACAGCGATTTGGTTTTTTTCTGTAATAACGTTTTTACCCTTTGGGTTCGGAACCCTAAAAATGTACTTCGAAAGGCCAACTTTAATACAAATTCGGCCGACGCAACCGCATCTACATAGATGGCGCGCGCGTGTTATTGAAAAGCAGACAGGGCAACTACGGACTAGCCACTGCCACTGAGCGTGGCCCTACACGCACTTCGCTGGTTTTTAGGGTTCCGTGCCCGAAGGGTAAAACAGAACCCCATTACTAAGACTCCGTTGTCCGTCCATCTGTCTATCTGTCTGTCCGTCTGTCACCGGGCTGTATATCATGAACCTTGATAGCACAGTATAGGAACAGCAAAAAAACTTCGAACAAAAGTACATCGCACGGCTGCACACATGCGCGCGTGCTCGGTACGCACGCACACATAGCCTTCGGGAATGATGGAGAATGCTTCAGTCGGGGCCGCGCCGTTGCCGTGTTCGCTCGCTCTCACTCGCTACGTCAAAGGAAGCCGCCTCGTAAATATGAAGACAGCGAGCCGCCAGTGCCACGATATCAAAAGGAGATGACTTCCTTATGTAGTAACGCCACTACGCCCGAAACGAATAGAAATAGTGTATATAAATTAGCTTATGTAACAAATAAGCTTAAATGTATATAATACTGAGGCAGAATTACATCTTAACTACGGCGTAACATTAAGTGTGCGCCACTCGTATCCAGCGGGCTTCCGTGACCTTTACCATGTCATTAGTCCACCTTTTTAAGGGTCTACCTACGCTGCGTCTTATAGTACGTAGTCGCCACTCGATAACAACAGCGCCCCAACTCTCCCAACGGCCATACTCTAGTAGGTCCCTGCAAGTTTGAAATTACAAATTACAGACTTTGACATTGAATTGCATGCTTTTAAAGCTAAATCACAAAAAGGAAACAACTACAAGTGAATCATCTCAACTCACCGTTAACTTCATATTAAACCTCGAAAACACTTCACAACACAATTTTTATTCAAACTGAATAAACACACAACACTTGTCACTATGTAACGGAGTTAAGATCCTTTTTAGGGATGGTGAATTTCTATGGGAAGTTTGTTAAAGGCATGAGTGCTATTTTGAGTCCTATGCATAGGTTATTAAAGAAGGGTGTCGCATGGCATTGGTCTGCAGAGTGTGAAAGAGCCTTTACGGCTATTAAGCAACGCTTATCGGGATCGAAGGTGCTTGCACACTATGACGTGGACACAGCGAGTTCAGTGTGCGTGTCGTCTATCG
>CANPUT010000030.1:0-127500 GCA_947578815.1 Epinotia ramella
TATACAAGTAAATAAAATGAAAAGGGTGCATGGCAGTGCCATGGCCAAGTCAAGTAAATGGAAAGGGTGCATGGCAGTGCCATGGCCAAGTCAAGTAAATAAGAAAGGTGCATGGCAGTGCCATGGCCAAGCCAAGTAAATGAGAAATGTGCATAGCAGTGCTATGGCCACGTCCAGTAAATGAGAGTCATGATGACTAGTCCGTTTGGGCAACGTACAAGACTTATTTAAGTTGTTTATCGCATGATTTGTTGGAACAAGAGATCACTTGATGATAAATTTAATGCTTTATAACAAGACAGACTAGTATTGTCCGAAATGTGTCACAATGTTTACTGTAAAGTAGTAAGGATATTGTTTGAGTGTATTCTGGAAGTGAACGTGATTCATCCAGAGTGAACTTAAATAGTACTTACTATGATAAAAGCGGAACTATAGAGTACTTATACCAATTTTAGGTTTATACCTATACATATCCTACAATGGAAGATATATATTTGGATAGACTCGCTAAGTTTATAGCAAATATTAAAAGCTTGTCAAGCAGCTCTCGTGTTCTTTGCGCTTCAAAGTTGTGGTCTTCTGAAGATGAAGGACAAGCGAAGATTTTGGCTTCAAAACTTCAAGCGATACTTAATCGATTCAGTAACGAGTTGTATCAATATTTCAACATTTCCGATAATCCTAATGCGGATGAGATCTCCGATATGACTACAGAGCAGCTAGAAGGAGATGAGATGTTAGCTGAATTGAATGCTCGCATACAGCTAAACCAGGATAAAGCGGTTCCTTCTTCTTCTTCAGGCTCTGGTCGATTAATGAATAGAGGAAAGTTACCTGACTTAGTTCTACCTACCTTCTCCGGAAATGTGCTTCAATGGACGCAATTTTGGGATCAATTTTGTTCCATCATTGATCAAAGAGAATTAAGAGATGTTGATAAATTACAATATTTAAAGGCTTCTTTGAGAGGAGAGGCTATAACGATCCTGGAAGGTCTTGAGACCACCAACAACAATTATAAAATTGCCGTAACCACTCTGACAGATCGATATGGTAAACGGATGCAGATAATCGATGCGCATTACTCGACGCTTTTTAAACTTAAAAGAGCAGAAAGGCAAGAAGAGTGTAGAAAAACATTAGACGAAATTGAAAGACATCTTCGTGTATTAAGTTCACTTGGAGAAAATATTGAAAATAATCACCTTAGATTCGTAATCATGGAAAAATTCCCAGAGGAAATCATATATGAGTTGAAATTAAAAATGAGCAATGAAACAGTTGATGAAATCAGAAAACAACTTCATGTCGTACTGTCAGCTAGGGAAGATGCAAAAAGAACTTTTGATAAGTCGATTAAGGAAGACCCTAGTTACACTACTGAGACACTTCACGTAAAGGAAGAACGAACTAAAAGGAGACTGAGAACTCAAAATCCAAGAACTATGAATACTACAAAGACACCCAATAAACGATTCAAACCAAATGTAACCGCCTTCAACAATACTCAAAGTACTAAGAGATTTCATAACTTCAGGGAAGAACAGAACGGACTAGGACCCAGCCAGAAAAGAAGAAGAATCTGCTGTATATTTTGCCAAGGCAATCATTTCAACGACAAGTGCACAGATAGCAAAACTGTGGCGCAAAGGAAGGCAAAATTGTGGAACCGTTGTTTTAATTGCCTTCAGATAGGTCACACAGTGAATGTCTGTAAGTATAAAGGAAAAGCATGTTACCATTGTGGTGCAAGGGGTTTGCATGACAGTGCACTTTGTCCTAAAAGGGTGCCCTATACTCCACACGCTCCCAAGAAGGAGTCTACCAGTACCTTACACGCTCACGGGAAAGAATCTACGATACTACAAACGGCTGTTGTCAATGTCAGAGGATTTAATAACACTACAATGAAATGTCGTGTACTGTTAGATTCCGGTAGCATGAGAAGCTATGTTACACAAGAGGTTGCCAAACACCTTGAATTGGAGACAGAAGAAAACAGTCATCTCACGGTATTCACGTTTGGATCTGAAAAGCCTCAAGAGATAGATAGTTCGATAGTGAAGCTCCACATTCGGTCGAGGCTCAATAAGCAAAAGGTCATATATGCAAACGTTGTACCTACCATTACAAACGGAATTCCGTCTCACAATAGGGAACTTGATGAGTGGGAATCTCGGCAAGACTATTTATTGGCTGATGATGGATCTCTTTCGGACCGAGTAGATATTCTGATTGGCAACGATTACTACCATTCAATTATGGTAGAAGAAAAGGTGGAGATAAGAGAGAATTTATATCTGGTAAATTCCGACTTAGGATGGATTCTTTCTGGCAGGACTAAGAATGACTATATAGAGAAATTGTCAGCACTCACTTACTTTCAAGCGTCATATGAGACCAAATTGAATGAACCTGACTTGCCGTTAGATAAATCTTCTATGAAAATCCTATGGGATCTAGAATCCATTGGAATCTATGCTAAACAACTAGCTAATGACATATACGTAGATAACGTTCTCACAGGAGTAGAATCTGCTCAAGAAGCCTTAAATCTATATAGAGAAGGAAAAAATGTTTTCGCTGAAATTTCAATGAACCTAAGAGAATGGAGCTCTAACTCTAAAGAGTTTATAGAACAAGTACCTGACAGGGTTAAAGAACCAATTGTGAAAACACTTGGGCTAAATTGGAATGTACAAACTGATGTCTTACAGCTTAGAAGTAAAATTAACGAGAACAATGCTAATACTAAGAGAGGAGAGGAGGTAGTCAAAGATCTGACCACGGACGAATGCCTCATGGCGTTTAGACGCTTCATTGCCACTAGAGGAACTCCATCACTTGTACTCACTGACAATGCACCTCAGTTTAGACTACTGGCTGAAGTGACATCAGAAGAAGGAGCGTTGACAGAGAAGATAAAGTGGAAGTTTATACCTCAATTAGCACCCTGGCATGGGGGTGTGTATGAACGACTTGTTGCCGTCGTGAAACACTGTTTAAAAAGAACACTTCAAAAACACATGTTAGGTGAGAATCAGCTTTCAACCATCATCAAGGAAGTCGAGGCTGTAGTTAAATCCACAAGGATCGTATATCGCTGCTATGGTTCTTAGAACTCCTCTCTTAGTATTAGCATTGTTCTCGTTAATTTTACTTCTAAGCTGTAAGACATCAGTTTGTACATTCCAATTTAGCCCAAGTGTTTTCACAATTGGTTCTTTAACCCTGTCAGGTACTTGTTCTATAAACTCTTTAGAGTTAGAGCTCCATTCTCTTAGGTTCATTGAAATTTCAGCGAAAACATTTTTTCCTTCTCTATATAGATTTAAGGCTTCTTGAGCAGATTCTACTCCTGTGAGAACGTTATCTACGTATATGTCATTAGCTAGTTGTTTAGCATAGATTCCAATGGATTCTAGATCCCATAGGATTTTCATAGAAGATTTATCTAACGGCAAGTCAGGTTCATTCAATTTGGTCTCATATGACGCTTGAAAGTAAGTGAGTGCTGACAATTTCTCTATATAGTCATTCTTAGTCCTGCCAGAAAGAATCCATCCTAAGTCGGAATTTACCAGATATAAATTCTCTCTTATCTCCACCTTTTCTTCTACCATAATTGAATGGTAGTAATCGTTGCCAATCAGAATATCTACTCGGTCCGAAAGAGATCCATCATCAGCCAATAAATAGTCTTGCCGAGATTCCCACTCATCAAGTTCCCTATTGTGAGACGGAATTCCGTTTGTAATGGTAGGTACAACGTTTGCATATATGACCTTTTGCTTATTGAGCCTCGACCGAATGTGGAGCTTCACTATCGAACTATCTATCTCTTGAGGCTTTTCAGATCCAAACGTGAATACCGTGAGATGACTGTTTTCTTCTGTCTCCAATTCAAGGTGTTTGGCAACCTCTTGTGTAACATAGCTTCTCATGCTACCGGAATCTAACAGTACACGACATTTCATTGTAGTGTTATTAAATCCTCTGACATTGACAACAGCCGTTTGTAGTATCGTAGATTCTTTCCCGTGAGCGTGTAAGGTACTGGTAGACTCCTTCTTGGGAGCGTGTGGAGTATAGGGCACCCTTTTAGGACAAAGTGCACTGTCATGCAAACCCCTTGCACCACAATGGTAACATGCTTTTCCTTTATACTTACAGACATTCACTGTGTGACCTATCTGAAGGCAATTAAAACAACGGTTCCACAATTTTGCCTTCCTTTGCGCCACAGTTTTGCTATCTGTGCACTTGTCGTTGAAATGATTGCCTTGGCAAAATATACAGCAGATTCTTCTTCTTTTCTGGCTGGGTCCTAGTCCGTTCTGTTCTTCCCTGAAGTTATGAAATCTCTTAGTACTTTGAGTATTGTTGAAGGCGGTTACATTTGGTTTGAATCGTTTATTGGGTGTCTTTGTAGTATTCATAGTTCTTGGATTTTGAGTTCTCAGTCTCCTTTTAGTTCGTTCTTCCTTTACGTGAAGTGTCTCAGTAGTGTAACTAGGGTCTTCCTTAATCGACTTATCAAAAGTTCTTTTTGCATCTTCCCTAGCTGACAGTACGACATGAAGTTGTTTTCTGATTTCATCAACTGTTTCATTGCTCATTTTTAATTTCAACTCATATATGATTTCCTCTGGGAATTTTTCCATGATTACGAATCTAAGGTGATTATTTTCAATATTTTCTCCAAGTGAACTTAATACACGAAGATGTCTTTCAATTTCGTCTAATGTTTTTCTACACTCTTCTTGCCTTTCTGCTCTTTTAAGTTTAAAAAGCGTCGAGTAATGCGCATCGATTATCTGCATCCGTTTACCATATCGATCTGTCAGAGTGGTTACGGCAATTTTATAATTGTTGTTGGTGGTCTCAAGACCTTCCAGGATCGTTATAGCCTCTCCTCTCAAAGAAGCCTTTAAATATTGTAATTTATCAACATCTCTTAATTCTCTTTGATCAATGATGGAACAAAATTGATCCCAAAATTGCGTCCATTGAAGCACATTTCCGGAGAAGGTAGGTAGAACTAAGTCAGGTAACTTTCCTCTATTCATTAATCGACCAGAGCCTGAAGAAGAAGAAGGAACCGCTTTATCCTGGTTTAGCTGTATGCGAGCATTCAATTCAGCTAACATCTCATCTCCTTCTAGCTGCTCTGTAGTCATATCGGAGATCTCATCCGCATTAGGATTATCGGAAATGTTGAAATATTGATACAACTCGTTACTGAATCGATTAAGTATCGCTTGAAGTTTTGAAGCCAAAATCTTCGCTTGTCCTTCATCTTCAGAAGACCACAACTTTGAAGCGCAAAGAACACGAGAGCTGCTTGACAAGCTTTTAATATTTGCTATAAACTTAGCGAGTCTATCCAAATATATATCTTCCATTGTAGGATATGTATAGGTATAAACCTAAAATTGGTATAAGTACTCTATAGTTCCGCTTTTATCATAGTAAGTACTATTTAAGTTCACTCTGGATGAATCACGTTCACTTCCAGAATACACTCAAACAATATCCTTACTACTTTACAGTAAACATTGTGACACATTTCGGACAATACTAGTCTGTCTTGTTATAAAGCATTAAATTTATCATCAAGTGATCTCTTGTTCCAACAAATCATGCGATAAACAACTTAAATAAGTCTTGTACGTTGCCCAAACGGACTAGTCATCATGACTCTCATTTACTGGACGTGGCCATAGCACTGCTATGCACATTTCTCATTTACTTGGCTTGGCCATGGCACTGCCATGCACCTTTCTTATTTACTTGACTTGGCCATGGCACTGCCATGCACCCTTTCCATTTACTTGACTTGGCCATGGCACTGCCATGCACCCTTTTCATTTTATTTACTTGTATAGAACCACAAGAAAGATTACTTGATTTATCACTCTTAATGTCACACAGTAAGTAGGTATGTACTATCGAAAAGTTGATTAAATCAAAACATATCTGATGTCAATATTTGTTACTAAATATAGTGGTGGTATGACTTGCCCTTAATGACCGTCGGCTTCACCTTAATATGGTATGCAAATGTGGAATACTTCCTTATTATATTGTCTTGCACGTATGTAAAATATGTAAAATATTATTCCTTCCGTAAGGAAATATGAAAATCAAAGTTACTGCCCCTTAACTATTCCTCCTTTCGCATTAATATACAAAGAAAGAATGTTATGCCCTTTGTAAATTATATTGTTAAACTAATACTTTGAAGCCAATGTAAATAATCTATTTCCAGTATAAATTTCAGTTAAACCGCGATGAACAAACATAAATTTATAAACAAATCAATTGTAAGTAATATCACTACTTGAAAATTTGATTAATTTTATGCGGTTAATAGCATTCTGATGCATTGTGAATGCATTAAAAGAATAACACTTCAATAAGATTTTGCTTCCCTATATATCATGGCATAAATGGATAATTACATTGCTACATACCCCTTAAGTAATTTCTGGTACTGGCATTCACTGAATACCACTTTCCTTGTTTATTTGTTGATGATTCTATTAATAAATAATGGTTATGGTTAATTTTCCAATTGGAAATAGTAATGTATGTCTAAGTGATACTTGTCACTTTATAATTACGGTTTTTACAGAAAATTACGTGTAATGTTACTCAAAATCATTAAAGTTATCGTATTACGTATACTACTCCAATAGTATGACTAATTCAACACAGTATTTACACATTATTTCGTAAAAATGCGAGTCTTATTTTGCCGGTAAAATAATTTGTCGTTATCGTTGAATTTCATGCAATTACGTTCTAAACACAGCATAAATAACATGATCACTCTCTCACCTGGTGATCTAAATTAAATTTCCTTATTTCAATTCGTCCTTTGATACTTTATGGAATTTCTTGCAGAAACTTTTAACGTATTACACCGATGTCATTGAATGTCAACAGACGCCATCTTAGTTGCTCTAATTTTCTTTCGTCATGTCGTGCTTGACTGTAGAAATAACGCAAATTGTATTCGGAATGCTTGAACGTTGAATTTTAAGTAAAAATATCTAAATTAATTCATAAAATGAATTTTCCGACTAGCAACCAAATCATACAAAGGTGAAAACCTAATAGGTAACAAACAAGCACTGAATTGGTTTCCGATTGTGACAATCGGTAATCAATTCCAATCATTTATGTTTTCTTCATTTCAATAAGAAGAAAGGAAATATTATTTTGTCATTCACTATAATTCTCAAAGTGTATAATTAACGATTCATTATAAGAATAAAAATTCTTTGTTAAAACAAATATTGTTCCCAATAGGTACGCTAACGCCATCTATGATCGAACGGTTAAACTTATCTCTGCTACATTTTGTATTGAGTAGCTGAACTATTTGAAGGTTGATAATTTTACTCTTAGTCTAGTGAAATTGCATTCCACACACAAACCAGTGCTCATTTTAACAACACCTTTACCATTTCTTATATTTAAGGGTTACACAAATAAGTGAACATTACCTTATTTTATTATGAATTATTTTCTTATGAGCATGTTTATTTTTACTGCGCAGTTTCCCTATTCAACCACGGATGTCGTCAACATATAAATTATAAGATAGTTGACACACACAAAACACACTCTCATTATGCTCTTGTTGGTCAATATTAAATCCCAGCACCTCCACCAAATTTGTACCGCATTATAAGCCCATTAATACGGACAAAGTATATGATGTCACTAAGAAATCATTCTAACTGAATAATCTCAAAGGAACATCCACACTCTTGGGTTCAATAGAGTGTCTTTAAAGTTTGATTAGATATCTTGTTAATAAGAATAGTTCTGCTTCGCTAGGCTTACTTGCTGATTATAGAGTTATCAACTCAAGTGACCCAGAGCTGATAATTTAAGTATCTAAGACTGTGTGTGAGTATGATGTCAACTATCTTACCTTAATAATAGTGAGTCTTTCTGCCTGGCTGTCCATGCACCTTGTCGCCTCGATGGAGTCGAATGCTCCTCCTAAGGGTTTTAATGTATTTATGAATCAACTGCTTTGACTCTCTAAGTATCCTACCATACTCTTTACACATAAGTAACACTTCAACATATTTAGAACCTTTTGGTATGCTATTTAATGTCATCAACCTTTTGTCCCCTAAGGACACTTTCATTTGTCGTACTCCACGAGTACGACCTTTCTCTTATCTGACGTACTCCGCGAGTACTTCCTTTATATACCTCGTTCCACAGAACCAGGTCTGTCCCAGCTGGGCCCTTTTGTTCCAAGACCCGAGGGCCGGATCTAAAACCCGCGAACCCTGTCTCAGAGAACGAGGACTGTCCCTGCTGGGCCCTTTTATACACCTTGCTAATAGAATTGGCCAAGACTACACGCACAGGTTGTTCATTTAATATAAATGGATGTTTTGGCTCGCAAGCCTTGAGACCAGTAAATAGCATAGCATTATAATTCGCGTATAAGCGTATCAGATTAGCGAGATGGAAACAGATTGCCCTGATCAGCTCATGGAGTTTCGCCGAGCAATCCATCTTCCAATCTCTCTCTTTTAAACATAAAGGAATTGTTGATAATATTATTGATACTTATTCTAGATACTTAGCTTTTGACTGGTGGCAGGACAAGCCGAAAGATATTCACAATAAAATTAACACAATAAATGCATCTACAGATGCAGCTTCAGGTTCCCGTAAGCAGATTTGAAGACAAAAGAACGTTAGAAGAAAAATGCAGGCTCACCATAGATAAAATTGTGTTTCTCTACATCCGGTATAATGTTGCCGTGTAATTGTTATAGGGCTAGTTCTCGCGACCCTATTCGCGACAGGGCGGCCCTCTCCCGGCTTCAGCGTCAGCACTACGGCCGCTGAGCGTGGTGCCCGCAGTTTTTGGGTCTGCTTGGGCTTGGGCTGTGGCGCTGCTCCCTGCGCGGCAGTCTCCTTTTTCTTCTTGCCTTTCCCGATAACGTCTGTCCACGTCTCATTCCTGGACGCCGGCGTAGGTGGCATGGGGGGGGGCACATGAGGGGCTTCGGCTGGCAGAGCTGGTAGAGCCACATGGTCATCCTTCTTGGCCTTTTTGGCGGGTTTTTTCTTCCCCTTCTTTCCCGTTGGAGGAGCAGGAGCAGGCGCTTTAGGCTCTGCCATGTTCCGCCCGCTAGTGCCAGCGACGTTGTTGTCTGCTGAGTTGGTGGCAGGCGGTGCGCCCTGTCCCTTTTTGTCCGCCGCGAGCAATGGGCGCACAGCCGACGGTGGGAGAAGCCGATCTTCTAACGCATCCAGCCGAGCGTTTACCATGGTCCCCACTTTGACCATTATGTCGCGTTCGGCGTCCTCCGGCATATGAGTTTGCGGTGTGGGAGCTGCTTTAGCTGTGCGCAGCTCACTCCGCAGCTCCCCGAGCTCTCTTTGGAGCTCAGTCATCTGAGCTTGCAGGCGATTGTTTTGGGCCTCAAGCCTCTCAGTCTCTTCCGAGGATGTGCGCTTAATCAATACCGTTGCAGCATCCATATAAGCCGCCACCGCATCCTTCAGCTTCCGCTGGTGGGTCCCCTTTAGGTTGCCTGATTTGGCAATCACTGCTTTGATCACGTCAGTGCTGTCCATCATTTGCAACCTAACCTAACCTAACCTAACCTTTTTTTTTTTTTTTTTTTTTTTTTTTTTTACGTGGGGAAATGCCTTTACGCATCCCGCCATGTCCGGGTGGGACAGGGCGGGTATGACGGGCTCCCGGGAACCGCCCGGACTACCGTCTAAAACCCCACGGTTTCCATCTCGTCACGATATTGCCGGGTTACGGGCACGCCAAAGGCACTCTTCCGCGACCCGGCGGTGACTGGCCTGGTGGAGGGCCCCAAGTTCTTTAGCAGGAGGGGGGAAAGATGTTAGCCCTGCCTGCGCCGACACGGAATGAGTGGCGCGCGTGGACGCGTGCACTGCCGACTCGGGCCAGTTGGTTATCCGGCCGACAGACTTCCCCAAGCCTGCCGGCCCTGGCCACTGTTAGGGCGGGATTTGGCGATCGTAGTTTCGTCGCCTCCGCCCTATTCGCCTTTGGCGGCCGGGGTCCTCGGAAGTTACCTCCCGCTGTCTCTCGGCCACCTCCTTAATTTCCATGACAGTCTCGCAAAAGGCGAGGACTGCCTTCCATGCCCTGTCGCTGCCGACCATGTTGTTAACCACGGTTGGCAGCGAGAGGTCATGACCTACTATAGAGCGCAGGGTTTGGCGTTCTCCGTCCCAGGCTGGGCACACCTCTAGCGTGTGCTGGGCCGTCTCCTCCAGGCAGTTGTCACAGTGGTGACATGCTGCGGTTGGCTCTCTCCTTATACGACACAGATACTTTCCAAAGCATCCGTGCCCAGAGAGGATCTGCGTCAGTCGGAATGTCGTTGCACCGTGGCGTCTGTCCAACCACTGTCGGAGAACTGGACGAACTGCCTGGATGGTTTTGAGGCCGGCACTTGGCCGCTCCAGCCTCTCCTCCCACATTTCCACCATTTCAAGGCGCTCAGCGTCTCTTCTCGCCTGTACCTCCCTAGGCGCCGGATACTCGCCTCGGTCGTGTGCCTCCACGCGCCAGCGGTATACTGCCGCGAGGGCCCCAGCGTCCAGGTCCCATGGCAAGGTACAAGCCAGAACACACGCAGCGTCCGTACTTACGGTACGGTACCCTCTGATTACCCTCAGAGCCATCGCTCTCTGCGGTCGACGCAACTGTGCGATATTCTGGCTGCTGAGGGCAACAGCCCAGACTGGGGCACCGTAGAGCGCCATCGATCGCACCACACCCGTATACAGACGGCGGCATGAAGCCCTGGGCCCTCCCAGGTTTGGCAGTATACGCCCAAAGGCTGCCGCCGCGCGCAGCAATTTGGGTGCCAGGCGCTCAAAATGCGCTTTGAAGTTCCATTTGCTGTCAAGTACGACGCCAAGGTACAGGAGCGTCGGTTTGACAGCAATCGAAACCCCTCCCACCACAATCTCGGCACCGGCTGGGGGTGCTCTTCGGTGACCATAGAAACATATGGCCTCGGACTTTGTTAGAGCCACCTCCAAGCCTAGCCGTCGAATTTTACCGACGCAGTGGGCAACCGCCGCCGTCGCCAACACGGCTGCGTCGCGGTAGCTGGGTCCCTGGGCCGTCACGAGCGTGTCATCGGCATAACAGGTGATTTTAACACCACGCAGGTTTTCCCCCCGTAGAACCCAATCGTAACCTATGTTCCACAGGAGTGGCCCTAGGACCGACCCCTGTGGAACTCCACGGGACATTTCCCTCCTACCCCATTCCTGTTGCCCTGGCCAGACGACGAACCTCTCACTGAGGTAAGCCTCTATAACTCGGAACAGGTGGAGGGGTACTCGGTGGTACCGCAGCGCCTCCTTTATTGTGTCCCAGGGCAGGGTGTTAAAGGCGTTGGCAATGTCTAATGACACCGCTAAGACAACCCTACCTTGGGACACGGCCTCATTGGCCATTTCCTTGACCCGCTGAATTGCGTCCACCGTTGAGCGACCTCGGCGGAAGCCGAATTGGCAGTCGGATAAATCCGGTCCTTCGCAGTCCATGTGTTTGGTGAGGCGGGCCGCGATTATCCGCTCGAAAAGCTTACCCACCTCATCCAGCAGGACTATGGGTCTGTAGCCGGATGCAGATTCCGCCGGGCGCCCCTCTTTCCGGAGTAGGACCAGCTTGCCAACCTTCCACTCCTTAGGGAAGCAGCCCTGCTCCAAGCAAGCGGTCAGGAGTCGCAGCACTCTTGGCTCTAAGGTCTCCATGGCCAGGGCCCAAGCACGGCCCGGGATGCCGTCAGGTCCTGGGGCTGTATTTTTAGCACGGAGCCGGTTGACCGCCACACGCAACTCGGCGGAACCTAACCTAACCTAACCTAACCTAACCTAACCTAACCTAACCTAACCTAACCTAACCAGTCGCGGTCCACTCGCCACCGGAAACGCCACGTTTTAGAGCCGCTCCGACGTTAAAATATCAAAAAAGTGGGTTTTCCGCGTCCGATCTTATCGGGAAAGGTGTTAAAAGTTGCGAAAAAGTGCGGCGCATATAGTACTTACACCCAAATTAGCCGCAGTGTACCCGCGTAGCGGCCAAGGGTCAAAAAGTGTGAAAAAGTGAATTTAAAGTTTTTAAAACCACAAACGCAGTGCGATCTAGAACATTCACCAAGACGTGCGATATATTGGCAGAAGCGTCTCAACGAGCGCTACAAGAGGACACCAAAATTGGAATTCTGCGAGCTACCGTCGAAGCACAATCGCCAGAAAAACAAGTCCAAGGTCAAGGCGTGGTCGAGGATCCGAGCGTCTGCGGCTGCTTCCAGGACTGCAGGACGATAGAGGAATTCGCCAGGAGTGTACCGGTACAAATTTTAAAATTTTTGGACTTATACTTTTGAAGAAAATTAATTTAGAAAATCAAAACTTTGAGTATAAATTGTGAAGAAACTTCAGGCAGACCCCCCATTTTTTATTAGTAATTCTGTTGCGCGCTAAAGAGAAGAACATCCCTGCAAAGTAACAATTTTTTTATAATCATAATCATAATCATAATTTATTGCTTTTCATGTTAGTATAATATAGGTCTTAAAGCTAGTACAGTTAAACATGAGCTCTGTTGAGCATAGCAATTTCTTAAAACTACAAGTTTAAAATTCAAAATGTCAAAATTGTGAAAATGTACATTCGAGTCCAATACATAGGTATACATACAATTTCTTCCTAAAACCTAATATTTTCGTTTTAATTTTAGGTAATTCTGAATCATGCACATGCATTTTAATTCTCCTCTAATTACTAACTAGTTCACATAATAGCAAATTATTAACAATGTCCACCTATATGTCTAAACATACTTATTAGCAACTATATATATATGTAATTCTATGTCAATTCATTATTTTGGGTAGTAAATAACTGTAGATTCTATTAAACTATTTAAACTATTTAAGGGTGTCTGTGATAAATTCTTGACATGAGTAATATGTTTTACTTATGAGCCAATCTTTAAGTCTACTTCGGAAATTATTATATTTGTCCTCTTTTTTTATGAAGTCAGGGATTCCCTGCCTTTTTGGACAATATTGACTGAAATAGCGAAGTTTTTGTGAAATTTTTTATAAAGACACCTGGTGAAAATTTTTTGTATGAAAAAGCAGAATTTTGTTAATGTGCATGTTAGATCTATAATTTATACAAATTTAAGTGTTTTTTGTATATTTTTAAGTTGAGCGGTTCAGGAGATATTGAATTTTTACCATAAATTACATATAAATACATAAATAATATAAAAAATCAAAATTTGGTAACGGCAATAGCTTTAGACAATACAAATACCCTCCCCGAACCCCAAACGCGGGGTCCATAGCATTTAAATTCAGCAGAAACCAAATTTTCGGCCATTTTGTTTTTTGATACCCAATTTTAAATTGTTAATATCTCCAGAGCAGATCAACTTAGAAACTCCGGATTTTCGCCTCGCTCAACTAAATTTGACGTTATATTGACTTTTCTCGGTTTGAGGTGAAAATCTCGGAAATTTTTTCTAGAGGTTTAGACCACCCTAGAACGATAGTAGAGCAAAGGCCCATAACAGGGAAGAAGACCCGAACTCTCTGCGACCATCCGTTCTCGAGATATTGGCCTTCAAACATAGAGTTTGACAGTTCGGCGGCCATCTTGCCTTTTTTCAACCGGCGATATCTCGGTGACCGGAGGAGCTATAGACTCACGGTTTTCTTTGCTGACCCCAGCGTAGGCCCATCCATCACCCCCGACAGTTTTCAGGAGTCTTCAGAAGACTTGCCGTCTGAAAAATCCTGAAAATTTTCGAGGCCTGAAAGTGGTCTGGACAGATAGCCAAGGTCCGCTAAACAAGTGCCATCCAAAATCCGGAGTTTCTGCGACCACGGGATCGGGAGATATCAGCGACCAAAGTTCGATTTGACAGTTCCCGCCGCCATTTTGAAAAAATTCAAACTGTAATATCTCCCGAACGAAGGGTCGTAGAAGACTGCGGTTTCCAGTGCGGACATCGACGGGGTTGGCTGCGGGTGGGGAGAGAGTTTTCAGTTCCCTCCGGCAATTTTCAGGAAACTGAAAACTGAAAAAATTTCCTCCCCTGAAATCGCTGCCAGAGGATAGAGCTCATTGAGCCCAGTAAAGCGAGCCCAAGCACGGACCTGTAGGACCGATAGAACCGGAGATACGAGCAGATACCGAATCGGGAAACCGGTTCCGGGACCGATACCAGAAATTTTAGATTACAATATCTCCGGATCCAGTGGGAATAGCAGAACCGTGTTTGGTATCGCTGAAAAGGGCTCAGAGAGAGCTATCTATTGGACAAAAAATTTCGGCTCTAGGTAGAGTCCAGAAAATTTTCTGCTAAAGAAAGACAAATTTCTATTCCTAGATTTAAGTGATCGATGTATACGCATCTAAATATAGTCCATTAATCAATAGTTGTATAAATAAATTAACAGTAGAGTCTGCGACTCTATAATTGGACAAAAAATATATTCTTACTTTTATATTTTACAAATTGGTGTACATCTCTCTCTTCCTTTTGCACTATACATATTTGCCTCCCCCTTACAGAGGCAAAACGGCTCTATATAGAGCAAAACATTTGACAAAGACTACTCTAAAACAGAGAAAAATTTAGTTTAAGTGAACTGTGCCCCTGTGTGCCCTTTACAAACTATACACACTGCACACAGCTACACACACCTCCAACATGGCAACAACCAGGACACCAATGAAGGCGGTAGAGCCGGTGCCTATATCTCCGAGAAGGGAGTCGGAGGAGACGACGGTTAGACGCATGACCGGGGAATGGGAAGCAAAAAACAACACCAAACCATCCCCACCCCCGGCCACAGGAACGAAGCAGGCAGGTCCTGCAGAACGCGGTAGGACTTTCGACCTTCTAGAACCGGAACAGACTTCTGCGGCCTCCGCGGCCCCCATGACGTCGACCGCGGGAGCCAAGGCACTGGGCCTTCCAAAAACGGCAGAGGCCAGACGCCTCCTAGAGAAAGGCAAAGCTCTATTGGAAAAATCCGGTAATATAAAAAGAGAAATCAAGATCGGGGTCACGGAGGTCATCGAAAGGTTCTATAAAATCGTGAAAGAGGCGGAACAGGAGAAGAGTCGACTGGGGACGCGACCCTGGCCTACGGGAAGTAAAGCCTCCCCGCAGAGGGCCTCCAAAGAGGACCAGCCTACAGGGAAGATGATAGAAGAGTCAAAAACGACCCTGGAATCAAGCCTCATCGCAAAATTCGAAGAGCACGCACAGCGATTGGAAGAAAACAACAAAAGGATGGAGGAGCTGAGGACGGTCATGGAGGTGCAGAGAGAAACCCTTGAAAGGGCTGTAACAGCCCACGCCACCTACGCAAGCGTGGTGGCGGCAAGGCGCCCAGAACAGGCTGTGGCGGGAGGGCAAACTCTGCACTCCATGATCGTCACAGCACAGGACGAGACGGAGACAGGAGAAGAAGTTATAGAAAGAGTTAGAAAGGCAGCAAAAGAAAAAGGAGGCATGCAGATTGACAAAATAAAGAAAGGGAAAGACAGAAAGGTGATCCTCAGCTGCAGGACCAAGGAGCTGAGGAAAGGAATGAAAGAGAGTCTGCAGAGAGAGGGAGTTGGTCTCCGGGTCGAGGACGTGGAGAACAAGGACCCCCTTTTGATCCTTAGGGACGTGTTGCAGTGCAACACTGACGAGGAGATACTGAAAGCTCTGAGGAATCAGAATGAGGATGTCTTCGGCGGACTCGACCAGGAGAGCAATAGGATGACGGTAAAATATAGGAAAAGGGCGTATAACCCACACCTGACGCACGTGGTCCTCACAGTATCCCCGCAGATCTGGGGGAGGGCGCTAAAAAAGTCTGTGGTCCACCTGGACATACAGAGGGTCAGAGTAGAGGATCAATCTCCTCTGGTCCAATGCTCTGTGTGCCTAGGGTATGGCCACAGCGGCAAGTATTGTAGAGAGACCACCGCTAAGTGCGGCCACTGTGGGGGACCACACATGCGAGGACAGTGCGAGCAAAAGGCGGCCGGCATGCCGCCCGCTTGCACGAACTGCAGCAAGGCAGGAGCAAGGAATGCAGAGCACGACGCCTTTGATCCGGGGTGCACGGTCAGGCGGAAGTGGGATGCTATAGCGAGAGCCAAAGTGGCGTACTGCTAAAGGCACCCCTAGCAACAACCCGATAGTAAGAAACAGGCATGGAAAGCGAGGGCTCCTGGTGATGCAAGCCAACCTGCAACGTAAAAACTTAGCCACAAGCGAATTACTACTAGAAGCGGCGATGAGAAAGGTAGCTATAGCCATGGTCCAGGAGCCCTACGTCGGGGGAGTAGGAAAGATGAGAGGTGGAGGACCTGCAAGGGTGTACCAGAACGCCTCAGACGAAGAGGGCCCAGTCAAGGCTGCCATAGTCATTTTTGACGCAGACCTGGACGTAGAGCAAGACCCGGAACTTACGACGAATAACATCGTAGTCGCAAGGATTCGGTCTGGCGACTGGTGCATCACTGCGGTGTCCCTCTATTTCGAACCAACCGCCTCCATTGACCCATACCTGGCCCACTTAGCAAAAATCCGGGACAAGCTGGGAACGAAGGGGATGATAGTAGCGGGCGACGCCAATGCAAAGAGTGTCTGGTGGGGAAGCGCGTACACCGACTAATTAATTTCTGACTATTATAATGAAAATGCAGGTACGGGGTATAGTGCATTTCAAGGATATGTATCGTATTAATCCTCTCATAAATGTTTCCTGAAACCCTAATTCCTCGACATAAGAGCCATGGAAAATATTTTTTTGTAAGTTGTATGAACCCTTTTTTTTTACTGTACAGGGCCGTCGTAGGCCTACGTAGTGACGTCACAATTATATGGAAATTATTACGCCCGAACTATAAAGTAAAGTTATAGTACATTACGTACCTAGCCCAGATCGCAGGTGTTGCCCGAACCGAAGGTGAGGGCCATAAATATGCGATCTGGTGCTTTACGAATTACCGCCCGTGGTAAGTACACAATTTTACGTCTTCACCTGGCCACAATGCGAGTTTTACCGTACGCGCAGCGTACCGTACCGTAAGTGTGACGTAATAGTAGATTACTGCAGAGGCCGTGAAGTAAGGGATTGCTGGACGAGATGGGGTAGACGGCCGAGTCGTAGACGAGGCCGAATACAACGAGTCCAGCAATCCCTGTTCCGGCCGAGGATTGTATAGTACTTTTCTCAAATGATGTGAGGAAATATTAAAATTAAAATAAATACAATTAAATAACAGGTAATTTGCGCCTTTTTTATTTTTTAAACATGCCATTTGAACAAGCCGTTCGAGCACCATGTTTAACCGCACATAAAGTATAGTACCATAGATTATTTTTATTTTTTCTATGAAGCAAGTATGCTTACAGTGTCTAGTGGTGGTTGGCAGTAGACAGACAGACAGACAGACAGACAGACAGACAGACAGACAGACAGACAGACAGACAGACAGACAGACAGACAGACAGACAGACAGACAGACAGACAGACAGACAGACAGACAGACAGACAGACAGACAGACAGACAGACAGACAGACAGACAGACAGACAGACAGACAGACAGACAGACAGACAGACAGACAGACAGACAGACAGACAGACAGACAGACAGACAGACAGACAGACAGACAGACAGACAGACAGACAGACAGACAGACAGACAGACAGACAGACAGACAGACAGACAGACAGACAGACAGACAGACAGACAGACAGACAGACAGACAGACAGACAGACAGACAGACAGACAGACAGACAGACAGACAGACAGACAGACAGACAGACAGACAGACAGACAGACAGACAGACAGACAGACAGACAGACAGACAGACAGACAGACAGACAGACAGACAGACAGACAGACAGACAGACAGACAGACAGACAGACAGACAGACAGACAGACAGACAGACAGACAGACAGACAGACAGACAGACAGACAGACAGACAGACAGACAGACAGACAGACAGACAGACAGACAGACAGACAGACAGACAGACAGACAGACAGACAGACAGACAGACGTCTTAGTAATTTAATATTTATTTACTAATATTTATTTATTGACAAATACATTTACGTGACATTACAGTAAAAACCAATGCGTCACGAAACTAAAAACAACAAATAATACTATTTAGGCGACGAAACGGCGTGGCCCCGTTGCATCGTCATCTCCGGTGTAGGATTCGGCAGATTTTAATAGGGTGCCGTTTTACCCATTGGGTACGGAACCTTGAAAACATCACTGATAACACATTCACCACGATACTGCTACTTTTTCTGTGCCTACTATCTATTTTACTACCTAACCTACCATTATACGATACTATAGTGCATGAGCTCCTGGGGCACATTACAGTATTACATACAGAGCGGACACGAACCGCCCCTCGCCGAAGTCGGTCACCTCGCAGATGGGCGTCATTTAGGGGCACGATCGAGTGCAGTTTAGTGCGCCCACGTGCGACGCTCTGCTCATACTGATTGAAATTGAACTAGCATAAGATATTACTGAAAACCGCATCTAAATAGGTTAAGCCCCTTCTGAGATTAGCGTGCACAAACGCACAGACAAACAGATAAACAGACAAACCGACAAAAATACATCATTTCTCTCATCTTTGCTCTATTGCGTTTATAAAGGCCCCCCATAAAAGTGTTTTTAATATATTTGCCATGTACAGACAGCGATCAGTTACGATTTTATTATATGTATTGATTAGTACGTACTTATTTTTAGCAGTCAATCTTACGCTGGTGTTGGGTGTGGGTCTTGAAATCATCTTGTTTCAGGGTCCAACAACTTTCAAAAGTATCTCAAAATCCATATGAAACAAAAACATTACAATTGGGAAACACGATAAAGACATACCGACAGACAGATACGTAGATAATACACGATAGCGGACAAGGATTCGCATACGGAGAGTTCCGTATCAATCCTGTAACGGCTGTAACAGACGGACGTACGGATCGGCAGATAGTTAAGCCTTTGTTAAGGGTTCAAATATAATCCTTTTAGGTACACAACTCTTAAGAAGATGAATTGAGAACTTCCTTACTTTACAAGTTGGTTAATAAACTGTATTTTATGGTATAAGTTACACCCTAGTTTTTTTAAGAATACTATGCGAGTCGCCACGCTGAAGAACATTTTGTAATCAATTTAATGTGCTCAATTACTGACACCTTTTGTACCTAATAAATGTGTTTTTTATCCTAATAGTTCCAATGGGAATGTCACTCTAATTAAATGAACTATCTACCTACTCTAATTTTGTACTTCGCCATGCCATTGCCATACACATGGCATTTCACGTAGTTTCAACACTTTACTACATGAACAGCTTTCCGATAGTAACTGTAGTGTATTGGTTAGGTACTAAAGCACATAGCAAAGATGCTGATATGTTTGCCATATAGATACTGTGCCGATCCCTCATCATCAATTCCATTTCCATCACCTGAAGAACTAGTAAAGTAAGAAATCTGTGAAGTAGGTACCTACATAATTACTACACTTACCTACTTACGTACTTACATAATTCAAACGATACAGCCCTGTAACAGCCGAACAGCCGGACGGATGAACATATAGAGGAGCCTTAGGGACCATTATGCACCCTTTTGGGTAAGTACAGAACTAAGAAGATACATTAACCCTTAAATGCATAACGATGTATATATGCATCGTATATTGTATATGTTTTTTTAAATATTATGATTTTTTTCTTTATTTTTCCCTCAATCTATACAACATGACACATCTATTTCAATTTATTAAAAAGTTATACAAAAAATCATGCATTTAAGGGTTAAGTACCTCTTCATTTTTCATGTAAGTTGAAAATAATGCTAGGAGATTTGAGACATACATACTTACATCAAAATCTCAAGTGTCTACATACTTTGATTCAAATTATATAGCCCTAATGGTGGTCATAAGGTCATAAATGTTGTTATCATCATCATATCAGCCGAAAGAAGTCCGTTGCTGGGAAGGTCTATCCCCCCAAAAATGCCACAATGACCGGTTCTGCACCACCCACACCCAGCGGGCACCTGCGCGATTTGCCTACCACGTCATCAGTCCACGGTTAGAAGAAGGTTCTTGGGGTCTACCCACGCTGCGCCTTCCGGTACGTGGTCACCACTCGAGAAACTTTTCGCCGGTCTATCGGTTTTACGTTCAATCAACGTCCCAACGTTCAATCCTCCTAGCGTTTTCACGATTGTAAGTACCATTGTTTTGTGCCATCTACCCTTCCAACCCAGAGGGTAATGTACCTACACCTTGTGGTTAGCTAATCTCAAGAACATGACCGTTTTCCTCACGATACTTACTTATTTACTATTCACAGAAAAGCTATTATCAGGTACATCGACCTTCATCATCATCATATCAGCCGAAATACGTCCACTGCTGGACGCCGCGCCGCGCTGGCGCTGGCTGCCTCCCTCAAAGAGTTCCACAGTATCGATCTAACCTCTAAGTAATATTAAAAGTATTAAAACCGATTAATGATAATAACTACATAGCTGACCGCGCGGCTCCATTACCGCGCATCCATAGTACCTTTGTAACAATATAAAACTTTGTGTCACATCCAAACCTAGTGTATTTTGAGGATAATAAACTACACTTTCACTACACCAAGTCTTTCTTTGACGACCACTTTAGCCTAGTTGGTAGTTACCCTGCCTACGAAGCAAGAGGTCCTGGGTTCGAATCCCGGTAAGGGCATTTATTTGTGTGATGAGCACGAATATTTGTTCCTGAGTCATGGATGTTTTTCTATGTATTTAAGTATTTATTTATCTATATAAGTATGTTTATCGTCGTCTAGTACCCATAGTACAAGCTTTGCTTAGTTTGGGGCTAGGTCGATTTGTGTAAGATTGTCCCTTAATATTTATATTTATTTATTTATATTTATTTATTTATTTTTTTAAATGATACAGGGAATACGTAGATATTTGAAATCAATTACGTTATTTTGATTGCGTTGTCATGGACAAATGCAAATAACCATTCACGAACATTTAAACGTGATGCATACTTAATACTTCGCAAATTGATTATAGGTTCAGTAGCCTAAACTATGGGCTAAACTATGGACACTAATGTTTCGGGACACTAGAAATGTGCAATTAATGCAACGTCGATTCGAGAAATCCCCCATTGTGTAATATTTTTATATTAACACAATTCTTGCGAAAGCTGAATTTTGCATGATTTGAAGTATTTGAAGGTACATAGTTGACGATTCTGTGTATAAAGCTACAGACATGCTACCTGAATAACTGCTGCATTAAAAAAAAAATGCTTGCCATTTTTATTTGTTTACAAACACTAATATAGTAAGGTTTGCCGTGGTATGTGCATCTGTGAAAATTAAGTAGTCACAAGTTAGCATTTCATATAAATAATAATTATGCTTTATTATACACTAGCTTCTGCCCGCGACTCCGTCCGCGTGGAACTCGTTTATATCGTAACACCATACAAACTTTCATCCCCAATTTCACTCCCTCCGGGGATGGTTTTAGGGATAAAACCTATCTTCATACCAAATTTCATCTCAATCGGTTCAGCGGTTTAAGCGTGAAGAGGTAATAGACATACAGACAGACAGACAGACACACTTTCACATTTACTACTACTAACTAATACTAGCTTCTGCCCGCGACTCCGTCCGCGTGGAAATCGTTTTTATTGCAGCTCCATACAAACTTCAACCCCCCATTTCATCCCCTTAGGGGGTGATTTGCAGGATGAAAACTATCCTATGTCCTTCCCTGGGATTCAAACTATCTCCATACCAAATTTCATCGCAATCGGTTCAGCGGTTTAAGCGTGAAGAGATAACAGACAGACAGACAGACAGACACACTTTCGCATTTATAATATTAGTATGGAGTATGGATAGTATGGAATGGATATGGATTAGTATGGATTATTAATACTTATTCTGAGATGGGCAGCGGCGGTGACGTTCCTGTCATATCATAAGCCGAGCTGATATTGACTACGTTTACCGACCATTCACATCAAAGCAAAACCAATGAAAGTCTGACCTCCGAACACGCATAGTTGTTATGACCCTCGGAATTGTTATACATATTGGTTGAATGGTGAGGTGGATTGGAAAAGGTTGTGAATATTATGAGTCACATTGATTATTAAAAATCGTTCATGAGACGTTGTTTGCAATGGCTGGGTTCTTTTATCAGAAAATGTATACTAGGAACCTAATAATGAATTTCAATCAACTCTTTTTACCCGACTGCCGAAGGAGAGGAGGGTTATTACATGGCATGTTTTTTATGGGATCTTGCTTATTTTTGTATGTTATTGTGTTATCATCAATATACAAATTAAAAATGCAGTCCCATTCTTACTTTTTGATTTTTTGTCCCATTCACTATGCTCCAATGCAATTTGAGAAACGCCACATCCTTTCAAATTCGTCGGCAATTTTCCTCCACGTCTCTTCGTTTGGCTGTGGCATCACCTCTTTCATTAAACAATAAACTATTGCTGGACGAGTTTCGTCAACAATTTTACAAACGGCAGAATGACCCATTCGAAAATTGAGCGAGAGTGTTTTGATTGAATCCCCGTAGTCAGGAATCTGCAAATAAATTTAACCTTTAGTTTATAATTTACAAATAGATTTAAATGTATAATTATTGAAACGTCGTAGGTACCTATTATTATTGGGTACCATTACCTATAAAAGCTACGGTAGCCTAGTGGTTCAGGCATGCGGCTGTCAAGCGGCGGTCGTGGGTTCAAATCCCGGCACGTATCAATGAGTTTTTTGGAACTTAGGTACGGAATATTTACCGTTAGCTTTTCGGTGAAGGAAAAAATCGTGAGGAAACTTCTCATTCATTAAAACGGACCCCGGGCTCCTTTAGAGGCAGTATCATTGATTACCTATATATATTATTGGGTAGCAGTAGCATTTGTAAATTTAATTTGTTTTGAAGTAGCACCTCAAGCGTCAACTCCGAGCGATTGACTGTTTCCTACCAAAAACTTATACATCCTTATAAAAGAACTTATATACCTAAACGTCCTATTAGTCCTGTACTATAAGGCAAAGATATGCTCTTGTGGATGAGAATAGGCTAAGGAACAAAGTGGGCCAGTGCTGCTTGGACACTTTTCGTCAACATCTTCGCAGATGCTGTACATACCTGTGCAAGTTTCCTCACGATTTCCCTCCAACTAAAACTATCGACATTCTCCACTCACACTGGCGAGTCGACCGTCGCGCACGCCTCCCAAAGGTCCGAAGCACCATTGCGTCGTGAGCGGGAAATACATTCAAATAATAATAACGCGCACATTTATGTTTTCACAAAATTTCAACTTGTCAACGTCAACCCCGCCTGACTCGATTTCCCGTGCAGTCTGGCGTCTTTCGCCGGCCCCGGCGAGTCTTCCGCATCCGACCGGGGCACTGGGGAGTCGAAGGACGTCTCCCGTGCCCCCTCCGAGTTCCCGAGCTTGAATGGGGTCAGCGGAACCCGCCCCCTGAACCGGGCTCTGTGGTCCCGCTGCGAGGCCGGTGTAGTCCGCCGGCGAGCAGCCTCTACGGTGGAGGACGGCTGCAGCCCTGCCCTTTCGACTCCGTCGGTCTCACCCTGCTCTTCCAGGCGAGTCAGCAGCACTCTCGGGATCAGCTCAAATTGGGCCTCTAGCCCTCCCTCGAGTGTCGGCGTCAGGTTTTCCTCCGACTGTTCCGCGCTCACGCCCGCCAATTGTAAGATTTTATGCGGAATCTGGATCATTTCCGCGTCTATGTTGATGTGCGGGCTATCGCTCTCCCCTCGCAGTGGCGACCGCACTAGACTGCGACGGGGGCGGAAGGCCTCCGTGTCTGTGTCCCACGTCTCTGTCTCATTTTTGTTGTCGTTGTTGTTATTATATTTTTTATGCATTTTGTTCCCACGAGTGTGGGGGAAAGACGTCCACCCAGACAGTGCCCCCTGTACCTGGGTAACCCTATTTACTCTGGAGGTCGGGCGGTGTCCAGAGGTTTTAACGACTTCACTGTCGGGTTTTAAAGGGTTTTCCTTCCCGCGGGCCGGCCAGTTAAGGCAAGCCCTCCGGTCCGCGCGCTAAAAGAGCTGGCACCTGAATACGTCAAAGTTTATATGAGCTGACAGCTATTCCAGGTGCAAAGTCATCGCGGTTGAGTAATATTATTATTATAAAAGAGAAATGGCAGCCTCTAGAGCCTTTGCCAGAGTCAGGGAGCGTATAAACTAACTACGAAATAAAGAACTCTCGCGAGGTATGCGTACCTATCTCCGTTTGCTCCCGCTGACGCACATATGCGTCACTTAATTTGACCAATAAATAATACAATACAATACAAAGGTTACACATGCGGTCGCCGGGCCCATTGACAGGGAGGCCCCCTTGCCAAAGATGCCTATGGCGTAGTTTAACGGATTCCTTGATTCCTAAACAGATATCTTCGAAAGTATTTCGATCTGATTATGTTAGTAACAAGACTAAGAGAAACTTCGAAAAACTTACCCCGAGATAATGTATTGTATGCTATGCTGCTAATTCGGAACCATGTAGGTACTGTAGCAATTTAGAACTACACCACACTTGAGGAAAGTCACCTTATGTCCTGCCTGTTGCCATTGAGTTATATGTTGCACACTATTCACACACAATCACTATTTAATATAAATTGTAAACACCGCATCAGTGCATGCTCTGTTCCAACAGAAAGGAAAGGAATTGCAAAAGGGATGGCCGGCGCGTGTAGTGTTGCCAGACAAAGATCGCAATTTCCCAGCCCGTTCTAGCCAAATTCAACATGGGTTGTTTTTACGTATTACTTTATATACATTGATTATTTTAAACTTTATTGCACAAAATACACACATGTACAAATGGCGAGCTTAATGTCCAAATGGTATTGTACGAGCTGACGCACATATAAATACGTTCAACTCGCACAAGTAAAATACCTAATTACTTACCTATTAATATTTGCATGGCTTGCATTGCCATGTCGCAATCTTTTATAGGTATCGGTGGAAACAATAAAGCAGTGTTCAACTATCACTCAAAGGGTTCGGTCATTAGCTCTCCGGAGTTACTATCCCTTAGCTAGCATCCCTCAGCTTCCAACACAGCATAGCTAACTTTACATTGGTCCTTCGAGCTACCGTACAAGCGGGACCTTTCGGGAGTGTAAAAAAGAATTCCGTCGGTTCGGCATACGTTCATTGACCCAGTTATACTGAGAATATATAGTTACACGTGTCTCTACCTAGCGAGCGATATAGCGGTAGATAAACGTGAAGCACCTCGAGCATCAGCATACGAGCAGCCGTGGGTCAGGGACTCACACAGCAGCACCAGCATCAACTCTTAGCATCAGCAACACCGTGAGTCGAGAGACTTGCAAGCAGCAGCATCCAAGTAAGATCGTTCATATTACTTGAATAACTAGCTACCATGTCGGAATACGAAGAACTCTTCGGCCGTCAAGCAGCGATCGTCAGCGAGCTTCAGCGCATCGGCGCTAATTTTGACAAAGACTCAGCTCATCGAAAAACCTCGGAGTATCTGAAGTTAAGGTTAGACGCTTTAGATAAACTCTGGGGAGAGTTCGAACTTAACGATAAAACACTTACTACTGTACTTGTTAAATCGCAGCGTTACTTTCAAGAAAATATTTACACTCGTACTCTCAAATATTATACTGACACTCGAGCGAAAATAGCAGATTATGAGCCATATCAGAAAGAAAAACCTTTAGTAGGGTCAGGTTCGGGTAAAGGTACCAACACCGGGACTGGTCCAAACAAGGTAGATGAACTTTTGTCCCTACAGCGGACTAACTTTCGAGCTTTCAAGCGACTAATATCTAGCATCAAAGTCAGCGAGATCAGCGAGAAATGGGAGTTAGAAGACGAGCTCCGTAGCATCCAATCTAGATGGAACGCCATCGACAAGCTACATCTAGAAATAGACAATATTCTTGAAGGTGAGGATGAAGTTTACCTAGATGAATTTACGAAACAGGAAGAGTCATATAAGAAAAGTAAGAAAGCGCTAAACCAAAAGCTATCTGCTACTTCTCACATCCAGCAAGCTACTCCTTTACTTGAAATACCCACTTTTTCAGGCAAGTATACCTACTGGCCTACGTTCTACGATTTATTCTCTGAATCTATTCATAATAATAACTTCCTATCAAAAGCTCAAAAAATGCAGCATCTCAAGGGTAAGGTCAAGGGAGAAGCGGAGCGATTAATTCAACATTTAAATATCTCAGCTGAAAATTATGATATTGCTTGGGAAATATTGACGCATCGTTATAATAATCCTCAAGTACTCTTTACGACTCAAATCGAGACTTTCCTGAATCAACCCAGCATCAGCAAGCAAACATCTTTCGAGATAAAACGTCTTTACGATACCACCACCGAGTGTATTCACGCCATACACAACCTCGGTGTGAATACTAACACTTGGGATCCAATATTAGTCCATTTACTGACCAAAAAGCTAGACAGCGATACCTACAACGCCTATAAAGAATCGCGTAAGTCTCCAAGAGAATTACCTCTTTTATCTGAGCTAATGAATTTTCTCGAGAGTAAGTTTATAGCACTAGAGCCTACTCACAAGAGAGAGAGAGAATCTACAGCTAAGCCAGCTTCAAGCTATCAAGCTAAGCCTAACTACAAGCCGAGCTACTATAATAGCAAGCATACATCGAGGTATCAAGCCGCTTCTACATCCACGTGTAAGTGCCCTCTATGTAATTTTGATCACGAGCTATACCGATGCCAAAAGTTCATCAACATGTCACCGGATGCCAAATTGAGGTCAGTTGCGAAACTTCAACTTTGTAAAAATTGTTTATTTAAACATGCAAGTAATAAATGCAATTCAACAAAAAGGTGCAAAGAATGCAATTGCGAACATCATACGATTTTGCACGACGCATGTAACGGGACACTGCACCGCACTACGACAGTACCTACAGCTGAGCAAAACTCACCTTTAATGACTAATGCGCTACCATCAAATAAGCAACCTAGCAACAAGCCTTACACAGCAAGTCACGTTGCGGCTGACGATGAAGAAGTTTTATTAGCGACAGTTTTGTTAAAAATAAAAGCGATTGACGGTAATTACGTCACACTACGAGCATTACTCGATCAAGGCTCTCAGATAACTTTAGTATCGGAGAACGCAGCACAACTACTAGGGTTGCCACGTCGTAAATTTAGCGCATCGGTATCCGGCGTCGGTGTCGTCCCTAAGCACAGCAAACAGCTTATATCACTTGAATGTAAATCTATCTACGATGATTACAGTTTCAACACTGAAGCATGCATTATTCCTCGAGTTATTGGTGATCTTCCCAATGTTTCATTCACTAAGAAATCGTGGCCTCACATCCAGCACATGAACCTAGCTGATCCAGAATACAACTTATCTAAATCAGTTGATATTTTGCTTGATGCTTGCGTTTACTCGGACGTGATTATGAGTGGTCTAGTAAAAGGGTCACATAACGCGCCCATAGCTCAACAAACTAAGCTTGGCTGGATTTTGTCGGGAAATGTAAAAACATTTAACTGCAGCGTTGTCGTTAATAATCTTGACGAAATAGCTAAATATTGGGAGATTGAGGAAATACCTAGCATATCGAGCGACCTTACTACGGAAGAACAGTATTGTGAAGAGCATTACACAACTACTACCAAGCGACTTGACAACGGTAGGTACGAGGTAGCCCTACCAATGAAGCTTAACTGTGAAGAAAGTTTAGGAGCTTCCAAAGCAAAAGCGACAGCACAATTTTTACAATTAGAGAGCAAAATGGTAAAAAACGAATCTTATTCTAACAGCTATAAACAATTTGAATTACAAGGATACAGCGACGCATCGCAAAAATCTTATGCCTGCGCCGTGTACTTAGTAGCAACCAACGATAAGGGCGAGTGCACGAGGCGACTCGTCGCAGCTAAAACGAAACTAGCGCCACTAAAGAAGAAAGTTTCACTACCACGACTTGAACTGTGTGGAGCTTTACTTCTAGCTCAGCTTATACAAATCATAAAAGCTTCTTTGACAGCTACTGAATATGACATATACGCATGGACGGACTCTACAGTAGTCTTGGGTTGGCTTCATGGCGACTTAGCTCGTTGGAAGCAATTCGTCGCGAATCGAGTTCAGCAAATAACCGATATCATACCAGCATCGAATTGGAACCACGTCCGGTCTGAAGAAAATGCAGCTGACTGTGCCACCAGAGGACTACCCATAACAAAGCTTCTCAATAATACACTTTGGTGGAACGGACCGGAATCGCTAGCTACCTTTGAACCAAGCAACATCAAAAACAGAACTTATGATCCACCGACCATTGAAACTAAAAAGGTCTGTGTGAACTCAGCTTTACATCCCCCTATGCCCGCTGACTCCCTTCAATTTCGGGAAGTCGGCGGGGGTGCGGGAGTCGTCCGTCGACTCCCCAGTGCCCCGGTCAGACGCGGAGGACCCGCCGGGGCAGGCGGGGGCGGAGCGGCTCTCGGACTCAAGCCCGGTAACCGTCAGGACCAGATCCAGGTCGGGATCAGCGTCGTCCGTTCCTGAAGGCCGTTTATGGTCCCAGGACGGGCAAAAGAGGCGGCGTCTAGAACTGTCTGAATCGTCCAGTGATGGCGACTTTAAGACTGCGACGGAGGACAGGTCTATGCCAACGACAGGGAAGTATGTCGGAATAGGTAAGGCACAGTCCGATTACAAGGCGGCGAAGGAGGAATTCCGCCGCAAGGCTGCAGAAGAGGCAGAGGCGGAGGTGGCCAAAATGGTCATCCGCTTGAGACCCGACCGGACAGTAACGCAGAGTAAACGAGCGGAGGACCAGCTGGCCTCTGCCTTACACACGCAAATGATGGACAGCACTGACGTGATCAAAGCAGTGATTGCCAAATCAGGCAACCTAAAGGGGACCCACCAGCGGAAGCTGAAGGATGCAGTGGCGGCTTATATGGATGCTGCAACGGTACTGATTAGGCGCACATCCTCGGAAGAGACCGAGAGGCTTGAGGCCCAAAACAAACGCCTGCAAGCTCAGATGAATGAGCTCCAAAGGGAGCTCGGGGAGCTGCGGAGTGAGCTGCGCACAGCTAAAACAGCTCCCACACCGCAAACTCATATGCCGGAGGACGCCGAACGCGACATAATGGTCAAAGTGGGGACCATGGTAAACGCTCGGCTGGATGCGTTAGAAGATCGGCTTCTCCCACCGACAGCTGTGCGCCCATTGCTCGCGGCGGACAAAAAGGGACAGGGCGCTCCGCCTGCCACCAACTCAGCAGACAACAACGTCGCTGGCACCAGCGGGCGGAAGATGGCAGAGCCTAAAGCGCCTGCCCCTGCTCCTCCAACGGGAAAGAAGGGGAAGAAAAAACCCGGCAAAAAGGCCAAGAAGGATGACCATGTAGCTCTACCAGCTATGCCAGCCGAAGCCCCTCATGTGCCCCCCCCCATGCCGCCTACGCCGGCGTCCGGGAATGAGACGTGGACGGACGTCATCGGGAAGGGCAAGAAGAAAAAGAAGACTGCCGCGCAGGGAGCAGGAGCAGCGCCACAGTCCAAGCCCAAGCAGACCCAAAAACTGCGGGCACCACGCTCAGCGGCCGTAGTGCTGACGCTGAAGCCGGGAGAGGGCCGCCCCACCTACGGGGACATAATCAAGGAGGCTCGGTCGAAAATCGATCTGAAAGACCTCCAGATCGAGGGTGTCCGATTTAAGCGGGCGGTCACTGGAGCAACAATCATTGAGGTACCCGGGGCGACAGCGGGCGAGAAAGCGGATGCTCTCGCGGAAAAGTTGAGGGCAACGCTCAAGAGCGAGGACGTACAAGTCTCGAGGCCCACGAAGTGCTCGGAGGTGCGCATTACGGGTCTCGATGATTCAGTGACACCGGAGGATGTCAAGGCGGCAATTTCAAAGGTTGGCGGGTGCGATGCTGGCCTTGTAAAATGCGGCGAAATCCGTCAGAACTTCTCGGGGTTAGGCACGGCATGGGTCCGTTGCCCAGTAACAGCAGCCAAAAAGCTGGCAGAGGGCGGGCGCCTGCTGGTTGGTTGGGTATCCGCACGGGTGCAGCTACTGGCTGCTAAACCCATGCGCTGTTTCCGGTGCCTCGAGGCGGGACACGTCCGAGCACAGTGCCAATCTCAGGACGATCGGAGCGAGCTGTGCTACCGATGTGGCCAGCCCGGCCACAAGGCAGCCACGTGCACCGCCACGCCGCACTGCCCAGTCTGCGCAGCGGCCAAAAAACCAGCGGGACATGCCGTAGGGAGCAAGTTGTGCGCTGCTCTCAAAAAGAAGGGGAAGTTTGGCACTAGGCCACGGGCCACCCAGCCGAACTTCCACCCGGCCGCCAATGTGGCACCAGAGACTGAGGAGGCCGCAGAAATGGAGGAATAATAATGGCCCTCTCCTTTTTGCAGGCGAATCTCAACCACTGCGCCAGGGCTCAGGACCTCTTGTTCCAGAGCATGGCGCAGTGGCTGACCCACGTGGCTGTCGTTTCCGAGCCATACTTTATCCCCCAGAGGGACAATTGGGCTGGGGACCATGATGGCTTGGTAGCGTTAGCCACGCAAACGGCTGCTGGCTCGCCACCGTTTGAGAAAGTCGATAAGGGAAGAGGCTATGTTGCCGGGCGCCTTGGCGGCATCCTTGTTGTCGGTGTTTACTTCTCGCCAAACAGGAGCCTGGCAGATTTCGAGTCTTTCCTGACGGACGTGGGTGCGGTCATTAGGCAAAACCGTCCAAGCTCTGTGCTCGTTGCCGGGGATCTCAACGCCAAGTCCATGGCGTGGGGATCCCCGTCAACGGATGCGCGCGGCCGCGAGTTGGAGGAGTGGGCCATCGCAGAGGGCCTAATCGTTGTGAACAGCGGGTCAGTCGACACGTGCGTGCGGCAACAAGGTGGCTCCATTGTGGACGTGACGTTCGCCAACGCCGCCTTGGCGCGCCGTGTCCAGGGCTGGGGAGTGCTCGAGGGCATCGAGACCTTGTCGGACCACCGTTATATTCGGTTCAGCGTCTCCGCACTAACAGATGCTCCGAGTGGCCCTATCAGCCGCTCTCTGAGAGGAGAGGGACCACGCTGGGCACTAAAACGCCTCGACTGGGACACATTCCATCTTGCCGCCGAAGTCGAGGCTTGGAACCCCGTTCCTGAGGGCCCAGTGGATGTGGAGGAAGAGGCGCAAGCGCTCGGCGGATCCATGACAGCGATTTGCGACGCAGCAATGCCCCGAGCAAAACCCGTGCCTCCGAAACGCCAAGTCCACTGGTGGTCGGTTGAACTCGACCAGCTGAGACAGTCCTGTGTAGCTGCAAGGCGCATGTACAGTCACCAGCGGAGGCGTCGACGCAGGGTCCCCGTCCAAAAGGCGGAACTGTACGCCATTTACATCCAGTGCACGAAAGACCTTCAGCTGGCCATAAGTCAGGCGAAGGAGGGTTCCCAGCAGGAGATGCTCGAAACGCTCAACAGGGACCCGTGGGGCCGACCATATAAAATGGTCCGCAGCAAACTTCGCCCCTGGGCCCCACCACTGACGAGAAGTCTCGAGCCGAACCTGCTGGGGGACGTGGTCGCGACTCTGTTCCCGGCTAGTGAAGGCTTCTCTCCGCCAGACATGGCGCCGCCCACCGTACCTGGTGACGACGAGGAAGAGGCTCCAAATGTGTCAGTCGGAGAACTCGGAGCAGCTGTTCTCCGATTGAAAGGAAAAAACACGGCCCCTGGACCTGACGGGATCCCGGGCCGCGCCTGGGTCCTAGCCAGCAACACGCTGGAGAACAGACTGCTGAGACTTTTCTCGGGGTGCTTCGAGCAGGCTCTCTTCCCCAGGCAATGGAAGACAGGCAAACTTGTTCTTCTAAAGAAGGAAGGGCGCCCTGCGGATTCCCCGTCTGCATACCGCCCAATAGTCCTGCTCGATGAGGTGGGCAAGCTTTTTGAGCGGATTATAGCTGCCCGCCTCATTAAACATCTCATCCGAGTCGGACCGGATCTGGCGGAGTGCCAGTACGGGTTCCGTAGCGGTCGCTCGACCGTCGATGCCATCCTTCGCGCAAAAGATCTTGCGGACAGGGCGGTGTCAGAAAAAGATGTGCTATTGGCGGTATCCTTGGATATCGCCAACGCATTTAACACCCTGCCCTGGGGATGCGTGATGGAGGCACTACGTTTCCACCAAGTGCCCGCCTACCTGAGGCAAATGGTCGGCGCGTACCTCTCTGAGAGGTACGTAATTTACCCAGGTCGGGAGGAGTGGGGACGACATCGGATGTCCTGCGGTGTTCCACAGGGGTCGGTCCTAGGGCCACTCTTGTGGAACATCGGCTACGATTGGGTCCTGCGTGGCGCAAATCTTCCAGGAGTCAGTCTAACGTGCTACGCCGACGACACTCTTGTGACGGCCCGCGGGAAGACTTACCGCCATGCTGGTGTACTGGCCACGGCTGGCGTGGCTCACGTGGTAAGGCGAATCCGACTGTTGGGGCTGAAGGTGGCTCTGCAAAAATCAGAAGCCATATGCTTTCACGGGCGTGGCGGGGCCCCTCCACCGGACGCCCACTTAGTGGTGGGGGGCACCAGAATCAAAATAGAGCCCACCATGAGGTATCTGGGCCTCACACTCGACGGCCGTTGGAGCTTTCATGCCCATTTCAAACGCTTGTTGCCAAAGCTGATGGGAGCCGCCGGTGCCCTAGGGCGTATACTCCCGAACACGGGGGGGCCTAAGGCGCCGTGTCGGCAGCTGTACATGGGGGTCGTGCACTCCATGGCCCTCTACGGTGCTCCCGTATGGGCGGAGAACTTGCGGAGCCGGGAAATTGCTCTCCTGCGCAAGGCGCAAGGCGTGATGGCCGTCAGGCAAATACGGGGGTATCGCACCATCTCCGGTGAGGCGGCATGCGTGCTGGCGGGGTCACTCCCTTGGGACCTGGATGCGAGAGCCCTTGCGGCGGCTTACCGTTGGCGCAAGGAGGCGCTTGGTCGCGGTGACTCACCAGCACCAAGAGAGTTGGAGGCCCAACGCGACGCTGCTCGCCTCGAAATGGTGGGAGTATGGAAGGAAAGGCTGGCACAACCGTGTGCGGGCCTCAAGACCATCCGGGCAATTCGTCCGGTTCTGGAGCGGTGGCTGGACCGGAGTCATGGCACGTTGACTTTCCGGCTGACGCAGGTCCTCTCGGACCACGGATGTTTCGGGAGGTACCTGCATCGCATACGCCGAGAGTCAAGCGCGCAGTGTCACCACTGTGACAATTGCCCGGAGGAGACGGCCCAGCACACGCTGGAGGTTTGCCCAGCCTGGGAGCAGGAGCGCCGGACACTATGCGCCACTGTTGGCCATGACCTCTCGCTGCCCACGGTAGTAAGCAGTATCGTGGACAGCGACAGGGCATGGAGAGCGGTCCTCGCCTTCTGCGAGACCGTCATGGAGTTGAAGGAGGCGGCCGAGAGACAGAGGGAGGCAACTTCCGAGGATCCCGGTCGCCAACGGCGAGTAGGGCGAAGGCGGCGAGCCTATGACCGCCATATTCCACCCTAACCGTGGCCAGGGCCGGCAGGCTTGGGGAAGTGTGTCGGCCGAATGACAAACTGGCCCGTGATGGCGTGCGCGGGCTCCCGCGCACAAAACACCGAGGTGTTGCTGGTGGGGTTCACACCCTCCCGAGTTCGGGGCCTTCACCAGGCCAGTCACCGCCGGGTCGCGGAAGAGTATACACAATCGTGCCCGTAACCCGGCAACAAGGTGACGAGGCGGAAAACCGTGGGGTTTTAGTCGGTAGTCCGGGCGGTTCCCGGGAGTCCGACATACCCGCCCAGGCCTCCCCGGCCGGGCGGGATGCGTAAAAGCATTTCCCCACGTTAAAAAAAAAAAAAAAAAAAAAAAAAAAAAAAGGTTAGGTTAGGTTAGGTTGGGGTGCTAGGTCGGGTAACCTCCACGAGTGTCAGGGCTCTTCCAGTTCCTGTGGACCCTCGCGAGTCTGCGGGAAGGGGAAGGGTCTTGGCTGGTGCACCCTGGAGGCAACGGTAAGTGATTCGTCTACGGGGGAATCGCTTACCGGTGCTACCAATAACCCGACACCGGGGGGGAAGGGGTGGCTTATTAGTCAGGGGGGGAATGGGAGGCCTATTGGCCCGAGGGGAGGGGTTCGGCCCTTCTGGGCAGAAGTGGGGAGACAAACGAAGGAGGGTACTTCTACCGAATTACCCACAGGGGAGTTTACGCCAGCCCCCTGGAATTCCGTTATCCGCAGCACTTCCCAACGACCCCCATCAGGGGCGGTATGGGGTACGGGAGGTGCCAGCAGTCGCGCGCGGACCGGAGGGCTTGCCTTAATTGGCCGGCCCGCGGGAAGGAAAACCCAATAAAACCCGACAGCAAAGTCGTTAATACCTGTAGATACCGGGCGATCTCTACAGTATGTAGCCACACCTCCGGAATGGGCGTCACCCGGGGGTGTAGTTTTATATCGGCCCTAATCGTGGGAACAACATGGATACATTATTAAAAACAAAAACACAGACAACAATGGCTTTTTCCTTGACGGATATCGAGTTCGCATGTGATGAGGATGTTTTGAGGTTGAGGGGTGGCGGTCCGCCGGCCCGAGACTTGAAAGGCCGGTTTATTAAGGGATCTGCTCGTGAAGATGAGATGAAAGAGACGGAACACTCAGAGAGGGAAGCAGCTGAGTCTGAAAAGGACGATGATGGCGTAAGGAATGCTGCAGCAGCAGGCGATGAAGCCAGGAAGGCTAAAAAAAGACCTTTGCCGGGTGGCAACCCAACTGGTAATGCCCCCAAATACAGTACTACTGGTAGGGGTAAAGCTAGAAGGGCTCCGCTGGGTGCTCATTCGGGCCTGGCACGGGCCCGTAAAGCGGTAAGAGCAGAGTTGGACGGCTACGAGTCTGAGCCGGATCTGAATGGCGGCACTAGCCGCATGTCTACCTGTGACACTGGACAGGTTCAGGACAAGGAGGTAGAATCAAGAGATAGGAGCCCTTTCCATTTTCACACGGAGGGGGAAATAATTGAGAACGTGAAGAAGGCGGCCCAGGCTGTGCTTGGGGAGGCCCGTAAGTCGGGTAACCTGAATGGATCGGTCCACGGAAAAATTAATAGGGCCTGCCGGGATATAATCCACGACATGGAAGAACTTGGATCCCGGCAGGGGGACGACGAAATCCGAATCCTGAAGGCGGAGAATAAGCGGATGAGGGAGCAACTAGCCCAACTCACGACTGAGACAAAGGCCTTGAGAAGGGCCTTCTCCGAGAGGAAAGACGTGCAACCATCTGATCCGACGGCTGATCAACTCCCAGAGCTCCTTAAAAAAGCGGTCTCGGAGATACGGGAGGATATGATGAGGGACATAATGATCAGTACGGGGGAGATGATCAATGCACGCCTGGATGCTATCATGCAGCGGCTCCCTCCTGAGCCCATCCTTCGCCCTCCATTGGCGGCGGATCGTAGGGCGGTGGAAGCGGCTGCTGCAATGGCTCAACGAGCCACGGCATCTGGGGTGTCGCCATCGCTGGAACCTGCACAGTCTGCTTCCAAGAGCAAGAAGGAAAAGAAAAAGAAGAAAAAGAAGAAATCTGTCCCGGAAAGCATGACAACAGTGCCGTCCACCAATTCTGCTTGCGCTGTAGACGGCAGACTGGAGCGACCAGACACGGCACCACCGCCGCCACCCTTGCCACCCTTAGTGCAGCCGTTGCAGGATGGTGACATGTGGAGGGACGCCGTAGGCAGGAAGGCCAGAAACAAGGCCAATAAAGCGGCGGCGGCAGCAGCACAACCTGCACCGAAATCAGCTCCAAAAGTAGGAAATCGTAGACTCGTTGTTCCCTCAACGGCCGCTGTTGTAGTGACCCTAAAACCGGACTCGGAGGCAACTTATGCGTCGATTCTCACCAAAGTAACGACGTCCATTGGTTTAGCGGAGCTGGGCCTCGAGCATGTGCGGGTTCGCAAAACAGCTGACGGGGCTCGTATAATTGAGGTCCCTAACGCGGACAATGGCAGGGCAGCGGATGACCTACGCGAAAAAATAGAAAATCTCGTTGGCAATGAAGCCAGAGTTTACAGGCCGGTTAAAATGGCTGGACTGAGGGTAAGTGGCCTCATTGAATCGGTGACCCCAGAAGCGATTGCGACAGCGGTAGCGGTAGCGGGGGGCTGCAAAGTGGACGAAGTGAGGGTTGGCTCAATTCGTGTGACCTACAGTGGGTCCGGGTCGACCCTAGTGAAGTGCCCAGTAGTAGCCGCAAAGAGGGTCTGTGAGAGCGGAAAATTGCAGGTAGGGTGGTCACGCGCACAGGTGCAGTCGCTGGACCCAGCACCATTCCGATGTTTCAAATGCATGGGGACGGGACACACTGGGGCAAGATGCCCTTCGGAAGTGGAGAGGGGCCAGCTGTGCTTCCGGTGCAGCAAGCCGGGACATAAGGCTTCTTGCTGCGAGGAGACACCGTTCTGTGCCGTCTGCTACCATGCCAAGAGGCCAGCCAAACACCTGATGGGTGGTCAAGCATGCAAACCCCCACCGACACGAGGTAGGCCGGATTCCATCCGGACCCAAGGCTGCAGACAAACGGATGCCACTCAGGCTAACGACGGACAACGTATGGACCTTTAATGTCACTACACCCACACAAAGTCCTACAGACGAACGCAAACCACTCCGCTCGCGCTCAGGACCTGCTAATGCAGACCATGACGGAGTGGAGTGTGAGTGTGGCGGTGGTCGCAGAGCCATGGTGTGTCCCTCCCCACCCGAATTGGGTGGGGGCTACAGACGACAGTGTGGCGGTGGTTGTTCCGGCTATTGGAGTATTCCCTCCCTTGATCCCCTTGGAGAAGGGGCAGGGCTACGTGGCGGCTAAATGGGAGAACATTGTAATAATTGGCACGTATTTCTCTCCAAACAAGCCCCTCGTAGCCTTCGAAAGATTTTTGGACAGCCTAGGGAGGGTGCTAAGGTCGGTGGCGCCAAGGCCGGTATTGGTGATGGGCGACTTCAATGCTAAGAGCGCCGCGTGGGGGTCACCGGTGAATGATGTGAGGGGTGTTATGTATTAGATAGGGGGTAGTTTATACTAACATACTTTTGTATATGAGGGTGGGTTTTAGCTAGGCCGTTCAGTCTGCGATTATATGTACTACACATCACACGCTGTCTTTTATTTATCAGTGGCTGACGAGGATAAAGTGTAAAGGCCATGTCTGTAGGAAGAATTGGCGAGTTCGACGTCCAAAGTGGTAGCTGGAGGTCATATTGTGACAGGCTGGAGAGCTACTTTGTCGTCAATGCCGTGAAAGGGGAGCTGAAATTGCCGACGTTAATATCGGTAGTTGGTGACGCGGCTTACGAATTAATGGTTAATTTGTGTAGCCCGAAGAAGCCGGCCACGATGGCCTACAACGAAATAGTGGAGGTGATGGAGAAACATCTGCAGCCAACTCCTTCTGTGTTGGCGGAGCGGTTTAAATTTCGCCAGTACCGACAGGTCAAAGGTCAGACAGCGGCGCAGTACGTGGCGGAACTTAAAAAGATGGCGAGATTTTGTGAGTTTGAGGCGACATTAGACGAGAATATGCGCGATCAATTTGTGTGCGGTTTATTAAGTGATGCGTTAAGGCAGCGGCTATTTGCAGAAGGTAACATTAATTTTAAAAGGGCAGTGTCATTAGCGTTATCGCTAGAAGCGGCCGAACGAGACTCAACGGTGGTCGAGGGGGGCTGCGGGGCAGCCGCCTGCAGTGGCTCGGGAACAGAGCTACTCAGTACAACAGTGCACAGCGTTCGTTCGGCAGGGTGCATGGCGTGCGGTGATTTTCGTCATATGCAGGCGCAGTGCAAATTTAACAGTTACGTCTGTAGTCGGTGTAATGTTAAAGGACATTTACGCCGCGTGTGCCCAGCTTTAAATGGCGAGATGGACGGCGGGACGCACTCGTCAAGGGGCAGCACCGGGAATCCGGTCTACTATGGCCGACGCGGAGCAGGCGCAGCGGGCCGAGGCCGGTACGGGCCGGGGACCGCGGCGGCCACGCCAGCACGTGGCGGAGCGCGGGGCGCGCGCGCAGGCGGTCGCGGCACGGGCCGTTTTGGAAATTCGCGCATGCATTGGGTAGATGACGATGGCCAACTAGGCCAGGAGGAAGTAGACGAAGGAAGCGAGGAACCTATTTACCAAATGAGCCTCAACCAGTACAAACCGGTAAGCATGCCAATATGTGTGAATAACAAGATTATAACTTTTGAGGTTGACACAGGATCGGCTTTAGCGTGTATTAACGAACAGACTTATAATACGTTGTTTAAAGATATACCGTTAGAACAGTGCAATCTGACCTTGAAGTTTTATGATGGTAGTATGACGAGACCGTTGGGATTAATTGTTGTAGATGTTCAATACGAAAATGTAAATAAGAAATTAGATTTGTATGTTATCCATAGGGGTACTACTAGTTTATTAGGTCGTCAGTGGTTGTCGGAATTGGGTATAACGATACCAAAGCTAACTTCATGTGAAAGTATTCTCTCAAGCGAGGTGGTGTGCGAACATAAAAGTTTAGATGTAATTTCCAGGCATAAGGAGATATTCGATGGGGCCCTGGGTGCGTTCACCGGCGGGCGGGCTCGGCTGCGCCTGCGCCCGGACGCGGTGCCCGTGTTCTGCCGTGCGCGGCCGCTACCCTACGCGTTGAAAGACCGGGTCGACGCTGAACTCGACGCCATGCTGCGCGCCGACGTCATTGAGCCGGTGGAGCACTCCGACTGGGCCACGCCATTGGTAATTGTAAATAAGCCAGACGGATCTTTACGATTGTGTGCGGATTACAAGACCACATTGAATCGCGTTTTGTTGGTGGATAAGTTCCCTATTCCAAAAATTGAAGACTTGTTTGCACAATTGAACGGCAGTAGGTATTTTACCAAGTTAGACTTATCGCAAGCTTACAACCAGATTATTTTAGAAGATGACGGCTCTAGGGATTTAACTGTAGTAAATACACACCGGGGTTTGTTTAGGTATAAGCGCTTAGTCTACGGGCTTTCTTCTTCTCCAGGTATATTCCAGAGAATAATGAGTAACCTTTTTAAACATATTCCTAATGTGACATTTTTTTTGGATGATATCTTAATAACTGGAAACACGTTAGACGCACATTTAGGTAGTCTACAACAGGTATTACAGACATTGAGCAACAACGGGTTAAGGATAAAGAAACAAAAGTGTTCCTTTTTAGTGCAAGAGGTTAAATATTTAGGGTTTGTGATTGATAAAAACGGAGTGAGGGTAGACGAAGACAAAGTTAAGCCAATCTTAACAATGACACCGCCTAATAACGTCTCCGAGCTCAAATCGTTTATTGGCATGATTAATTTTTACGGCAAGTTCGTTCAAAACCTTAGTGAGTATTTAGCGCCATTGTACGAGTTATTGCGGAAACATAGGAAGTGGTCGTGGTCGGTGGAACAAAATAGGGCTTTTGTACAGGTAAAACGATTATTGAGTGAGGCGCCAGTACTAGGTCACTACGATGCTGCACGTGAACTGGTCCTGACTTGTGATGCGGGGCCTCGCGGCGTAGGCGCCGTGCTGGCAATGCGCGCTCCCTCGCGCGGCGCGCCCGACACAGTCATCGCCTACGCTTCGCGAGCGCTCACGCCTCCCGAACGCAACTATAGTCAGATTCACAAAGAGGCCCTGGCGATTATTTTTTCTGTAAAAAAATTTCATCAATTTTTATACGGTAGACAGTTTACCTTGAAAACCGACCACAAACCGCTCGTAAGCATATTTGGACCGGGCCATGGTATTCCCAGCATGACGGCGAGTAGGTTGCAACGCTGGGCGTTAATATTATCCGCGTACGACTTCAATATAGAATACGTCATGTCGGAAAATAATATGGCGGATGCACTTTCTCGACTTATAGCGGCACATAAGTCGACGGGACCCATGTATGAGGACTGTCCGGAACAAACTTATTTACATTTTGCGACTGACGCTATGCTTTTAGATTATAATACGATAAGCAAGGAAACACGTGATGATGTATTATTAGGTAGAATAGTGAGTTATATTAGGGATGGATGGCCTCAAGAAACTGAGATTAGAGAATTGAAGCCTTACTTCAATCGTAAATCGGAACTGTATACAGAGCTGGACTGTGTAATGTGGGGTCACAGAGTTGTGGTGCCGACGGCATGTCGGGAGCGAGTCCTTCAAGAGCTGCACGAGCCACATATGGGGATCGTAAAAACTAAAGCGCTGGCGCGTAGCTACGTGTGGTGGCCCGGCCTGGACGAGGCGGTGGAGGCTTTGTGCCGCGCGTGTCCCGTGTGCGCCGCGATAGCTGCGGCGCCGCCGCGCCACACACCCTGCCCGTGGCCCTACCCTAGTCGCTCGTGGTCTAGGATTCATTTAGATTTTCTAGGTCCAATAGCAGGAGTTAAGTATTTAGTACTCGTGGATGCTTATTCTAAGTGGATAGAAGTAACGGAAATGACCAGTACTACCTCCAAAATGTTAATTAAAAAACTGAGCGAATATTTCGCTAGGTTCGGCTTACCTAAACAGATTTTTAGTGATAATGGCCCTCCGTATGCGAGTGAAGATTTTAAGTTTTTTTGTGCGAATAACGGAATAGACCAATTATTTTCAGCACCCTACCACCCGGCATCCAATGGAGCCGCTGAAAATGCAGTCAAACTGTGCAAACGTGTAATTAAAAAAGCCATAATTCAAAATACCGATATAGACACTGCCTTAAGTACATTTCTATTAATGTATCGTAATACACCACACAGTACCACAGGCGAAAGCCCAGCTAAGATTCTCTTAGGTCGAGCCGCGCGTACCCGCCTAGATTGCCTTAAACCCGATCGAGAACGGAGAGTGAGTAGTCTCCAACGCCGGCAGAAAGAGGCAGCGGGGGGGACGCGGCGTGAGTTCGGTATAGGAGATTTAGTCTGGTACAGATTGTATAATGTAGGTCACGCGCAGCCCAAGTGGGGTGCTGGTAAGGTATTAGAACGGATAGGGGAAACTGACTATAAAATAGAAAGCACATTGGGAATTAATCATAGGCATATAGACCAACTAAAAAAACGCGATTCAATTGGTGCGGTCAAGGAAAATACGCAGCGGGGCATGGCATTGGGGTATCCACCGGCTCAGGTGCCCGTAGTCGATCCGATTGCAGGGGTTTCAAGTTCAGGGTCGGCGGAGAGTAATGTACTACGCGAGGTTGGCAATACGCGCGGGGAGTCGCGCGCAGAGCCAGAGTCGAACCCGCTGACGGGACTCGCGCCGCCCGACCCGGCCGCCGCTGAGCGCACACGGCCCGATCGACTAAGACCCGTTATTGAACCACCTAGACGCTACGGTTTTGAGGATTACTTTTAATCTAGTGTTTTTCTGTATTTGTCTAGTAGGTACCTTGTAAGTATCTAGTAGTTGTAAGTTAGGAAATAAGGGTGGAGATGTTATGTATTAGATAGGGGGTAGTTTATACTAACATACTTTTGTATATGAGGGTGGGTTTTAGCTAGGCCGTTCAGTCTGCGATTATATGTACTACACATCACACGCTGTCTTTTATTTATCAAGGGGTACCGTCTTGCGTGATTGGGCGGTGGTCATGGGTCTGTCAGTAATCAATCGAGGGAACACCAACACATGTGTGCGAAGACAAGGGGGATCCATTGTTGACATCACTTTGGCAACTCCTGTCTTAGCCGATAGGATAGACGACTGGCGGGTATTGGAGGACGTTGAGACCCTCTCTGATCACGTGTATATTAAGATGAGGGTCCGTCCTACGATTGGTGCCCCGCCATCGGCCAGGTCTGGGCAACGCACTGGCAGCTTCCCACGATGGTCAGTTGCCAGTCTCAACAGAGACATGGTCGACGAGGCTGCGTTGGTAGAAGCATGGTGTGCGGCGCCATTGATTTCACTGGGGGTGGAAGAGCGGGCTGTACGCTTTCGCGCGTCACTACAGGCGGTGTGTGACGCTGGAATGTCGAGAGTGAAGCGACTGCCTGCAAAAAAGCAGGTATATTGGTGGGGGCCGGAGATTGCAGCGCTCCGCACCACTGCCAACGCAGCCAGACGGGAGTACACCCGCTGCCGGCGTCGACGCCACACCGAAGAGGAGGAGGAAAGATTGCTGGTAACACTGGTGGAGGCAAAACAGACTCTCACACAATTGATCGCAAGACGGAAAGACGAGGCTCGCGAGGAGTTCATCTGCACGCTAGATAAGGATCCATGGGGCCGCCCGTACAAAATAGTCAGGCAAAAAATGAAACAAGCCCCCCCCATGGAAACACTTGAACCGGAGCTCCTCGCGAGGGTTGTTGAGGGCCTCTTTCCGGCAGCACGGGCCTTTACGCCTCCAACAATGGTGGTGCCCACGGAGGAGGTGGCTGTGTCAGTGAACGCACCGGTGGTGTCGGACTCGGAGATCTTTGAGGCAGTCATCCGCCTCAAGTCCTGCAGAAAGGCGCCAGGACCAGATGGTGTGCCAGGGAAAGTTATCCCTCTGGCGATGAAACACCTGGGGCTCCGACTACGGGGCATCTTCGATGACTGCCTCAAGGAGGGGATCTTTCCGAGATGCTGGAAGGAGGGTAGGCTATGTCTGCTGCGGAAGGAGGGTCGCCCAGCTGACTCCCCTTCAGGGTACCGCCCCATTGTCCTCCTGGATGAGACGGGCAAAATGCTAGAGCGCATAATTGCCCGTCGCATCTTAAAACACCTGAGGGACATGGGCCCGAACATAAGCCCAAGACAATTCGGGTTCCGGGAAGGGCGCTCGACAATCGATGCAGTGGGTACGCTGAAGGATTTCAGCGACCAAGCGGCAAGCAAAGGTGAGGGAGCCATAGCAGTGTCATTAGACATTGCCAACGCTTTTGGTTCCCTGCCCTACGAAGTTATTAGGGAGGCACTCCGCTACCACAAGGTGCCTTCCTATCTAAGGGCAATCGTCGAGCACTACTTGTCTGAAAGGTTAGTGCTCTTTGAGGGAAATAGTGGCCGCCTAGAGAGGCGGATGGAGTGCGGTGTTCCACAGGGGTCGGTGCTGGGACCCTTATTGTGGAACATCGGCTTCGATTGGGCAATCCGTGGTACGCAGCTCCCCGGCATGGTGACAATCTGCTATGCAGATGACACCATGGTCGCCGTGCGGGGGAAAGAGCTCAGAGAAACCAAAAATATGTTAATTTCAGTTCTTGAAAAAGAATTTAATGTAAAGAATTTAGGAACATTAAAGAGCTGTCTTGGTATTAATGTAACTGGGGATAGAGTTAAGGGGCTCCCATACGCCAATGACCTTCGATCTGAATCCCTTCGTTTTCTATTGTTTTTTGTAGCTTATTATATTAACAACAACGGCTTTAAGCAATATAGTATCCCATATTTACTTCAAAGTTCATTGTTTTCCAGATATTTGGCATCAAAGTTGAACAATTTTAGGCCAAAAAACTGGTTTTCTGGCCATAACTTTTGTGTTAATTAATAATATTATAAAAACGCATATCAAATTTATAGGTAAGTTCAGTATGTATGAGTAGGTATGAGTTTCGGATGTATAAAAGTTTTAATGAGGATGAAGTGTCGGGTTTTGTATTTTTACAGACCTGTCTTTAAAAATGGATAGTGCCTCCGGCGCGCCTCACTCTAAGCTTTATATCTGCATGCATCTAATAACTATATCAAATTTGGTGTCTTTTTCGTATAATTCGAGGATGAAAAATTCATTTTTGTGACTAAATTTTCACTCACCCATACATAAAATACGAGAAATTCAAAATTAAAAAAAAATCTTTATCGTTTTTTTTTTAAATCTTCTACAGAATGAAAACTTTTAAGCCAGCCGAAGCCCCTCATGTGCCCCCCCCCATGCCGCCTACGCCGGCGTCCGGGAATGAGACGTGGACGGACGTCATCGGGAAGGGCAAGAAGAAAAAGAAGACTGCCGCGCAGGGAGCAGCAATAATGAACACGGTGAAAGGCACTCTGCCAGCTCGCTCCGAGGTCCGTAAGCTCCGCCCTCCTCGCTCGGCAGCAGTAGTCCTGACATTGCAGCCTGACGCCAAGGAAAAGGGTGTGACATACGGACAGGTGCTCGCCCGGGCTAAGTTGAGCATCAATCTCGAGAGCCTTGGCATCAGCGCCGTAAAATTCAAGCGGGCAGCCACAGGTGCCAGAGTACTAGAAGTACCAGGAACAGCCAGTGGCGAGAAGGCCGATGCGCTGGCCAAAGAGCTGGCGGAGAAGCTTGGGCAGGATGTCCGGATCTCCAGGCCGATGATGTCTACAGAGCTGCGCCTCACGCAACTGGATGACTCGGTGTCAACCGGCGAAGTTATTGCTGCCGTTGCTAAGGCCGGTGGCTGCGAAGAAAGCCACATAAAAGCAGGAGAAATTCGCCAGGACGCATCCGGCCTAGGCTCAATCTGGCTTCGCTGCCCAGTCGCAGCGGCTAAAAAAGTGGTGGAAGCTGACCGCGGGAGGCTACAAGTGGGGTGGGTCCGTGCCGCGGTGAAGCTTCTCGATAAGCGCCCCATGCGGTGCTATAAGTGCCTGGAAAAGGGCCATGTCAGGGCACAGTGCGCTAGCGAGGTCGACAGAAGCAATCTCTGCTACCGATGCGGCAAACCCGGTCACAGAGCGAGTGAGTGCTCTGCGTCGCCACACTGTGTTGTGTGTGCAAAAGCGGGCAAGAAATCGGACCACGGGTTGGGTTCAAAACCATGCTTAACCCCCCGCCCGAAGGCGGCAAGAAATAAGGCTGGAACCAGCCCCCGGGCACCTGACAGCAGGCCAGATGCGCGTGAGGAGGATCAGATGGCCACCGATTAAGATGGCCCTTCGCGTACTGCAGGCGAATCTCAACCACTGCGCCAGGGCCCAGGACCTCATGTTCCAGTCCCTGGCACAGTGGATGATCAGCGTTGCTGTGGTGTCAGAGCCATACTCAATCCCTTCCCGGGGTGACTGGATAGGCGATGTGGACGGGTCTGTTGCATTAGTAGCGCGAGCGACGGCCGGTGGTCCGCCGCTGACAGGTGCGATAAAAGGGAGGGGCTATGTGGCTGCGCTCTGTGGGGAAATCTGGTTCGTAGCGGTTTATTTCTCTCCAAACCGCTGTCTGGCTGACTTTGAGCGGCTCTTGGATGAAATAGGGGCTCGAGTCGGTCAGTTTCGCCCACGCCCCGTAATCGTTGCTGGTGACTTTAACGCTAAATCCACGGCCTGGGGCTCCCCGGCGACGAATGCGAGAGGAGCAACCCTCGAGGAGTGGGCAGTTGCGTCTGGCTTGGCGATCATCAACCAGGGAACAGCAGACACGTGCGTGCGGCAACAGGGTGGCTCCATCGTGGATATCACGTTTGCGAGTGCCTCCCTGGTGCGCCGTGTCCAGGGTTGGGAGGTCATGGTGGGGGTGGAGACATTGTCGGACCACCGATACATCCGGTTCGAAGTCGCCACACCCTCACAGACTCCGAACAACCCAAGCCGGAATGGCCAAGTCGGTTGCGGCCCAAGGTGGGTTCTCACTAAGCTCGACCGGGAACTGTTGCAGGAGGCGGCCATCGTGCAGGCCTGGTTGCCCGCACCAGAGGGAGAGGTGTTGGTAGGGACCGAAGCTTCCCGGCTCCGGGAGGCCATGTCGCAAATTTGTGACGCGGCCATGCCCCGGGCTAAGTCTTTGCCGCCAAAACGACACGTCTACTGGTGGACCGCTGAGCTTGCACAGATGCGCGCGGACTGCGTAGCTGCTCGGCGCCGGCACATGCGTCAAAAAAGGAGCAGGCAAACAGATGCAGACGAGGAACGACGCCTGTACGAGGCCTACAAGGCCTCCAAACTGGGGCTCTCGGTGGCCATAGGGCGTGCAATAGAGGCAAGTCGTGCCGAATTTCTGGAGATCCTCAACGCCGACCCGTGGGGAAGACCATACAAACTCGTCAGGAGCAAGCTGCGACCCTGGGCGCCTCCACTGACGCAGACACTACAGCCGGAGTTTATGGCGCGTGTGGTCGCGACGCTTTTCCCGGACAGGAGACCTCACCAGCCGCCTACAATGGCGCTGCCAGTGGTGAGACCAAGGGATGAGGAGACTGTCCCACCAATCCGCCCCGCCGAGTTGCGTGTGGAGGTCAACCGGCTCCGTGCTAAAAATACAGCCCCAGGACCTGACGGCATCCCGGGCCGTGCTTGGGCCCTGGCCATGGAGACCTTAGAGCCAAGAGTGCTGCGACTCCTGACCGCTTGCCTGGAGCAGGGCTGCTTCCCTAAGGAGTGGAAGGTTGGCAAGCTGGTCCTACTCCGGAAAGAGGGGCGCCCGGCGGAATCTGCATCCGGCTACAGACCCATAGTCCTGCTGGATGAGGTGGGTAAGCTTTTCGAGCGGATAATCGCGGCCCGCCTCACCAAACACATGGACTGCGAAGGACCGGATTTATCCGACTGCCAATTCGGCTTCCGCCGAGGTCGCTCAACGGTGGACGCAATTCAGCGGGTCAAGGAAATGGCCAATGAGGCCGTGTCCCAGGGTAGGGTTGTCTTAGCGGTGTCATTAGACATTGCCAACGCCTTTAACACCCTGCCCTGGGACACAATAAAGGAGGCGCTGCGGTACCACCGAGTACCCCTCCACCTGTTCCGAGTTATAGAGGCTTACCTCAGTGAGAGGTTCGTCGTCTGGCCAGGGCAACAGGAATGGGGTAGGAGGGAAATGTCCCGTGGAGTTCCACAGGGGTCGGTCCTAGGGCCACTCCTGTGGAACATAGGTTACGATTGGGTTCTACGGGGGGAAAACCTGCGTGGTGTTAAAATCACCTGTTATGCCGATGACACGCTCGTGACGGCCCAGGGACCCAGCTACCGCGACGCAGCCGTGTTGGCGACGGCGGCGGTTGCCCACTGCGTCGGTAAAATTCGACGGCTAGGCTTGGAGGTGGCTCTAACAAAGTCCGAGGCCATATGTTTCTATGGTCACCGAAGAGCACCCCCAGCCGGTGCCGAGATTGTGGTGGGAGGGGTTTCGATTGCTGTCAAACCGACGCTCCTGTACCTTGGCGTCGTACTTGACAGCAAATGGAACTTCAAAGCGCATTTTGAGCGCCTGGCACCCAAATTGCTGCGCGCGGCGGCAGCCTTTGGGCGTATACTGCCAAACCTGGGAGGGCCCAGGGCTTCATGCCGCCGTCTGTATACGGGTGTGGTGCGATCGATGGCGCTCTACGGTGCCCCAGTCTGGGCTGTTGCCCTCAGCAGCCAGAATATCGCACAGTTGCGTCGACCGCAGAGAGCGATGGCTCTGAGGGTAATCAGAGGGTACCGTACCGTAAGTACGGACGCTGCGTGTGTTCTGGCTTGTACCTTGCCATGGGACCTGGACGCTGGGGCCCTCGCGGCAGTATACCGCTGGCGCGTGGAGGCACACGACCGAGGCGAGTATCCGGCGCCTAGGGAGGTACAGGCGAGAAGAGACGCTGAGCGCCTTGAAATGGTGGAAATGTGGGAGGAGAGGCTGGAGCGGCCAAGTGCCGGCCTCAAAACCATCCAGGCAGTTCGTCCAGTTCTCCGACAGTGGTTGGACAGACGCCACGGTGCAACGACATTCCGACTGACGCAGATCCTCTCTGGGCACGGATGCTTTGGAAAGTATCTGTGTCGTATAAGGAGAGAGCCAACCGCAGCATGTCACCACTGTGACAACTGCCTGGAGGAGACGGCCCAGCACACGCTAGAGGTGTGCCCAGCCTGGGACGGAGAACGCCAAACCCTGCGCTCCATAGTAGGTCATGACCTCTCGCTGCCAACCGTGGTTAACAACATGGTCGGCAGCGACAGGGCATGGAAGGCAGTCCTCGCCTTTTGCGAGACTGTCATGGAAATTAAGGAGGTGGCCGAGAGACAGCGGGAGGTAACTTCCGAGGACCCCGGCCGCCAAAGGCGAATAGGGCGGAGGCGACGAAACTACGATCGCCAAATCCCGCCCTAACAGTGGCCAGGGCCGGCAGGCTTGGGGAAGTCTGTCGGCCGGATAACCAACTGGCCCGAGTCGGCAGTGCACGCGTCCACGCGCGCCAGTCATTCCGTGTCGGCGCAGGCAGGGCTAACATCTTTCCCCCCTCCTGCTAAAGAGCTTGGGGCCCTCCACCAGGCCAGTCACCGCCGGGTCGCGGAAGAGTGCCTTTGGCGTGCCCGTAACCCGGCAATATCGTGACGAGATGGAAACCGTGGGGTTTTAGACGGTAGTCCGGGCGGTTCCCGGGAGCCCGTCATACCCGCCCTGTCCCACCCGGACATGGCGGGATGCGTAAAGGCATTTCCCCACGTATTTAAAAAAAAATAAAAAAAAAAAAAAAAAAAAAAAAAAAAAAGGTTGGGGTGCGGGACTGGTAGACCTCCTTGCGGTGCACCCTGGGAGGGGGGAGATAGGACATAGGAGGAGGGATAGGACTGGCGGTCCAGCGGGAGCGGGACCGCTGGAAAGAACTGTTGGAGGAGTCCCCCTATGGCACGCGAACCATAGGGGCACTCCTCCCGTCCTTAGAGGGTTGGCTGGACCGCAAGACGGGCAGCGTGACGTACAGGTTGGTGCAGGTAATGACCGGGCATGGCTGCTTTGGTCATTACCTGCACAAAATTGGGAGAGAGCAGACCTCAGTCTGCCATCACTGCGGTGCGGAGGATGATACGGCCCAGCACACTCTGGCGGAATGCCCGAGCTGGGCCGTGGAGCGCCGTGCACTGGTTGCGGCGCTGGAGACGGACGATCTCTCGCTGCACAGTGTCGTGAGCTGTATGCTGAGCAGCGAGAGATCGTGGGAGGCAGCGGCAAAGTTCGCAGAGGAGGTGTTGTCGCGTAAAGAGGAAGCGGAACGAGTGCGCGAAGAAAGAGCTGACGCGCATCCGCTCCGGCGCAGACGGGTGGGGAGGAGGCGGTTGCAATACATCAACCGCCTTCTCCCCCAATAAGGCCGGTGGGTTGGGGACCCACCACCTGAGGCCTTACACGTTTGGGGGAGGGGTTGTTGCGTTACCAACCCCTCCCTCCTTTGGCGCGAGGGTGCCCCCGGTGTAATGCCGGGGCAGCCGGGGGGACGTCGTGGTAGAATGCTTGCGACCCCATGGCGTCCCCCTACAACGGCAGCGAGGGTAACGCCGCTGGGTTTTTAGTGGGTAGTTCTCCTCCCCTCCCTCCGACCAATAGCTCGGAGGGGGTTGCGGAAGGAGAGAGCCCCACATAACCCCCCACCTTGGCCTCCCCCGGGCCCGGGGGGTATGCGCCCCCCTGGACTCTTCAGTCTAGGGGGGATAAACGCATTTTCCCAGCGATAAAAAAAAAAAAAAAAAAAAAAAAAAAAAAAGGTTAGGTTGGGGTGCGGGACTGGTAGACCTCCTTGCGGTGCACCCTGGGAGGGGGGAGATAGCCGCTCAGTTGCGCGCTTGCTACCTTCCCTCTGCTAACTACCAGTCGTGGTCACGGGCAGTCGAGTTCTCTCCTGCGTAGGCCTTTGTGCCGTGTTTTGTGGTTGGCCGCTCCCAGCATGCCTCAGCTCATCTGAGGTGGCAAGGGATGCGGCCGTTTTTTGGCGGTGATGCAACGCACCTTCTGTTATTGGGGCCCGTATATAGGGCCAGTGGCCGTCTTCGGGCGGCGTGGGATGGCGGGCCTTCAAGGCTCGCGGCGCGGCGGGTCTAGCGGTCGCCTTCGTGCGGCTACTGGCTGAGTGTTGGCTCCCCGCCGGGCAACCCGAAACCCGCACTGAGCGGACCGGGGGCGCTACTCACTGAGAGTAGTGCCACGTGGAAGAAAACCACTATAATAAATTACCCCAATCCCAAGGTGAGCGGACCGTGCCGATGGGATGCGTGGCTGGAGGGAGTCCAGTCATTAGCGTGCGGGGGAGCTCACCCCCGAAAAAAGAGACGACGATGTAGAGGCATAGAATATGAATAAAAGCAGTTTCAATTTTCTCCGGGCGGGTAACCAATCCCGTCCAGCCGCCTCGGCGGCTGGCTGCCCCACCGTATACGGAGGGGGCAAAAACTGCTCCGTAGGCCGGCCAGATGCCGGCCTCCGTGAACATGACTCTGGCTATATCACAACGGACACCGATCGTGGAGGTATTCTGAGGCTGAGGGGTGGCGGTGGGGCCCACGGAGACGGACCCGATTCGGCCCAGCCACCAACCTACACAAACTACGGAGAAGTCTTCCGCCCCCGCGCCGCCCTTCCACGCTCACCAGTGCAGGGCGGGGGCGATAGCCCAAGTATGGACCAGGCGGGCATTGACGTGAATGCGCCCGCCTTACAGATCGCGCCGAAACCATTCACAGACGGCCCAGCGCGCGACGGCGCTGGCCGTTTTCTGCCACGAGGGCAGAATAGCGAGCACTCTGGGGAGCGGGCCCCGCACGCGACCTTGGAAGCGGCTGCGTGCGCGAGCGCGGAGCGAGAGGCCCAGAAGGAGAGGCGCGCGTTAGCGCTAGCACTGGAGAGTGGGCGAGAGGCCCGCTCCGAGAAGATCCTCCGGGTGATCCTGACCCGCGTGGATGAAGGGATGCGTCGTGGGGATCCGGCGCAGGATACGGAAAGGACCGTCTCGCCCGCCGACCTGCATGTCGGGGATGACGAGGAGGGGCAGCGGCCACCCTCCGCTGACGAAGCTGCTCCGCCGTGTAAAAGCAGAGCCAAGGTCAGGGGGCGGAGTCGCCCACACTTGACCCCATTCAAAATTAAAGACCCAGAGGGCGCACGGGAGACATCCGTCGACTCCCCAGTGCCCCGGTCAGACGCGGAGGACCCGCCGGGGCAGGCGGGGGCGGAGCGGCTCTCGGACTCAAGCCCGGTAACCGTCAGGACCAGATCCAGGTCGGGACCAGCGTCGTCCGTTACTGAAGGCCGTTTATGGTCCCAGGACGGGCAAAAGAGGCGGCGTCTAGAACTGTCTGAATCGTCCAGTGATGGCGACTTTAAGACTGCGACGGAGGACAGGTCTACGCCTACGACAGGGAAGTATGTCGGAATAGGCAAGGCGCAGTCCGATTACAAGGCGGCGAAGGAGGAATTCCGCCGCAAGGCTGCAGAAGAGGCAGAGGCGGAGGTGGCCAAAATGTTCATCCGCTTGAGACCCGACCGGACAGTAACGCAGAGTACACGAGCGGAGGACCAGCTGGCCTCTGCCTTACACACGCAAATGATGGACAGCACTGACGTGATCAAAGCAGTGATTGCCAAATCAGGCAACCTAAAGGGGACCCACCAGCGGAAGCTGAAGGATGCGGTGGCGGCTTATATGGATGCTGCAATGGTATTGATTAAGCGCACATCCTCGGAAGAGACCGAGAGGCTTGAGGCCCAAAACAAACGCCTGCAAGCTCAGATGACTGAGCTCCAAAGAGAGCTCGGGGAGCTGCGGAGTGAGCTGCGCACAGCTAAAGCAGCTCCCACACCGCAAACTCATATGCCGGAGGACGCCGAACGCGACATAATGGTCAAAGTGGGGACCATGGTAAACGCTCGGCTGGATGCGTTAGAAGATCGGCTTCTCCCACCGTCGGCTGTGCGCCCATTGCTCGCGGGGGACAAAAAGGGACAGGGCGCACCGCCTGCCACCAACTCAGCAGACAACAACGTCGCTGGCACTAGCGGGCGGAAGATGGCGGAGCCTGAAGCGCCTGCTCCTGCTCCTCCAACGGGAAAGAAGGGGAAGAAAAAACCCGTCAAAAAGGCCAAGAAGGATGACCATGTGGCTCTACCAGCACTGCCAGCCGAAGCCCCTCATGTGCCCCCCCCCATGCCGCCTACGCCGGCGTCCAGGAATGAGACGTGGACAGACGTCATCGGGAAAGGCAAGAAGAAAAAGAAGACTGCCGCGCAGGGAGCAGCGCCACAGCCCAAGCCCAAGCAGACCCAAAAACTGCGGGCACCACGCTCAGCGGCCGTAGTGCTGACGCTGAAGCCGGGAGAGGGCCGCCCCACCTACGGGGACATAATCAAGGAGGCTCGGTCGAAAATTGATCTCAAAGCTCTGCAGATCGACGGTGTCCGATTTAAGCGGGCGGTCACCGGAGCGACCATTATCGAGGTACCCGGGGCAGCAGGTGGCGAGAAAGCGGACGCTCTAGCAAACAAGCTGAGGGAAACGCTAAGCAGCAGTGACGTACAAGTTTCGAGACCCACGAAATGCGCAGAAATGCGTATATCGGGACTGGACGACTCAGTTACACCCGAAGATGTCAAGGCCGCTATTATACAAACTAGTGGGTGCCCAGGGGATGTGGTAAAGTGCGGCGAAATTCGTCAAGACTTTTCGGGACTCGGAACTGCATGGGTCCGTTGTCCAGTGACGGCAGCCAAAAAGCTGTCTGACAGCGGGCGTTTAGTCGTAGGATGGGTCTCAGCACGGGTGCAGCTGCTAGATTCAAAACCTATGCGCTGCTTCCGGTGTCTTGAGGTGGGACACGTCCGTGCACAGTGCCGAGCAGAGGAGGACCGAAGCGACTTATGCTACCGATGCGGCCAGCCCGGCCACAAGGCGGCCACTTGCACTGCCACGCCGCACTGCGTAGTATGTGCAGCTGCCAAAAAACCGGCAGGACACGTCGGAGGAAGCAAAACGTGCGCTGCTATCAAAAAGAAAGGGAAGTTGAGCACCGGCCCCCGAGCTGCCCTGCAAGACGTCCACCCGCCCGACAATGTGGCAGCTGAGGACGAGGAGACAATGGAAACGGAGGTATAATAATGGCACTTCCATTCCTGCAGGCGAACCTCAACCACTGCGCTAGGGCTCAGGACCTTCTGTTCCAGAGCATGGCGGAGTGGTTGACACACGTGGCTATTGTTTCCGAACCCTACTTTATCCCCCAACGGGACAATTGGGCTGGGGACCACGACGGCTTGGTGGCGATAGTCACACAAACGGCGGCTGGCTCGCCACCGTTCACGGGAGTAGAGAAAGGAAGAGGTTTTGTAGCCGGAATCCTTGACGGCATCGTAGTGGTCGGTACATACTTTTCGCCCAACAGGACTCTGGCGGAATTTGAGTCATTCCTGACGGACCTAGGATCGCTTATTAACAGAAGCTACCCAAACCCCGTGCTCATTGCAGGGGATCTCAATGCCAAGTCCGTGGCTTGGGGATCCCCGTCAACGGACGCTCGTGGACGCGAACTGGAGGAGTGGGCCATAGCAATGGGCCTTGCCGTGATCAACACAGGGTCGGTAAACACATGCGTGCGGCAACAGGGCGGCTCCATTGTGGACGTGACGTTCGCCAATGCCGCCCTGGCGCGCCGTGTCCAGGGCTGGGAAGTACTCGAGAGCGTGGAGACGTTGTCCGATCACCGGTACATCCGGTACAGCGTCTCCACGATATCGGATAATCAGACTGGCTCCATTAGCCGGTCCCTGAATAGAGAAGGACCACGCTGGGCATTGAAACGCCTTGACAAAGACCTGTTCGATCTTGCCGCGAACGTCGAGGCCTGGAATCCAGTCCCTGAGGGCCTAGTGGACGTGGAAGAAGAGGCGCAAGCGCTCGGTGGAGCGATGACGAACATCTGCGACGCAGCAATGCCCCGAGTCAAACCTCTACCTCCAAAACGACAGGTCTACTGGTGGTCAGCAGAGCTTGACCAGCTCCGAAAATCATGCGTCGCCGCAAGACGCATGTACAGCCACCAACGGAGGCGTCGACGCAGAGATCCCGCACAGGAGGCAGAACTCTACGCGATTTATATCCAGCGCACGAAGGGCCTACAAGTGGCAATTAGCCAGGCGAAGGAGGGTTCCCAGCGGGAGATGCTGGAGACGCTCAATAGGGACCCGTGGGGCCGACCATATAAAATGGTCCGCAACAAACTCCGCCCCTGGGTACCTCCATTGACGCGAAGTCTTGAGCCAAACCTGCTGCGGAATGTGGTCACGGCCCTGTTTCCGACCAGTGAGGGCTTTACTCCGCCAGCAATGGCGCAGCCAACGGCACCCGGAGACGAAGAGGAGGACGTTCCTAGCGTATCTGGCGGTGAACTCGGAGCAGCGATTCTTAGGCTGAAAGCCAAAAACACAGCCCCTGGACCCGACGGAATCCCAGGTCGTGCCTGGGTCTTGGCCAATAATGCGTTGGAGACCAGATTGCTCAGGATTTTCTCGGCCTGCTTTGAGCAAGCTGTTTTCCCCCGTCAGTGGAAAGTAGGTAAACTTGTCCTCCTTAGGAAGGAAGGGCGCCCAGCGGACTCACCAGCTGCATACCGCCCCATTGTTCTGCTTGATGAGGTGGGCAAGCTATTTGAGCGCATGATCGCTGCCCGCCTCATCAAGCATCTTATTCGTGTCGGCCCGGACGTAGCAGACTGCCAGTACGGCTTCCGCAGTGGTCGTTCAACCGTAGATGCCATCCTCAGCGTAAAAGAGCTAGCGGACAAGGCGGTGTCTGAGAATGAAGTCGTGTTGGCGGTGTCCCTTGACATCGCCAACGCCTTTAACACCCTGCCTTGGGGATGCGTGATGGAGGCGCTGCGGTACCATCAAGTGCCCGCCTACCTGAGGCACATGGTTGGCGCGTACCTCTCCGAGAGGTACGTAATCTACCCAGGTCGGGAGGAATGGGGAAGGCACCAAATGTCATGCGGTGTTCCACAGGGGTCGGTCTTGGGACCACTTCTGTGGAACATCGGTTACGATTGGGTCCTGCGTGGCGCAAATCTTCCAGGCGTCAACTTGACGTGCTACGCAGATGACACGCTGGTGACAGTGCGCGGGAAAACGCACCGTCTTGCCGGTATTTTGGCTACGGCAGGCGTAGCGCACGTAGTCGGTCGTATCCGGCTATTGGGGCTAAAAGTAGCGCTCCAAAAATCGGAAGCTATTTGCTTCCACGGACCCCGGAATGCACCACCGCCGGATGCGCACATTGTGGTGGGCGGAACCACGATAAAAATCGGGACAACTATAAGGTACCTGGGCCTAACACTGAACAGCCGGTGGAGCTTCCATGCCCACTTTAAGGGTCTGATCCCGAAGCTGCTGAGAGCCGCTGGCGCTCTAGGGCGTATACTCCCAAACACGGGGGGGCCCAAAGCGTCGTGTCGGCTACTGTATATGGGGGTCGTGAGATCTATGGCCCTCTATGGAGCTCCCGTATGGGCGGACACTTTGCAGAGACAGGAGATTACCCTGCTGCGAAGACCACAACGGGTGATGGCCACGAGAATGATACGTGGATATCGCACAATATCCAATGAGGCAGCATGCGTGCTGGCTGGGTCGCTTCCCTGGGACCTGGACGCGAGGGCCCTTGCGGCAGTTTATCACTGGCGCAAGGAGGCGCACGGTCGTGGCGAATCACCAGCACCGAGGGAGGTGGAAAGACGTAGGGAAGCGGCCCACGTCGGAATGGTGGCAAAATGGAAGGAGAGGCTGGCACAACCTAGTGCGGGCCTCAAGACCATCCGGGCAGTTCGTCCGATGTTCGAGCAGTGGTTGGATCGGCGCCACGGCGCAATGACCTTCCGGCTGACGCAGATCCTCTCGGAACACGGGTGTTTCGGGAGGTATCTGCGTCGCATAGGGCGAGAGCCGACCGCAGTGTGCCACCACTGCGACAGCTGCCCGGAGGAGACGGCCCAGCACGCGCTGGAGGTGTGCCAAGCCTGGAACGAAGAGCGCCGGATATTGTGCGCCATAATAGGCCATGACCTATCGCTGCCCACCGTAGTCCGCAGAATGGTGGAAAGCAAAAGGTCATGGAAAGCGGTCTCTGCCTTCTGCGAAACCGTAATGGAGAAGAAGGAGGCAGCCGAGAGACAGAGGGAGGCAACCTCCGATGACCCCGGTCGCCGACGGCGAACCGGGCGGAGGCGGCGAGCCTATAATCGTCACTTGCCCCCTTAACAGTGGCCAGGGCCGGCAGACTTGGGGAAGCCTGTCGGCCGTGCAACAAACTGGCCCGTGATGGCGTTGCGCGTGTTTAGCGCGCCACTCAGCAGTCGTCGCAGGAAGGGTTGAACAGCTCACCCTCCTATCACAGAGCTTGTGGCCTTCCACTAGGCCAATCACCGCCGGGTCGCGGAAGAGTGCTTCGGCGTGCCCGTAACTCGGCAATATGGTGATGGAGTTGGAACACCGTGGGGTTTTAGACGGTAGTCCGGGCGGTTCCCGGGAGCCCGTCATACCCGTCCAGGCTGCCCCGGCCGGGCGGGATGCGTAAAGGCATTTCCCCACGTAAAAAAAAAAAAAAAAAGGTTAGGTTAGGTTAGGTTAGTCGTTAGTCCGTAAGCTCCGCCCTCCTCGCTCGGCAGCAGTAGTCCTGACATTGCAGCCTGACGCCAAGGAAAAGGGTGTGACATACGAACAGGTGCTCGCCCGGGCTAAGTTGAGCATCAATCTCGAGAGCCTTGGCATCAGCGCCGTAAAATTCAAGCGGGCAGCCACAGGTGCCAGAGTACTAGAAGTACCAGGAACAGCCAGTGGCGAGAAGGCCGATGCGCTGGCCAAAGAGCTGGCGGAGAAGCTTGGGCAGGATGTCCGGATCTCCAGGCCGATAATGTCTACAGAGCTGCGCCTCACGCAACTGGATGACTTGGTGTCAACCGGCGAAGTTATTGCTGCCGTTGCTAAGGCCGGTGGCTGCGAAGAAAGCCACATAAAAGCAGGAGAAATTCGCCAGGACGCATCCGGCCTAGGCTCAATCTGGCTTCGCTGCCCAGTCGCAGCGGCTAAAAAAGTGGTGGAAGCTGACCGCGGGAGGCTACAAGTGGGGTGGGTCCGTGCCGCGGTGAAGCTTCTCGATAAGCGCCCCATGCGGTGCTATAAGTGCCTGGAAAAGGGCCATGTCAGGGCACAGTGCGCTAGCGAGGTCGACAGAAGCAATCTCTGCTACCGATGCGGCAAACCCGGTCACAGAGCGAGTGAGTGCTCTGCGTCGCCACACTGTGTTGTGTGTGCAAAAGCGGGCAAAAAATCGGACCACGGGTTGGGTTCAAAACTATGCTTAACCCCCCGCCCGAAGGCGGCAAGAAATAAGGCTGGAACCAGCCCCAGGGCACCTGACAGCAGGCCAGATGCGCGTGAGGAGGATCAGATGGCCACCGATTAAGATGGCCCTTCGCGTACTGCAGGCGAATCTCAACCACTGCGCCAGGGCCCAGGACCTCATGTTCCAGTCCCTGGCACAGTGGATGATCAGCGTTGCTGTGGTGTCAGAGCCATACTCAATCCCTTCCCGGGGTGACTGGATAGGCGATGTGGACGGGTCTGTTGCATTAGTTGCGCGAGCGACGGCCGGTGGTCCGCCGCTGACAGGTGCGATAAAAGGGAGGGGCTATGTGGCTGCGCTCTGTGGGGAAATCTGGTTCGTAGCGGTTTATTTCTCTCCAAACCGCTGTCTGGCTGACTTTGAGCGGCTCTTGGATGAAATAGGGGCTCGAGTCGGTCAGTTTCGCCCACGCCCCGTAATCGTTGCTGGTGACTTTAACGCTAAATCCACGGCCTGGGGCTCCCCGGCGACGAATGCGAGAGGAGCAACCCTCGAGGAGTGGGCAGTTGCGTCTGGCTTGGATCAACCAGGGAACAGCAGACACGTGCGTGCGGCAACAGGGTGGCTCCATCGTGGATATCACGTTTGCGAGTGCCTCCCTGGTGCGCCGTGTCCAGGGTTGGGAGGTCATGGTGGGGGTGGAGACATTGTCGGACCACCGATACATCCGGTTCGAAGTCGCCACACCCTCACAGACTCCGAACAACCCAAGCCGGAATGGCCCAGTCGGTTGCGGCCCAAGGTGGGTTCTCACTAAGCTCGACCGGGAACTGTTGCAGGAGGCGGCCATCGTGCAGGCCTGGTTGCCCGCACCAGAGGGAGAGGTGTTGGTAGGGACCGAAGCTTCCCGGCTCCGGGAGGCCATGTCGCAAATTTGTGACGCGGCCATGCCCCGGGCTAAGTCCTTGCCGCCAAAACGACACGTCTACTGGTGGACCGCTGAGCTTGCACAGATGCGCGCGGACTGCGTAGCTGCTCGGCGCCGGCACATGCGTCAAAAAAGGAGCAGGCAAACAGATGCAGACGAGGAACGACGCCTGTACGAGGCCTACAAGGCCTCCAAACTGGGGCTCTCGGTGGCCATAGGGCGTGCAATAGAGGCAAGTCGTGCCGAATTTCTGGAGATCCTCAACGCCGACCCGTGGGGAAGACCATACAAACTCGTCAGGAGCAAGCTGCGACCCTGGGCGCCTCCACTGACGCAGACACTACAGCCGGAGTTTATGGCTCGTGTGGTCGCGACGCTTTTCCCGGACAGGAGACCTCACCAGCCGCCTACAATGGCGCTGCCAGTGGTGAGACCAAGGGATGAGGAGACTGTCCCACCAATCCGCCCCGCCGAGTTGCGTGTGGCGGTCAACCGGCTCCGTGCTAAGAATACAGCCCCAGGACCTGACGGCATCCCGGGCCGTGCTTGGGCCCTGGCCATGGAGACCTTAGAGCCAAGAGTGCTGCGACTCCTGACCGCTTGCTTGGAGCAGGGTTGCTTCCCTAAGGAGTGGAAGGTTGGCAAGCTGGTCCTACTCCGGAAAGAGGGGCGCCCGGCGGAATCTGCATCCGGCTACAGACCCATAGTCCTGCTGGATGAGGTGGGTAAGCTTTTCGAGCGGATAATCGCGGCCCGCCTCACCAAACACATGGACTGCGAAGGACCGGATTTATCCGACTGCCAATTCGGCTTCCGCCGAGGTCGCTCAACGGTGGACGCAATTCAGCGGGTCAAGGAAATGGCCAATGAGGCCGTGTCCCAGGGTAGGGTTGTCTTAGCGGTGTCATTAGACATTGCCAACGCCTTTAACACCCTGCCCTGGGACACAATAAAGGAGGCGCTGCGGTACCACCGAGTACCCCTCCACCTGTTCCGAGTTATAGAGGCTTACCTCAGTGAGAGGTTCGTCGTCTGGCCAGGGCAACAGGAATGGGGTAGAAGGGAAATGTCCCGTGGAGTTCCACAGGGGTCGGTCCTAGGGCCACTCCTGTGGAACATAGGTTACGATTGGGTTCTACGGGGGGAAAACCTGCGTGGTGTTAAAATCACCTGTTATGCCGATGACACGCTCGTGACGGCCCAGGGACCCAGCTACCGCGACGCAGCCGTGTTGGCGACGGCGGCGGTTGCCCACTGCGTCGGTAAAATTCGACGGCTAGGCTTGGAGGTGGCTCTAACAAAGTCCGAGGCCATATGTTTCTATGGTCACCGAAGAGCACCCCCAGCCGGTGCCGAGATTGTGGTGGGAGGGGTTTCGATTGCTGTCAAACCGACGCTCCTATACCTTGGCGTCGTACTTGACAGCAAATGGAACTTCAAAGCGCATTTTGAGCGCCTGGCACCCAAATTGCTGCGCGCGGCGGCAGCCTTTGGGCGTATACTGCCAAACCTGGGAGGGCCCAGGGCTTCATGCCGCCGTCTGTATACGGGTGTGGTGCGATCGATGGCGCTCTACGGTGCCCCAGTCTGGGCTGTTGCCCTCAGTAGCCAGAATATCGCACAGTTGCGTCGACCGCAGAGAGCGATGGCTCTGAGGGTAATCAGAGGGTACCGTACCGTAAGTACGGACGCTGCGTGTGTTCTGGCTTGTACCTTGCCATGGGACCTGGACGCTGGGGCCCTCGCGGCAGTATACCGCTGGCGCATGGAGGCACACGACCGAGGCGAGTATCCGGCGCCTAGGGAGGTACAGGCGAGAAGAGACGCTGAGCGCCTTGAAATGGTGGAAATGTGGGAGGAGAGGCTGGAGCGGCCAAGTGCCGGCCTCAAAACCATCCAGGCAGTTCGTCCAGTTCTCCGACAGTGGTTGGACAGACGCCACGGTGCAACGACATTCCGACTGACGCAGATCCTCTCTGGGCACGGATGCTTTGGAAAGTATCTGTGTCGTATAAGGAGAGAGCCAACCGCAGCATGTCACCACTGTGACAACTGCCTGGAGGAGACGGCCCAGCACACGCTAGAGGTGTGCCCAGCCTGGGACGGAGAACGCCAAACCCTGCGCTCCATAGTAGGTCATGACCTCTCGCTGCCAACCGTGGTTAACAACATGGTCGGCAGCGACAGGGCATGGAAGGCAGTCCTCGCCTTTTGCGAGACTGTCATGGAAATTAAGGAGGTGGCCGAGAGACAGCGGGAGGTAACTTCCGAGGACCCCGGCCGCCAAAGGCGAATAGGGCGGAGGCGACGAAACTACGATCGCCAAATCCCGCCCTAACAGTGGCCAGGGCCGGCAGGCTTGGGGAAGTCTGTCGGCCGGATAACCAACTGGCCCGAGTCGGCAGTGCACGCGTCCACGCGCGCCAGTCATTCCGTGTCGGCGCAGGCAGGGCTAACATCTTTCCCCCCTCCTGCTAAAGAGCTTGGGGCCCTCCACCAGGCCAGTCACCGCCGGGTCGCGGAAGAGTGCCTTTGGCGTGCCCGTAACCCGGCAATATCGTGACGAGATGGAAACCGTGGGGTTTTAGACGGTAGTCCGGGCGGTTCCCGGGAGCCCGTCATACCCGCCCTGTCCCACCCGGACATGGCGGGATGCGTAAAGGCATTTCCCCACGTAAAAAAAAAAAAAAAAAAAAAAAAAGGTTAGGTTAGGTTAGGTTAGGTTAGGTTAACCAGGGGTGCGAGGTCGGGTAACCTCCACGAGTGTCAGGGCCCTTCCAGTTCCTGTGGACCCTCGCGGGTCTGCGGGAAGGGGAAGGGTCTTGGCTGGTGCACCCTGCAGGCAACGGTAAGTGATTCTTCTACGGGGGAATCGCTTACTGGTGCTACTAATAACCCGACACAGGAGGGAGGGGGCTTGCGTGGTCCAGTGATCCCTGAGGCTGTACCGGACAGGGCTACCCATACCGGGGAGGCAAGGGGTGAGGACCCGGGAGCGACGAGGGATGGCGCCTAGCGGCGCGGGGGCCCCGAGAGGGCCCGGAACGGCTCTCTCCACGTCCATCTGAGTAGCAGATGGCGCTGGAGATGGGCAACGGCCGTAAGGCCGTGGAGATGGGGTGGTCTAACCAATCACCAACAGGGGAGCCCACGCCAGCTCCCCTTGAATCCCGGAACCCGCAGCACTCTCCCAACGACCCCCATCTATGGGTACGGGAGGTGCCAGCTTTTTAGCGCGCGGACCGGAGGGCTTGCCTTAACTGGCCGGCCCGCGGGAAGGAAAACCCTATAAAACCCGACAGTGAAGTCGTTAAAACCTCTGGACACCGCCCGACCTCCAGAGTAAATAGGGTTACCCAGGTACAGGGGGCACTGCCTGGGTGGACTCCCTTCCCCCATACTCGTGGGAACAAAATGGACACAAAAAATGAAACGGAGAAGGAAACCAACAAACACGGAGAAATGACACTGGACACTGATACGGAGGCCTTCCGCCCCAGCCGGAGCCTCGCACGCTCACCAGTGCGACGGGAGGGGATTAACATACATGCGGCCAGCTTGCAGATTACGCCGAAAGGGGCAGGCGGCCCGGCGCGCGACGGCTCTGGCCGCTTCATGCGACGAGGGCAGAGCGGGGAGTGCTCTGCGGGGGGGGCCTCGGGCTCGCTCCAGCTGGCAGTCACGGGCGCGGGGCGGGGAGCCCCAGAGAAGGGACACGCGCTGGCGCAGCTGCGAGAGCTGAGGGTGTCCCTCGAAAGAGTGGACGCCCCTAGACCGAATAGCAAGGCGAGAACTGATAGCGGTGCATCCGGGTCCGACTCCAGCCTGGTGACCGTCAAATCACGGTCCGGGTCGGACTCGGGTTCACCGCCTCAGGGGGAGAAAGCCCGCTTCTGGCGGGGACAGGGCCCGAAACGGGTATGTGTGGAGCTGTCGGAGAGCAGCGATGATGACCCGCCGCTGGCACCACCAACGCCTACCCGGCCGGTGGCCGCCGCGGCGTTTAAAAAACAAAGGGGCCGCCCTCCAACAACTGGCGAGTACGTCGGCCTCGCGGCGTCCCAACGGGCGCTTAACGAGGCCAAAAGGGAGGCGATCCTGCTGGAAGCGGAGGAAGATCTTGCCAGAGACGCTGCGCTGGCGGAGCGATCTCGGACCTCCCGCCTGTCCGAATCCTCGCGGGAAGGCGAAGCCACGCCTAACACAGTGGCAAATATGAGAAAAACCGTGGAGGAGCAAATGGCCATTGTTATGAAAGTGGCCACTAAATCGGGGCATTTGCAGGGGACGTACGTGCGCGCACTTAAGAACGTGGCGGCGGCCATCCCAGAGGTGTTCGACCGCCTATGCTCGCGCACAGTCTCGGACGAAACCCGCCTGTTGCAGGCAGCTAATGAAAAGCTTCAGGGGGAAGTGGCCAGCCTACGCCAGGAGCTGACAGAGCTGAGGAGCAGCCTAGAGAAATCCAGGACACTGGATCACTCACACGAACTGAGAAAGGTGGTCGAAGAGGTGGCACGCTCCAACCGGGACCAGCTCTGCACCATGCTCAACACCCGGCTGGCGGGCATTGAGTGCCGACTCCTCCCGGAGCCACGGGCGGGGCCCTCATCGGCCGCTGGCGAGGAGATGGAGGAGCGGCCTGACAGCGAGTCCCAGGAGCCCCCGTCCGCTTCCGAGTCCGTGCCCGCTCCCAGGGCGGCTCCGACGCGAGGACCTCCGAACCTAACGGGGGAGCCCCGAAAAGGGGATGAAGGGAGTGGAACAAAAAAGAAGAAAAACAAGAAGAAGGCAAAGAAACCGACTCTGGCCGCGGTTGAGGCCTCCGCTGGCAGAATAAACGTTTCTGACGTCTCTCGTCCGCCTTCGCCGGCTCCCAACGAGAAATGGAGTAACGCAGTCGGTGGGCATAAACAGAGGCGGAAAGCTGCGGCGCTCGAAGCTCAAGGACAAACGGTGTCGCAGCCTCAGAAACAGGCGGCCAACAAACTAAGGCCCCCTCGGTCGGCGGTCATAGTCTTGACCATCTTACCGGAGGGAGAGAAAGAAGGCATGACTTATAAAGCCATAATCGAAGAGGCCAAACGGAAGATAAATTTATCCGAGCTAGACATACAGTCGGTTAAATTCAAAATCGCAGCTACCGGCGCCCGAATGCTGGAGATACCGGGACCGGACAGTGCTCCAAAAGCCAACAAGCTGGCCAGTAAATTGAATGAGCTGTTTAGCTCCGAAAAGGTTCGGGTGTCTAGGCCCACAAAATGCACGGAAATGCGCGTGTCTGGCCTGGACGACTCTGTCACCACGGCAGATATCGCAAACGCCGTTGCGCAGGTCGGCGGATGCACGTCCGAGGAAGTGAAGGTGGGGGAAATAAAATCGGACCCCCGGGGCCTAGGGTCAGCATGGGTCCGGTGTCCAATGGTTGCCGCCAAAAAGGTGGCCGAAGGAGGGCGCCTGCTTGTCGGCTGGGTATCGGCGCAGGCTAAAATATTAGACGCCCTACCCCAAAGGTGCTACCGCTGCCTGGAGCTGGGGCATGTGAAGGCAAGATGTACCTCCGAAGTGGACCGATCGGACCTGTGCTACCGATGTAGTAAGCCAGGCCATAGGGCAAGCGAGTGCTCGGCCATGCCACACTGTGCTCTTTGTGCAGCGGCGGGAAGGCCCGCGGGTCACAGGGCAGGCAACAAGAGCTGCAGTGCCCCACCCACGAAGAGGTCGAGGACAAAGGCTGGCGATGGCTTCCGAGCCCCCTCGCAGCCTGCCCAACCACCCACTCCTAATGTGGGCGCTACCGAGGAGGGCACGAGCATGACCGTAGAATAATATGGCTCTATCAATATTGCAGGCGAACCTTAACCACGCAGCTAGGGCTCAGGATCTGTTGTTTCAAAGCATGGCGGAGTGGAGGACGCACGTGGCCATCGTCTCCGAACCCTACTTTATCCCCCAAAGGGACAACTGGGCTGGGGACCTCGACGGTTCGGTGGCAATAGTCACGCAGACGGCTGCTGGCTCGCCGCCGTTTACACGAACGGAAAAAGGTAGAGGATTTGTAGCTGGGGTCCTGGACGGCATCCTTGTGGTCGGGGTATATTTTTCGCCTAACAGGACCCTGGCTGAATTCGAAACCTTCCTGACGGACGTGGGGGCGCTTATCCACCGAAGTCACCCGACACCTGTGCTCGTTGCCGGGGATCTCAACGCCAAGTCCGTGGCGTGGGGATCCCCGTCAACGGACGTGCGGGGGCGTGAGTTGGAAGAATGGGCCATAGCAACGGGCTTAGTCGTGATAAACCAAGGGTCGGTCGACACGTGCGTGCGGCACAATGGAGGTTCCATCGTTGACGTGACATTTGCCAGTGCCGCTCAGGCCCGTCGTCTCCAGGGGTGGCATGTGCTCGAAGACGTGGAAACGCTCTCTGACCACCGGTATATCCGGTACAGCGTCTCGGCGGTCTCAGCCGCAGCAGCTCCCCAGAGCCGATCCGTCCGAGGTGACGGCCCTCGGTGGGTGTTGAAGCGCCTCGATCGGGAAGTGATGGAGGAGGCTGCATTGGTCAAGGCATGGCTGCCAGTACCCGAAGGCCCCTTAAACATCCAAAGGGAGGTCCAATGGCTCGGGGAAGCTATGACTGACAATTGCGACGCGGCCATGCCTAGAGTCAGGCCACAAACACCGCAGCGTAAGGTGTACTGGTGGTCCGCTGAGCTCGCGCAACTGCGGAAATCATGCATAGCAGCGCGACGCTCTTACACCAGAAGTCGAAGACGTCGAAGACGCAACGTCCAAGAGGAGGCCCAGCTGTATGCCGCATACAGGGAACAGGTAGTGGCATTGCAAGTGGCAATCGCCAAAGCAAAGGAGGTTGCCGAACAGGAGATGCTGGAGAGTCTCAACAACGACCCGTGGGGGAGGCCCTACAAAATGGTGAGGTGCAAGCTCCGACCGTGGGCTCCCCCACTGACCCAGACGCTCCAGCCGGAGACCCTGAGGCGTGTGGTCGACACGTTGTTTCCAGAGAGGGGCGAACACGTGCCGCCGCCTATGGCGCCGGCGGGTGCCACAAACGATGTCGGTACCGAGCGTGCACCTGAGGTCACGGAGGGTGAATTATTGGCGGCCTTGCTCCGCATGAAGCGGAAGAACACCGCTCCGGGCCCCGACGGCATACCAGGCCGGGCTTGGGTGGTGGCGCTGGGTCCTCTCGAATCGCGCGTAAGGGCGCTATTTAGCGCGTGTCTGGAGCAGGGCCACTTTCCGCGTGCGTGGAGGACTGGGAAACTGGTTCTTATTAAAAAGGAAGGCCGTCCGGCCGACTCACCGTCCGCGTACCGACCGATTGTCCTCTTGGATGAGGTGAGCAAGCTTTTCGAGCGGGTCATCTCGGCTCGCCTCTCCAGGCACCTTGAGGACGTGGGGCCGAACCTAAGCGAGAAGCAATTCGGCTTCCGTGTGCGCCGGTCCACGATTGATGCCATCGCTCGTGTCAGGAGCCTAGTGGAGGAGACGGTCTCTGACAAAGGTGTGGTTCTTGCGATCTCCCTTGACATCTCCAACGCCTTAACACCTTGCCGTGGGGATGTATAAGGGAGGCGTTGAAATTCTACGGCGTGCCGAGGTACCTACGCGATATCATTGATACGTACCTGTCGCAGAGGGAGATTAAGTACCCGGTGCCTGACGGTTGGGGCTCAAAAGAGGTGTCGTGTGGTGTCCCGCAGGGGTCGGTCCTAGGGCCACTCCTGTGGAACATCGGTTACGACTGGGTGCTGCGTGGCAGGAACCTACGGGGGATAGAACTGACGTGCTACGCCGACGACACTCTCGTTACCGCAAAGGCTAGCACGTTCAGGGACGCATCCATCCTGGCTACGGCGGGAGTGGCCCATGTGGTGGGAAAAATTAGGCGGTTGGGGCTGGAGGTCGCGCTACACAAATCGGAGGCCATCTGCTTTCTCGGGCCCCGAAGAGCGCCCCCAGCAGGTGCCCAATTGGTGGTAGGCGGAGCTTCCATCGACATCGGGTCAACGATGAAGTACCTGGGACTCGTCCTCGATAGCCGGTGGAACTTCAAGGAGCACTTCAGGCGTTTGGCTCCAAAACTCCTCAAAGCCGCTGGGGCGCTAAGCCGGCTCCTGCTGAACGTAGGAGGACCGAACGTTGGCTGCCGCCGACTCTACACTATGGTAGTCCGGTCGATGGCCCTCTACGGCGCGCCCATCTGGGTAGACGCTCTCGACGCGGGAAACAAGACCCTTCTGCGACGGCCACAAAGGGCCATGGCCACGAGGGTGGTGAGAGGATACAGCACTGTCTCCTACGAGGCAGCCTGCGCACTTGCCGGTACCCCGCCTTGGGACCTAGACGCCGAGATGCTCGCTAGCATCTACAGGCGCATAGCGGGGTCAAGAGCCCAAGGACAGGAGCCCATGCTCGAGGAGGTGAACCACTGGCGGGAAGTCGCGCGTACAGACCTCTTAAGGAAATGGGGTGCGAGGTTGGGAAATCCTAGCGCCGGCCACTGGACGGTCAGCGCGATACAACCGTCCCTGGCCAAATGGATGGGGAGGGGGCACGGAATTGTGTCATTCCACCTTGCACAAGTCCTAACAGGACATGGCTGCTTTGGAAAGTTCCTGTGCAGGGTCAGGAGGGAGCAAACGCCAGCGTGTCATCACTGTGGCCACGCAGAGGACACAGCTCTGCACACGCTGGCGGAGTGCACCCAATGGGCGCAGCCGCGCGGAAACCTGGTCGCGGCCATCGGGGCGGACCTGTCATTGCCTACTGTCATCAAGGCGATGACGGCAGATGAAAGGTGCTGGCAAGCAGTAGCCTCCTTCTGCGAGGAGGTTATGGCAGAAAAAGAGGCGGCTGAGCGCGCTCGGGAGGAGGACGTGGATGCCCACCCGATGCGACGCAGAAGAGTGGGACGCAGGCGATTGGCCCACGATCGCCACCTGCCGCCCTAGAGTGGACCTCCGGGAGGCAGTCGTGGGGACGGCTGCCATCCGAAGGATATAGGTCCTCGAGTCGGAGGGGGTGCCAAATGTTCGGGCACGCTCCTGATAGTGGTCTTGGAGAACCCATTTCTCCCGAGATGAGTCCAACGGACACCTGCTGGCGGAGCCGAGGTAGAGTCCGATAGAGTTCCCTTAGCTTCGCCATAAGCAGTGAGAAGGAACACCGTGGGGTTTTAGTCGGTAGTACGGACGGTTTCCGTGAGTCCGACATACCCGCCCGGGCACCCCCGGCCGGGCGGGATGCGTAAAGGCATTTCCCCACGTTAAAAAAAAAAAAAAAAAAAAAAAAAAAAAAAAAAAAAAAAAAAAAAAAAGGTTAGGTTAACCAACTGGCCCGAGCCGGCAGTGCACGCGTCCCCGCGCGCCAGTCATTCCGTGTCGGCGCAGGCAGGGCTAACATCTTTCCCCCCCTCCTGCTAAAGAGCTTGGGGCCCCCCACCAGGCCAGTCACCGCCGGGTCGCGGAAGAGTGCCTTTGGCGTGCCCGTAACCCGGCAATATCGTGACGAGATGGAAACCGTGGGGTTTTAGACGGTAGTCCGGGCGGTTCCCGGGAGCCCGTCATACCCGCCCTGTCCCACCCGGACATGGCGGGATGCGTAAAGGCATTTCCCCACGTAAAAAAAAAAAAAAAAAAAAAAAAAAAAAAAAAAAAAAAAAAAAAAAAAAAAAAAAAAGGTTAGGTTAGGTTAGGTTTTTTTTTTTTTTTTTGCGGCGAGGGAGGAGATACTCATTGTATACTGCCAGGCCCGTACCTGACAGCATGCCCGACTCAACTGGGAATGATACCCAGCCGCCTACGGACTAAAACCTCCCCCGCTTCATGGTTAGTGTATAAAAGTGTGATTACTGTGCAAGTTGAGTGTGACTTGGGGTGTTTGTTTTTGTTAGCTTGCTTTGGATGTATGGTCCTCGCTACGAATACGGGCGGCCATATACATCTGATTGGAAGAGGAGGCGATATGTGTTCGTCAGGTCACCTGTCTCAATTGAATGTACATGTGACCGGACGACCACACAGCCATCCTGTAAGTGAATTGATTAAATTTAATGAATTTAGTTAGCATGGTGTGTTGGTGTATCGGGTTATGTGAAAATTTACATTTATTGACAAATAGCTATACTAGGTTTTACATGTTACATGGTTGGGAATGAGATAATTTATTTATTTATAGTACCGGGGCCAGTACAACTGGCAGTGGTGATTCGAGGTTGATCTAATATTCTTGTGCACTTCATTGTTAATCACATCTAGGTTTTATTAAAGTTTTTTAACTGGTCTATCACATATTTTGTGTATTTGATGTATGATTCCAGGGTCTCTTCCCTGTCAAGTAGCTGGGGGATCTCATAAGGCTCAATGTGGTGTAGACTGCAGATGAACTCATGTTCGTCCCGCGCTTTTCCAAATCGCGGGCACTTCTTCAGTAGATGTAAGATGGTTTGCGGTGTTGTGTTGTCGCACGGGCATGAGTTCGTATCGATGATGGTGAATCGCTTAAGGTAGGCACGGGTGTATCCGTGTCCTGTTAGGATTTGCGTTAGCTGAAATGTCATTGTCGCTTTCGCTCTTAGATTTTTGATGTGCTGTAGCGTTGGTAGCCAGTGCTTGACATGTTGTCCAGTTTGGCTGTCTGTATATGATTTGCTGTGGTCTTCATCTGTTCGGATTCGTTGATGCTTTTTGTGATAGGATAGTGGGAAAAGGTCATAGTCGGGTTTTTTGTGAAGGCTTGCTGCAGCCTTAGCCAGCAGGTCGGCCCTCTCATTTCCATTAATTCCCGCGTGAGCCTTTACCCAGCAGAACTCTATGATTCTGCCTTCAGCCTTGGTTCTGTGTAGCGTCTTGTGGATTAGGTTGGCGTTTTTGTTTGTGCTACTTCTGTTAGTAAGCTCCTCAAGGACTGATTTCGAGTCTGTAAATATAATAACTTTAGGTAGTTTTTGGTCGTAGCATTCGCGACAGGCGCGTTCGATGGCGAGGCATTCAGCCTGGAAGACGGTGCAGCTGTCGTGGAGTTTCAGCTTCTTCGTGAAGCTGTTACCGTCAGGGTAATCTATTACGAAAGCTGCACCGACACATCCGTCGTGTTTGCTCCCATCGGTGAAAATTCTGTGGGTGTCTGCATCGTAGTATTCGTGCAGCTCTTCCAAGCTGGCCACCTCTGAATACTGTATGTCGATTCTGCTGGCCGGGTGCAGCAGCTCCGTAACCGGGATTCTTCTATCGTACTTAAGATCGTGTGGCAAGAACTCGGTTACTAAGCTTCGCTTGACTCTTTCGATGGATGCCACGTTTTCCACCTTGGATGGTAAGGGTGTCAATCCGGCCAATGCAATGGTAGCCACCGTGGGGAGGGTCCTGAATCCATGTATGATCTTAATGGCGAATCCACGCTGTAGACTGAGTAGTGCATTGGTTACTTTTTTGAATTTGATGGCATTGTGCCAAATTTCAGCACCGTATGTGATTATGGGCTCGATAACTTGTCTGTAGATGGTCTCGACGTTTCCCGCGTGAATCCCCCAGGTAGGTTTGATGTATATGCAGAGTTTTCTGTAGATGTTTTGCGCTTTCTTGATGATATATTGACTGTGTTTAATGAAATTGAGTTTTTGGTCTATTATTATTCCCAGTAGTTTGAATTGATCGCTGAATACTATGGTGATGCCGTTCATCTGGATGTTAGCGGCCTTTGCTTTCGGTGTCGGGGTTATCATGTGTGTTTTCAGGGGTCCAAATTTGAGTTTATTTTGCTGCCCCCATGCGTGCACACTGCGGAGCGACATGTTGGTATTCTCTTCCAATTCTGCGACATTCTCGCCCGTGCATATTAGAAGAACGTCATCCGCATATGCCTGCATGTGGCAGCCAGGGGGTAAGGTTTGCATGAGTAGGGAGTCAATTATGGTGTTCCAAAAAATGGGTCCGAGAACAGAGCCCTGGACGCATCCCCTGGACTGAGTTTTTGTGGTTGTGGCATCAGCGTAATTTAGTGTAATCTGACGGTCTGTGAGATAGTTGCAGATGATATTATATATATTGCCAGGGCAATTTATGTCTTTTAGCCTACGTAGCAGAGCCGGCCACCAGGCATGGTCAAAGGCACCTTCTATGTCCAGTGAGACAGCCAAGACAAGTCTGCCATTGTCCTTGGCCTCTTTGATGTTGGTGATTGCATTATGGAGCGCATCTGTAGTGGATCGCTGCTCTCGGAATCCGTATTGTTGACTACTGCATTTATCATTCTTTATCATGTAATAGGTTAGGCGCCGTGCAATTAATTTTTCCAGAATTTTGCCGAAGACATTGATGAGCCCAATTGGTCTGTATGAAGATATGTGATTGTAGTTGTCTTTGCTAGGTTTGGGTATGGTTTTAATCAATGCTGTTTTCCAAGAGGTGGGGAAGTAGTTGAGTGTGAAGCATCTATTGTATAGTTTAGTGGTAAGTTGGTTAGGTTAGGTTAGGTTAGGTTTTTTTTTTTTTTTTTTTTTTTTCTCTACCTCCACATGGATCGGAGCCTATTGTATCAAACTTTCATTCATTCCAGTTCTCGCTATTATGCCTCTCGCACTTTCTTTCTTCATACGGTTCTTTCTATCTTTCTTCATCTTTCGTTCTCTACAGCTGGGACTGCTGTTTGTTTACTTCCCTATGCTATTGCTACATTTTAATTTTTATTTCTAGGATCTGGGGGGAGGTAATTTCCTCTGACATGGTTCAGGTCAGAGATTTTGTTTACTTTTATTTTGCTTTTACAAACTTCTTAAATCTATTTCTTAAATTTATAAATTTCTTATTTGCTAGTTATGTTCACAATTTTAATTTATGTTCCTCCTAATATATTCTCATGATATATGTGAGTACATAATATTGTTTACCTATTTCTATTTCTTACAAGATTTACAATTTTTGTGCTAAATTCCAAGAATATTTCTCTCTCCCTTTTGGCTTCCATTATAGTGCCTATATTTTCCCACCTTATCGTCACTCCCATTTTGGCTTCGCACTCCATTCGCGCATAGTCGTGCACCGGGCATTCTGTTAGTAGGTGTTCCACGGTTTCATCTTTGCTCGGCTCACAGATGCATGATGGGTTGTCCTTGCACTTGAATCTATGCAAGTACGAGGAGAACCCACCATGTCCCGTCATTAGTTGAGTCACTGCCCCCGTGGGCTGGATTTTTCTTACGAGCCGGTACGCGGCCACCGCATCCGGGAAGAACCCCTTCGTCACGGAGGCCGTTGAACCCGTCGCGTATCTCTCAGCCCACTCGCCAAGCGTCTCCTCACGTATGAAACGCTTGGCGAATGAGATGGGACACCGGTCGTAGTCCGCCTTCTTCCTTGACGAAAGTGCTGCTACTTTCGCCAGCTCGTCCGCCCGTTCGTTGCCCGTGAGACCAGCGTGTGCCTTGACCCAAAACAAGAAGACATTCTTGCCCTGGTCATAAGCAGATTTAATGTTGCGTCTCGCCTCCAGTGCCAAGCGGTGGAGCGAGCCCCGGTTCGTCAGCGTCTCAAGAGCAGCTCTTGAGTCGCTGAAGATACCAAAGCTCGCCTCATTCCTCCTTTTTATCTCCTCAGTTGCCCTGTGTATTGCCAGGAGTTCGGCCTGGTACACGGTGCAGTAGTTGGCCAAGGTAATCTTGATGGCTTTGTCTTCGCCCTCACCTTTCCATATGGAGAGGGAGGCTCCGACTCTGCCCTCGATTTTACTGCCGTCAGTAAATATTTGAACTTCCTGCACCGCGTATCTGTCCAGGGCTTCACGGTCCGGAAGGCACGTGAAGTCCAACTCCTGGCAAAGGGCCGGGTGAGGAGACTCCGAGTATTTTGACGCAACCTCCATCTCTCTGTCGTCGGGCAACGCTCGGGTCCGGCCTTTCCTCGCATTGTACAAGTCGGCTGCTTCCCGTATACGGAGGTCGAGGGGCAGGATCCCGGTCAGCACCAGGGCCGAGTCCAGAGATACTGTGCGGTATGCTCCACACAACTTCTGCACAAAGCCCCGCTGCACTGCCGCCAGCTCCTTCCTGGTTCCTAGCTTTTGCGCGGCCGGTGCCCACGCCGCTGCCGCGTACGTGATGACGGGCTCCACTGCTGCGGTATATATTGATCGGATCACCTCCGGGTGTAATCCCCAACTCACTCTCGCGGCGGTTCGGAGTTTTTTATATATGTTAAGGGCCTTTCCGCAGACCCTAGCGACGTGCTGATTGAAGGTGAGACGGTCATCAATAGTCAATCCAAGGACTTTGAGTTCTTTGGACATCTCGATGTTACGCCCCCCCATGACCAGGACCGGGGTGTCATATTTAAGCTTTTTTGTGATAGTTATAGCTACAGTTTTGGCTGGTGCAAATTTTAGCTTATTACTGACACCCCACTCCAGGACACGTGAGAGCGCCGCGTTCGCCTCCATCGAGACGTCCAGTCCCGTCCTGCCGTCAAACACCATCAGCACGTCGTCCGCGAAGGCCTGCACGTAGTGGCCTTTTCCCCCTAGCCGCTTCAAGAGTGGATCGAGGAGGAGGTTCCATAGTATGGGCCCGCCTATCGAGCCCTGTACGCAGCCCTTTTCTGTTTTCCTTTCCGCCCTTTTACCCCCGTACCTGACTTCTACATGTCTGTCCTCTAGGTAGCTGTCAATTACCCTTCTGATGTTTATGGGACATTCTTCCTCCGCCAAGCGGGTCCTTATCCTAGGCCACCAAGCGCTGTCGAAGGCTCCCTCTATGTCCAATGATACCACTGTGACTATTTTCTTTTGCTCAAGTTTGGCTTTTATATGTTGCATTAGGACATAGAGGGAGTCCTCGGTGCTGCGCTGTGGCATGAAGCCGTATTGGTTCGGGCTGAGTCTTGGGACCAGGTGGTGCCGCAGTCTGGTCATAACCATTTTTTCGAATATTTTACCCAGAACCGGCAGGAGCCCTATGGGTCTGTGTGACTTCACGTCGGTGTAGTCAGCCCTCCCTGGCTTTCTCAAGATCACCACCACCGCTTTCTTCCATGCTTTCGGGAAGTGGCCCAACTCGAGGCATTTGTTCGCGACAGCAAGGAAGACGTCGGTGTGACTTTTGATTGCTCGTTGACATATGTCCGCCGTGAAGCCGTCCTCGCCCGGGGCCTTTTTAGGGTTGAAGCTGTTCGTCGCGGCCATAATTTCTCCTTTTGTAAATACCGGGTCATGTATCTCAGCATGACTTGGGTTATTTACTTCGAGTGCCTTATTACGTGTCTCGCGATGTTCAGCTCCATCCTCTCGTCTGTCGTCTTCTGGGTAAAACCTTAGCGCAATCCATTGTGCTGACTCCTCTAATCCCAATATTCTTCCTTCCTTTATTAGCGGTAGGTCCTCTGCCCTTCTTTCCGTTGTTTTGAGAACCCTGTATATGCCGTCCCAAACCGTTTCCTTATCCTGCTTCTGGCAGAATTCCTTCCAGCTGCGTGTTTGTGCCATCTTGGCCGCATTTTCATATTTTTCTTTTTCTTGCAGGTACTCCTGCACCACCTTCTGTCGACGAACCGGCGCAGCGCATCGGATCCTTCTCTTCTTTGTTTGGACTAACTTCTTCATTTGGTGCAATTCGTCGGACCACCATGGAAAGGTAAGTTTTTGGCTCTTGCTCTTCAGTGGTATGTGCTGTGCGCATGTCTGTGTTATTTGTGCTGGGTACGTGTTTACTGTGTTATCTAGTTGTTTTTTGTCTGTCAATGCGTGTATATTTTCTGCGTTTATGTTGTGCTGTGTCAGGAGTTGGGAGAGTTTGTCATCAAACTCATCCCATCTAGCCTTTTTTGTGTTGTATATGCGTGTAGTTCGTTCTGTGGTTCTGCATGCGCCTATTTCCATATCTAACCGAAAGACAATAGCATTGTGGTCCGACCCCGTCACCTCTCTGTCTACTCGCCATTCTGATACCTTAGAGAGAAGGTCCACCGAGCACGCCGTCACGTCAACTATGCTGGTGCACGTCCTGCCTTGTCTCTCCACCTCAAAGGTGGGTGTGCTGCCTATGTTCAATATGTGCAGTTGCAGCTCGTGTAGGACTCCCGCCAGCTCTTGGCCTCTCCAGTCGGTGTACGCGCTTCCCCACCAGACACTCTTTGCATTGGCGTCGCCCGCTACTATCATCCCCTTCGTTCCCAGCTTGTCCCGGATTTTTGCTAAGTGGGCCAGGTATGGGTCAATGGAGGCGGTTGGTTCGAAATAGAGGGACACCGCAGTGATGCATCAAAAATGACTATGGCAGCCTTGACTGGGCCCTCTTCGTCTGAGGCGTTCTGGTACACCCTTGCAGGTCCTCCACCTCTCATCTTTCCTACTCCCCCGACGTAGGGCTCCTGGACCATGGCTATAGCTACCTTTCTCATCGCCGCTTCTAGTAGTAATTCGCTTGTGGCTAAGTTTTTACGTTGCAGGTTGGCTTGCATCACCAGGAGCCCTCGCTTTCCATGCCTGTTTCTTACTATCGGGTTGTTGCTAGGGGTGCCTTTAGCAGTACGCCACTTTGGCTCTCGCTATAGCATCCCACTTCCGCCTGACCGTGCACCCCGGATCAAAGGCGTCGTGCTCTGCATTCCTTGCTCCTGCCTTGCTGCAGTTCGTGCAAGCGGGCGGCATGCCGGCCGCCTTTTGCTCGCACTGTCCTCGCATGTGTGGTCCCCCACAGTGGCCGCACTTAGCGGTGGTCTCTCTACAATACTTGCCGCTGTGGCCATACCCTAGGCACACAGAGCATTGGACCAGAGGAGATTGATCCTCTACTCTGACCCTCTGTATGTCCAGGTGGACCACAGACTTTTTTAGCGCCCTCCCCCAGATCTGCGGGGATACTGTGAGGACCACGTGCGTCAGGTGTGGGTTATACGCCCTTTTCCTATATTTTACCGTCATCCTATTGCTCTCCTGGTCGAGTCCGCCGAAGACATCCTCATTCTGATTCCTCAGAGCTTTCAGTATCTCCTCGTCAGTGTTGCACTGCAACACGTCCCTAAGGATCAAAAGGGGGTCCTTGTTCTCCACGTCCTCGACCCGGAGACCAACTCCCTCTCTCTGCAGACTCTCTTTCATTCCTTTCCTCAGCTCCTTGGTCCTGCAGCTGAGGATCACCTTTCTGTCTTTCCCTTTCTTTATTTTGTCAATCTGCATGCCTCCTTTTTCTTTTGCTGCCTTTCTAACTCTTTCTATAACTTCTTCTCCTGTCTCCGTCTCGTCCTGTGCTGTGACGATCATGGAGTGCAGTTTGCCCTCCCGCCACAGCCTGTTCTGGGCGCCTTGCCGCCACCACGCTTGCGTAGGTGGCGTGGGCTGTTACAGCCCTTTCAAGGGTTTCTCTCTGCACCTCCATGACCGTCCTCAGCTCCTCCATCCTTTTGTTGTTTTCTTCCAATCGCTGTGCGTGCTCTTCGAATTTTGCGATGAGGCTTGATTCCAGGGTCGTTTTTGACTCTTCTATCATCTTCCCTGTAGGCTGGTCCTCTTTGGAGGCCCTCTGCGGGGAGGCTTTACTTCCCGTAGGCCAGGGTCGCGTCCCCAGTCGACTCTTCTCCTGTTCCGCCTCTTTCACGATTTTATAGAACCTTTCGATGACCTCCGTGACCCCGATCTTGATTTCTCTTTTTATATTACCGGATTTTTCCAATAGAGCTTTGCCTTTCTCTAGGAGGCGTCTGGCCTCTGCCGTTTTTGGAAGGCCCAGTGCCTTGGCTCCCGCGGTCGACGTCATGGGGGCCGCGGAGGCCGCAGAAGTCTGTTCCGGTTCTAGAAGGTCGAAAGTCCTACCGCGTTCTGCAGGACCTGCCTGCTTCGTTCCTGTGGCCGGGGGTGGGGATGGTTTGGTGTTGTTTTTTGCTTCCCATTCCCCGGTCATGCGTCTAACCGTCGTCTCCTCCGACTCCCTTCTCGGAGATATAGGCACCGGCTCTACCGCCTTCATTGGTGTCCTGGTTGTTGCCATGTTGGAGGTGTGTGTAGCTGTGTGCAGTGTGTATAGTTTGTAAAGGGCACACAGGGGCACAGTTCACTTAAACTAAATTTTTCTCTGTTTTAGAGTAGTCTTTGTCAAATGTTTTGCTCTATATAGAGCCGTTTTGCCTCTGTAAGGGGGAGGCAAATATGTATAGTGCAAAAGGAAGAGAGAGATGTACACCAATTTGTAAAATATAAAAGTAAGAATATATTTTTTGTCCAATTATAGAGTCGCAGACTCTACTGTTAATTTATTTATACAACTATTGATTAATGGACTATATTTAGATGCGTATACATCGATCACTTAAATCTAGGAATAGAAATTTGTCTTTCTTTAGCAGAAAATTTTCTGGACTCTACCTAGAGCCGAAATTTTTTGTCCAATAGATAGCTCTCTCTGAGCCCTTTTCAGCGATACCAAACACGGTTCTGCTATTCCCACTGGATCCGGAGATATTGTAATCTAAAATTTCTGGTATCGGTCCCGGTACCGGTTTCCCGATTCGGTATCTGCTCGTATCTCCGGTTCTATCGGTCCTACAGGTCCGTGCTTGGGCTCGCTTTACTGGGCTCAATGAGCTCTATCCTCTGGCAGCGATTTCAGGGGAGGAAATTTTTTCAGTTTTCAGTTTCCTGAAAATTGCCGGAGGGAACTGAAAACTCTCTCCCCACCCGCAGCCAACCCCGTCGATGTCCGCACTGGAAACCGCAGTCTTCTACGACCCTTCGTTCGGGAGATATTACAGTTTGAATTTTTTCAAAATGGCGGCGGGAACTGTCAAATCGAACTTTGGTCGCTGATATCTCCCGATCCCGTGGTCGCAGAAACTCCGGATTTTGGATGGCACTTGTTTAGCGGACCTTGGCTATCTGTCCAGACCACTTTCAGGCCTCGAAAATTTTCAGGATTTTTCAGACGGCAAGTCTTCTGAAGACTCCTGAAAACCGTCGGGGGTGATGGATGGGCCTACGCTGGGGTCAGCAAAGAAAACCGTGAGTCTATAGCTCCTCCGGTCACCGAGATATCGCCGGTTGAAAAAAGGCAAGATGGCCGCCGAACTGTCAAACTCTATGTTTGAAGGCCAATATCTCGAGAACGGATGGTCGCAGAGAGTTCGGGTCTTCTTCCCTGTTATGGGCCTTTGCTCTACTATCGTTCTAGGGTGGTCTAGACCTCTAGAAAAAATTTCCGAGATTTTCACCTCAAACCGAGAAAAGTCAATATAACGTCAAATTTAGTTGAGCGAGGCGAAAATCCGGAGTTTCTAAGTTGATCTGCTCTGGAGATATTAACAATTTAAAATTGGGTATCAAAAAACAAAATGGCCGAAAATTTGGTTTCTGCTGAATTTAAATGCTATGGACCCCGCGTTTGGGGTTCGGGGAGGGTATTTGTATTGTCTAAAGCTATTGCCGTTACCAAATTTTGATTTTTTATATTATTTATGTGACGGCGCGCTGCCGAAATAGTGCTCGCTAATTCTAAACTAATAAAATGATTTGTTTGTTTTGATTGTAAAACGTCAAATGATTAATAATGAGGGTATCGTTGGATAAATGTTAACAATTATAAAAATAGTGAAGGTAGTGTAAAATAAGAGCGGGCAACCCCGGATAGGGTAGCAGGTGGCCGCCAATCGGTGACAGCTGGTCATTCTATTGACAGCCGCGCTCGGTGGTGCACGCGTGCTAACCTATCGGCTCTTAATCCGGCCATATCTTGCCAATCACTTGTGATTTTAATTTACAGTGTGTTTATTAAACCTCATTGGTTGTTGTACGTGACAGCAGTGCTTTTATTTCCGCTTTTCCTTCATCTTTACGTCCTGATGGGAGATAAGGACAAATACTGTCCCGCTGAGCCTCCTGATGCTTCGTTATCAGAAGTGGGATTACCCCGGGCATCTCACGAGCAGCATGCAGCCCACACAGGTCAGACCGAACAATTTTCTCTTGACAATGAGTGCGAACGTTGGAAATTTCTTTTTGAAATGCAACAACGAAGCTTGACAGAGTTAATACGTGCTATACAAGAACCTCGTGTGTCTGAATCAAAAATGGCACTGCCTGAATTTAACCCTGATATTCAGGACAGTGATCCTCGAGCGTGGTGCGAAACAGTGGATTTATGTTTACAAGAAAAACCACTTTCTGGCGGTAATTTGATAATCACAATGAGCAAGGCTCTTAAAGGAACCGCGGCATCATGGTTAGCACAATCAAGTTATCCTGGAATAACATGGCCTCAATTAAAAGACCTGTTCTTGGCCAGATTCGATTTTGTTGAAACTCCTGCAGCCAACCTGTGGCGTCTTTTTAATGGAATTCCAAAAGAAGGTGAATGTTTGTCGTCTTATGCCAGTCGATTTATGAGTGCTATAATGGCGAGATGGAAGTCTTTGTCGACTGAACAGATAGCCATTGCAGTTACACTAGCACATGCTGCAAAGATTGAACCACGGCTCCAAAGACTTGCATTTACAACTGAAATTGACAACCGCATCAAATTACAACAAGAACTCATGGCTTTCAACTTCAGAAAAAGAGGACCTCCAATTCAAGAGAGAGCAACTCCATTTGTGGAAGCAAAGAGGCCCCGTACTGATAACTCTCGAAGATGTTACAACTGTGGCAAGCTAGGCCATATATCTAGTGAATGTCGAGGCAACAGTAGTCGTGATGTCAATACTAACACACGTTCCGAGACTTCCAGCACCACGTTACCCCCACCGCTGAAAGAAGTTAATGCACCAAGGAAGACGATTACTCCAACCTGTTTCAGCTGCGGAGAACAGGGTCACATCGCAACGCGCTGCCCAGTCAAGGACGCAAAGGCCAGCGATACACGGACTGAACGTCGAGTGGACGTCTGCACCATCCAACCAGCTATTGACCACCTTATGAATGAAACCGGTGAGAAGTTTTCATATTGTTTTGATTCTGGTGCCGAATGTTCTTTGATAAAACAAAGCTTAGCAAATCGATTCCCCGGAAAACGTATGTACAACGCAGTGACATTATTAGGATTAGGTAATGCGAGTATAAATTGCAACAGTCAAATTATGTCAACGGTTTTGATTCAGGGTTACTCAGTACAGCTGATGTTTCACGTGGTACCTGATTTAAGTATCTCCAATGACATAATGGTCGGCAGAGATTTGCTTGCGTTAGGCTTTTCGGTTGAGATCTTCGAGAATAGGCTTGTGCTTAAAAAGATCAAAGTAGTCTCCGTCTGTGATGTAGGGCTTAAAGTAAACAATTTTGATGACATAGATAGCGATGTAACTGGACATGAAAGGCAGCAATTAGTTTCAATGCTAGAAAAGAATTCCAGCTATTTTGTGGAGGGCACGCCCACTAGTAGGGTTAGTACAGGCCAGCTAGAAATTAAATTAATTGACTCCAACCGCACGGTTCAACGTAGGCCCTACCGATTAAGTCCAGACGAAAGAAATGTAGTGCGTAACCAGATTAAAGAGCTATTGTCTGCTGGTGTTATCCGCGAAAGCTGTTCTCCTTTTGCCAGCCCGATTATATTGGTGAAAAAGAAAGATGGCTCTGATAGGCTATGCGTGGATTACAGAGAGCTTAATAACAACACGGTACCTGATAGATATCCTCTGCCACTTATATCAGACCAAATTCAACGCTTGGTTGGAGCAAATTACTTTACCTCTTTGGATATGGCTAGCGGATATCATCAGATACCCGTGAAAGAGGATTCCATTGAGCGCACTGCTTTTGTCACACCTGAGGGGCAATTTGAATACCTATCCATGCCCTTTGGACTTCGAAATGCACCCTCAGTTTACCAACGAGCAATCAATAAGGCCTTAGGGTCATTAACTGAGTCATTTGCCGTCGTATACATTGATGACGTCATCATTCCCTCACGTACGATAGAGGAAGGTCTCGAACGGCTACAAATTGTTATGAAAGCATTGACGGATGCTGGATTCTCTTTAAACATCAAAAAATGTGCCTTTCTGAAAAAAAAAGTTGATTATTTGGGCTTTGAAGTGTCAGCTGGCGAAATAAGGCCAAACCCTCGTAAAGTTAGAGCTCTTACTGAACTTTCACCGCCCCAGACCGTAACCCAGCTTCGTCAATTTATTGGCTTAGCCTCTTACTTTAGACAGTTTGTCCCAGGGTTCTCGCAAAAAGCAGCTCCTCTTTACGGGCTTACATCAGGTAAAGGAAAAATCAACTGGACGCCGGAGCTTGAGAAAATTCGAAAAGACATAATTGACATACTGACTGACAAACCCGTACTCACTATATTCGATCCAGAGCTCCCTATAGAATTACATACGGACGCAAGCGCTGAGGGTTATGGTGCGATACTTATGCAAAAAGTCAATGGCAAGTGGCATGTAGTCGAATACTACAGTCGCCGAACGTCCCCTGCCGAATCCAACTACCACTCATACGAGTTAGAGACGCTGGCGATATATAATGCTATTAAGCACTTTGAACACTATTTGAAAGGGAAGAATTTTTTGGTGGTAACGGATTGCAATGCTGTCAAAGCGTCTAAGTCAAAATTAGATCTCACACCTCGTGTGCATAGGTGGTGGTGTTACTTACAGCCATTCATTTTTGATGTAGAATACCGACCGGGCAAACATATGGCTCACGTGGATTTCTTCTCGCGTAATCCTTTACCAATCCATGAGCAGGTGACTAGGGTAGAACAAAAACGAATAAATTTGACAGAAATAACAGATTCCTGGTTACAAGCCGAGCAGCAAAAAGACAATGAAATTAAATCCATCATTACCAAACTTCAATCGAATGAGTTGAACAGTGATATTGCTAGGACGTATGAAGTAAGGCGCGGTCTACTGTATCGAAAGATTGATAGGAATAACAAAAGTATTTGGCTACCAATAGTACCTAGGGCATTTCAGTGGGCCATAATAAATCACGTGCATGAAAACATCATGCATCTGGGATGGGAGAAAACCCTAGAGAAGGTTTACTGCCACTTTTGGTTTCCGAATATGAACAAATACGTTCGAAAATTTGTAGAAAACTGCATAACTTGTAGAGTGGCAAAATCTAACTCGGGCAAAATTCAAGCGGAATTACATCCCATCCCAAAAACCACAATCCCATGGCATACCATTCATATGGATGCAACGGGAAAACTAAGTGGAAAAAGAGATACGAAAGAGTACGTTTTTGTGTCTATAGATGCTTTTACGAAGTTTGTGGTCTTAAATCATTCGCGAAATATCGATGCAAATAGTGCTATTAAAGCACTGAAGCAAAACGTCTCACTCTTCGGTGCACCTCAACGTGTCATTGCAGATCAGGGTAGATGTTTCGCAGGAAAAGACTTCAGAGACTACTGCAACGCACACAATGTAAACTTACATCTCATAGCTACTGGCAGTAGCCGTGCAAATGGGCAGGTAGAGCGGGTTATGTCTACGCTTAAGAACATGTTGACTGCTGTTGAGACAAGTAGGAATAGGTCATGGCAAGATGCGTTGCCTGATATTCAACTGGCTATCAATTGCACGATGAGTCGTGTTACAAAAGCGAGTCCCTTAGAATTGTTAATTGGAAAGGTTGCCAGGCCCTTAGAACTAATGACATTAGAGACTGACGAGACAAACGTTGACTTAAATTCTATTAGAGAACAATCGGCACGAGAAATAGAAGCTAACGCTTCTTATGACAAGGTCAGGTTTGATAAAACTAAAGCAAAGGTTAAAAAATTTAAAGTAGGTGATTACGTGCTTTTAGAAAATCACGAACGTAATCAAACAAAGTTGGACTCAAAATTTAAAGGTCCGTATTTGGTGGTTGAGCTGTTGGATGGCGACAGGTATCTACTGAAAGCTCTCAACTCTAATAGAACTTATAAATACGCACATGATCGCGTGCGGGCTATGCCTGAGTGTTATGTCCCATTGGAGTTGAGCGCGGGACTAGAGGTCCCGTGTAATCAGATTGAGTCAGCATGTACCGATGACGGCGCTGGTAAGTAATAAAGCCGCTGCATAGTTTTAATGTGATTTCGGTAAGCCTGAGTGGCATTGACAAACCTATGTGGTACTCACAAGCCTGTGTGGCACTGACAGAGCCTGTGTGGCATTCACGAGCCTGTGTGGCATTCACGAGCCTGTGTGGCATTCACGAGCCTGTGTGGCATTCACAGGCCTGTGTGGCATTCACGAGCGTCTGTGGCACTAACGAGTATGTGTGGCTCTTATTAACTTGTTTGTTACTCCTTAGTGCGTAGCTATCCGAAGCCTATGTGTGGCACTTGCGGGCCTGTGTGGCACATTAAAGAAAATATTCGCGTGTAGTGTGTGGCACACATTGGTCAGGGTGACCGAGAGGTGTGTAGCGTAAACCAATGTTCATTGATTATTGTTCGCAGATGCTGAAGATGAGGGAAATGCATCTGCACACGAGGACGTGTGAATATGCAGGACGGCCGTGACGGCGCGCTGCCGAAATAGTGCTCGCTAATTCTAAACTAATAAAATGATTTGTTTGTTTTGATTGTAAAACGTCAAATGATTAATAATGAGGGTATCGTTGGATAAATGTTAACAATTATAAAAATAGTGAAGGTAGTGTAAAATAAGAGCGGGCAACCCCGGATAGGGTAGCAGGTGGCCGCCAATCGGTGACAGCTGGTCATTCTATTGACAGCCGCGCTCGGTGGTGCACGCGTGCTAACCTATCGGCTCTTAATCCGGCCATATCTTGCCAATCACTTGTGATTTTAATTTACAGTGTGTTTATTAAACCTCATTGGTTGTTGTACGTGACAGCAGTGCTTTTATTTCCGCTTTTCCTTCATCTTTACGTCCTGATGGGAGATAAGGACAAATACTGTCCCGCTGAGCCTCCTGATGCTTCGTTATATGTATTTATATGTAATTTATGGTAAAAATTCAATATCTCCTGAACCGCTCAACTTAAAAATATACAAAAAACACTAAAATTTGTATAAATTATAGATCTAACATGCACATTAACAAAATTCTGCTTTTTCATACAAAAAATTTTCACCAGGTGTCTATAAAAAATTTCACAAAAACTTCGCTATTTCAGTCAATATTGTCCAAAAAAAATTTCACATCTGGATGGATGGCATCAGGGATCTGGCCATCATAGTTGGAGGGACTTCCATTGCCGTCGGGTCGACGATGAAGTATCTGGGACTCGTCCTCGACGGCAGGTGGAAGTTCGAGGAGCATTTCCGGCGCTTGGCTCCGAGGTTAGTGGCTGCGGCCGGAGCTCTGGGGCGGATCTTGCCCAATCTGGGTGGGCCAGGAGGGACGTGCCGGCGTCTATACATTGGAGTAGTGCGCTCTATGGCGCTCTATGGGGCGCCAATATGGGCGAATTCTTTGGGCCCCCGAAATGTCGCCTTTTTGCGACGCCCGCAGAGGGTCATCGCGCAAAGGGTGGCTCGAGCATACCGCACAGTCTCGCACGCCGGAGCTTGCCTCCTTGCTGGATGCCCACCGTGGGACCTCGATGCCGAGGTTCTTTCCGAGGTATACTGGCGGGTTTTGGCAGCAAGGGAGGAGGAAAACTGGCCCCATCCACGAGAAGTCCAGCAGTGGCGGGAGGAGGCACGCGATGTTCTCCTCGGCAAGTGGTCGGAGAGACTTGCAGTCCCGGGCGCAAGCCGGGAACTAGTGGCGGCGGTTCGGCCCGTCCTGAAAGATTGGGTCGAACGGAAACACGGTGCCCCAACCTTCCATCTCACGCAGCTCCTGACTGGGCATGGCTGCTTTGGCAGGTACCTGTGCGTGGTGCTGGGCAGGGAGCCGACAGCGGCATGTCACCATTGCGGAGGAAGGGCTGCGGACACGGCCGAACACACGCGCTCGGAGTGCCCTGCATGGGCGGGACCCCGCGCCATCCTGTCCGCGGCTGTTGGGAGTGACCTGTCGCTGCCGGCGTTGGTCGCCAAAATGGCCAGCAGTGAGGAGTCCTGGACGGCAGTGGTCATTTTCAGTGACGCGGTGATTTCGCGAAAGGAGATGGCGGAGCGTGAGCGCGAAGAAGACGCAAACGCGCCCCCACAACGTCGCCGAAGACTTGGCAGGCGACGTGCGGCCTATGCTGGCCGTATGATGCTGCCATGACGAGGACCTGCGGGTGATGGATAGGGAGACCATCACTCGCATCGCATTAAGAGGTCCTGAGCTGGAAGACTTTGCGAGTGTTCCGTAAAGTCTTCAGCGGAGTGGGCCCGGGGCAGTATAGCCTCGGCCCCTGAAGTTGGGCCCGCGAGGGCAGCGCTGACGGGGTAACGGTGTGCAACCGCGTTCCCGGAATCCCGTCCAATGGCGAGCGAAGGAACACCCCAGGGGTTTTAGTCCGTGGGAGTAAGACATACCCACCCGGTTTCTCCCGAACCGGGTGGGATCCATAACGGATTTCCCCTGGGTAAACAAAAAAAAAAAAAAAAAAAAAAAAAAAAAAAAAAAAAAAAAAAAAAAAAAAAAAAAAAAAAAAAAAAAAGTTAGGTTAGGTTTTTTTCCCCACGTAAAAAAAAAAAAAAAAAAAAAAAAAGGTTAGGTTAGGTTAGGTTAGGTTGCAAATGATTGGGGTGCGGGACTGGTAGACCTCCTTGCGGTGCACCCTGGGAGGGGGGAGATAGCCGCTCAGTTGCGCGCTTGCTACCTTCCCTCTGCTAACTACCAGTCGTGGTCACGGGCAGTCGAGTTCTCTCCCTGTCCCTGTTCGGGCGCCATGTAATGTTTATTATTTTTTGCTAGTGCATGGAAGTAAACAAGAGAGATAGTAACATCAGTTTATTAGCAAACGCCCCACACGGGGTACTTAGTATTAAGTTTTATTCTAGACTAGGTTAGAAAGGTAAATATATTTAGACACTAGGTGACCTAAGCCTGCCGGCTAGCTAGGTTCTATTGTAGGGTAACAATCGGTCTTGGCTAGATTTAAGGGGGAAACCGAACCGCCTGCCGCTTTAGAAAATCGGGAATTAATTGGGTCGGGCTTAGCTGAGTCTCTCCGGGAAGGCTCCGTCGCAGCTAGCAGGTCACCTGCTGCTCAGTGGAGGCCGGCCCACTGTCGGCCCTGACCACACACCTCCTGTAAGGATGCCGTCCATATAAGTATATGAGTGAGGGGGGCTGTGATTTCCTACAGCCGGTAGCTTAAGGGCTATAGACTTTGAAACAGTCGAGAGCGGGACTTGATAGAATCGTCGATCGTTCCCAGTGGCAGAAGGCTGGGTTAAATTTGGTAAAAGTACGATTAAAATCACTACGTAAGGTCTACTGTCGGGTTGGGAGCTTACCTGTTGGAGGATAATTGTCCCACTGGGCGGAGAGAGCTGACAAATGTCAACTCCTGGCGCGACTTTGGCCGCGGGCCGCGGTACCGCTACGTCACCGTTCGTTAGCCAGGGTGAGCTGAAATACCACAATACGACCACACTATAATATTACTCCACGCGGACACAATTCAACAAGTAATCTTTTCGATTTCCCAGGGAAATCGCCTGGAATAAACCGCAGCTTATTCATCTTAAAGCCAAATGTGATGTGCGGGTTTAGCCACACACACATATCCCTCTGCCTGAAGGGCGTGTGAGGGTTTCCTAGCTAACTCAGACGGGAAGGAGCCTAGCAGGAGCAGGGGTAAATGAGAACAGCGGTCGGATTAATGTTAGAAAGCGGGTCTTGTCGCCCTTTTATTTACTAAAGATCACCCCTAACCTAGCTTATCCCTATCGCGCGCGAGGTGGGGCGCGGTCGCCCCGGGATTTTGATACGGGGTCGGTGAGAGACGGGAACGGTGGGATTGCGATACTCCGGCTTTTAGTAACTCGGGGCAGCCAAGCGCCAGGAAGTATCGCGGATTCGGTTACGGGTTCGATATCCCGGCTTATCACTCGGGGTAGCCAAGCGCCAGGGATATCGGGGCGGTCCTACTAACTCACTCCTCAGGCAGCGCTCGGGGTAGCCAAGCGGCCTGGAAGGGGTGAGGGGAGGCGGAAGACTCCGGCAAGCTCGGGGTAGCCAAGTGCCAGGAGTCGGGATGCCACGGCTAGAACTCGGGGTAGCCAAGCGCCAGTGGCGGGGAGGAGAGGAGGGCGAGGGGAGAGAGTTGAGCACACGGCGAGCCGCTAGCTAAACTCTGGCGGTCTGACGGGCGCGCGGCGCTTATATACGGGCCGGCGGGTAGCGGTGCGGTGGGTGCGGTGCCGTGCGCTGCTCTGCCCCGCTCGTCTGCCCCCGCGTCGGCGCCGCTCTGTCGCGGCGGCGTCTGTGGCGGATTCCATGACGTCACACTTCCTCCCCCGCTTTGGAGATTTTTACCTGGGGAAAAATCACCGTGAGTGCCGTGGAAATATCGAGTGTCGGTGTGGGTGATGTCCCCTTTTACTTTGTATTTATCCCCTGTTCCCTGTACTCTTATTTATTTCTTGGTATGTTTTTTTTTTTTTCCCCCCTTTCTTTATTGCTACTCTTTGTTGGTGTGGGGCGGTGGGGTGAATAAAAATCTACAGTGTAACGGTATATACTGTTTTAAATAAAACGTTGGTAATGAAATGCAAAAAAAATAATATAAATGAAAAAAAAAAAAACGTGTTTTGCGCATGCGCTCAAACACTAGAAACAAAAACTAAAAACTATATAAAATTAAATTAAAAAAAAAAAAAAAAAACCGCCTTCTTCACATGGGGTCGTCGGCTGATTTTGTCGGTCTGGCGTACGGGCCGAGTCGCACCAGACCCTTTTTCCTCCCCCTGTTCTTCTTCTTCCCCGCCCTGTGCGTCTTCTTTTTTTTTGGTTCCGCGGCGGTGGAAGCGTTTGGGTATTTTTGCGGTACCCCTGTCTCTCCGGCGTCGTTCTCCGTGAGGAAGGAGACGTAGTCTTCCCCTGCCATGATGGACAGGGTTTCCTCCTGCTCCGGTAGCGTTGCTACGCCCCGGGAGCCTCCGTCCTCCGGTAACAGTTCCAGGGCCTGTTCCAGTAGCTCCCAATCTACCGGTTGCGGTGTTGATGCCCGGGCTGGTGTAAGGTGGAGCAGTTCCCACACCTCTGGCTGTTCCGGTGGTGTCTGGGCTGGCGTCGTGTGGAGTATCCCCTGTGTCCACTTGCTACTACGCAGTAGTATTATGTCGCTCGGTGGTGCGTCTATGGTTGTGTTCCCGCGGGTGCGGTCCTCTCTAATGGTTCCCCTCCATTCCGGGTGCTGCTCCATTTCGGTGTCGGTTCGGTGCGGTTAGTGTGGTCGCTCGTTCTGTGTCTCGCTTATATACGTTCTCCCTTTTTTTTTTTCTGAGGGTGGTTTCGAACCTATGCTTTTGCATCCACCCTCTTGTATTTTTCTTCCCTGTGTATACATTTTCGGCTGCTAATTCTCTATTTTTTTTTTTTTTTTGAGGCATGCCTGTCCCTGTATAGTTGGTTATCCGTGATGTCCTGACAAGATTATATTTTCGTAAGTTGAGTTGGCCTTTTGACGTCTGTTGTATTTTCAGCCTTATGGCTCTAACGCTACGGTTTAGTTCCGCTCAGCCGTCGTTTCCTGTGTGCCGGGCGCGCGGTGTTGCATTTATTTACGTTCGCTGCCGTTCGTTCGGTTAACCTATTCTGTGCTGTATCTGTGTGGCTGCACGGTGCATTTTCGCCTGTCGCGTTGTTCGGTCACCTGTGTTGTGATATCTCTTATCGGTGCCGCTACTATGCAGACTGTTGTTCTTAGCGTGTATTAACTTTTTAAGTTGCCGGATTATTTGTTACTTTTAATGTTTGTATACTTTTAAATCTTTAATGTGTGCGGTTATAATTTTGTTGTTGCCGTTGGGGTCTTTTAACGTGTATATGACCGGTGATGTCTTCCCATGAATTTTATACGGCCCTATAAATTTAGGTGCCAACTTTGCGCATATGTTTTTCTCCGCGTTTGACAGTACATAATTCCGTTTTAGGACTAAATCTCCTACGGCGGGCTCCCAGTATCGTCTGTTTTTGTCGTAGTAGTATTTCTGCGCGGCTGACGCTTGATTCTGATTTTGTTTTACGGTGTTGTATACTTGTTGTAGCACCCCTTTTCCGCTTACTTGGGGGGTGGGAAATGAGTTCCGGTCGTTCGGGTTCCGTAGTTCCCTACCGTATAGCAGGAATGCCGGTGTGTACTTCGTTGACTCTTGTACGGACGTGTTAAGCGCGAAGTTAAATTCGCTTAGGTACTTATCCCATTGTTTGTGATGTTCGCCTATAAAAGTTGATATCATTACTTCTAAAGATCGGTTCTGTCTTTCCGTTGGGTTGCAATGTGGGGTATACGGCGGTGTTCGTCTGTGTTCTGTTCCATATTTCTTTAAAGTGTCTCTAAACTGTTTTGACGTGTACTGTACTCCGTTGTCTGATAAAAGCGCCTGCGGTGCGCCGTGTCGCAATGCCACACATTGCTCGAAAGCTCTTGATACTGTACTCGCCGTCGCGTTGCGTAGTGCCATAATTTCGGTCCACTTCGTGAATTTGTCATGGAATACCGTTATCCATTTGTAACCTCGTGATGACCTCGGCAACGGGCCTATTAAGTCGGTTGTTACTATTTCCCACGGCGCGGATGCGTTATTTATATGCATCATCCCGGTCTGTTTCTGTTGTGACGGTTTATATTTCTGACAGGCGTCGCATTTATTGACGTATGCTATTATGTCGGTTTGCATTCCTGGCCAATAGTTCCTTTGCGATACTCTTTTTACGGTTTTTGCTATTCCGAAATGTCCGGCGCTCGGTGTGTCGTGATTCTGCCTTATTATACTTTCTCTTTCTTGTGTCGGTATGCATCTCTTCCACTGTGATTCTGGGTCTGTATATATATCCTGCTGGTCTTTAGTACGCCTCTTATACATACTCCCGTCTTTAATGCAGTACTGGTGCGAGCTTTCGATCCCCTTGCTAATTTGTTCCCACTTGTTTTCATACCACTCTTGGTCTGTGACGGCGTAGATCGGGTTCCGTGATAGCTCGTCCGCTACCTGGTTTTGCTTGCCGCTCCGGTATGTGATGTTAAACTGATACTGTTGTAGTTCGAGTGCCCATCTAGCCAGCCTTCCGGATGGGTTCCTTAGTGCATTTAGCCACTTTAGGGCCTGGTGGTCCGTTACGACCGTGAAATGGTAGCCTTCTAGGAACGCTCTCATCTTCCTGATTCCCCATACTACAGCTAGACACTCCCGTTCTGTCACTGAGTAGCGTGTCTCGGGTGATGTCAGTCTCCTGCTGGCGTACATTATCACCCGTGGTAGTCCGTCCTGGACTTGTGTGAGAAACGCCCCCAAACCTACGTCGCTTGTGTCCGTTTGGAGTGTGAAATGTTTGGTGAAGTCTGCTCGGGCTAATACGGGGTCCGTTGTCAGGATTCCTTTTAGCGTTTTGACTGCGTCCTCCTGTGCCTGTGTCCACACGAACTTTTCGTGTTTCCTTAGTAGTTTTACCAGCGGCGCGGTTATCTCAGCGTATTTCGGGATGAATTTCCTGTACCAGGACGTCATTCCTATGAGCCTTCTTAGTGTTTTAATATTTTTTGGTGACTCCAAGTTATTTATAGCCCGGATTTTTGCTTCGTTCATTTTTACCCCCTCTCTGGTGACCGTATGACCTAGGTATTCTATTTCCGGTTTTGCAAACTCGCACTTGGCTGTGTTTATTTGTAGCCCCGCCTGTCGTATTCTCTGAAATATTACCTCTAGGTGGTCTATGTGGTCTTCGAAGTTTGGACTGCACACTATTATGTCGTCAAGGTACACGTACGCGTGTGGTTCCAGTTCTGGCCCTATAACTCTATCCAATAACCTCTGGAAGGTCGCTCCGCTCGAGTGCAATCCAAAGGGCATTACCTTAAAATGATAGAGCCCCCGTCCAGGTACTGTGAATGCGGTAACGGGTCTACTAGCTTTTTCTAATGGCACATTCCAGTAACCGTTCTTTAAATCGAGCTTCGAGAAGAATTGTGCTTGTTTTAACTTGTCTAATGTGTCGTCTATTTGCGGAAGGGGATATGCATCTTTCTCTGATGCCTCGTTCACCTTTCTGAAATCGATGCAAAATCTGTACTGGCCGTTTTCCTTCCTGACCAGTACTACCGGTGAGCTGTACGGGCTATCTGATTTCTCGATCACCCCCTGTTCCAGCATGTCTTTTACATGGGTGTCGATTATTTCTTGCTGCTTGGGATTGCGCGGATAATATTTCTGCTTTATTGGTTCGTTATGTTTCAACTTAATTTTGTGTTCGACCCACGTGTTCCCTTTTGGGCTTTGTTCGCAAAGCTGGAATTGCCGTTTCAGCATGGCGCGGAGTGTATTTTCTTGTTCGGGTGATATTTCTTGTTCGGACGTTGGTTGTTTGTTATTGACATCCCTCGGCTTGTCTGGAGTCGAGTGAACGCTGTCTGGAGTCGGGTGAACGCTGTCTGGAGTCGAGTGAATGCTGTCTGGAGTCGAGTGAATGCTGTCTGGAGTCCCCTCACTCTCCTCTATCTCTGGTAATGGCTGCTCGTTGTCTTCGTGGACATTTTGATTGACTGTAAGTTCGTCGGTGTCTCCGGCCCATGTTATGGCCATTCCGGCCCTTCTGAGTATGTCCATGCCGATTATTGTTCCGGCCGCGGTTGGGAGAACCCTCACCCAGTGCTTTATTGTGGCGCCTTTGATGTGTATGTCTACTAACACGGCTGTGTCGACGGTTGTCCGTGTGCCGTCGGCTAATACTACGCCCCTCTGGACTTGCTTCTGTAATGCCCCCTGGGTCTTACATACTTCATATGCTTCCTTGTTTATGTATGTGTTCGTCGATCCAGTATCTATCAAGCAGACCCATTCCTTTCCCGATATCGTGACGTTCTCGTACAGCCGGTTGTCTTCCCGACCGTGGTCTCTGGCGGCTCCCAGTGATTCCCTTTTTCCCCTGCTCCCACTCATGCAACAGTTCCTACTGAGGACTCCTAGCTTCCCGCACCCGCTGCAAAAGATCTGCCGTTGTGACCTGCATTCCTTTGCGTTATGGCCGGGTTTGCCGCACGACCAACAGCAGGTGTCTCTGTCGTACCTTGGGTGTATCTTTCCCGTTGTCCCGTTGTCGACCTTGAGTTTTCGCGTGTCTTGTTCTCGGGGTTGAAAGTAATTCCTGCTCGTCTCTGGGTGCCTTGTGGTTGACTGTGGGTGTCCCCACTGTCCTGGCGGTCTATTATACTGCTGTGTCGGATATGTGCCCGTTGTCTGTGGGGTATACCCTCGGTCTGGGGTCATCTTATTGTCTGATTGTGCGGTAATCCCCTCGTACTCGGCGGCCAATCTTAGTAACCCGTTTAGGTCTTTGTAATCGTTTTTCTTTATATACAACTTGTATTCTTTCTGCATATTTTCGTGAATTCGGTGCAGTCTCTCCCTCTCGCTCAGGTTTCCGTACCTTCGCATAAGTGTTTGTAAGTCTGTTACGTAGTCCGTGAAGCTCTCTCGAAACTTTTGTTTCCTCGCTACTATTTTAACTATGAGATCTTCCTCATAGTTATTCGGAAAATAGTAAAGTTTGAAGAGCTGCATAAATTCATCCCACGACTTCCAGGACTCGACGTTGTTCCTGTACCACGCCAGGGCTCTTCCTTGCAGGATCCGGGGCAGCGCGGGCAGCACGTCTTCCTCGTCTACGCCGCTGGCTGCGATCAGTTCTTCCAGCCTTTCTACGAACTCTACTGGGTTGTCAGACGTCCTGTAGGAGAGGTTCCATTCTCGGATCGCCTTATTGAGCCTGTCGGCCTTGCTTCTGCCCTGGTCGTCCACCATGGTTCTGGAAGCGGGTTTCTCTGGTGTCTTGAACACCTCGGTGGTTCTGATGGTCTCTGCCAGCAGTTTACGAATCTGGTCCACTGTTAGGCCCTCTGTATTGATGCCTCTTTCTTCTGCTTCCTTCGTGAGGTCTGGTTTGTGTAACTGGTATATCCAGGCCGTCTGCATCTGCCTGCAGGGACCTACCGGTTTTCGGTGCGACGCTGGGTTATATAGGCCGGACTTTCTATATCGGGTGGGCGGGAAGCGTCGCGTCTAAACTGTTATGATTAACAAACGGAGATCGGAATCGGAGTTTAAATCGTAATATTTTCAATGCACAACAAACAATCTAAACTCTCCCCGTCTCCCGGCTCCTAAGGTTAGGGCGAGGTGCCCACCATGTGCACCTTTTCGGACACGTATTTCTCTCGTCCCGCGCTCCGCCAGACCTAAAATATTAATGAATCCAATTAACTGGTAATTGCTCAGCAGAATTCAACACAAATCACCAGGAATATACGTACGAAAAAGTAAAGAAATTAATTATTTGATGAAATGCCGGCTTCTCGCCGGAGAGGAAAAAACAGAGTTGCCAGTATCGAATTGTCCATACCGATCACGCTAACGTCAAACGTTGGCGTGTACTATTTGAAACAAATAAATTATGCAGGAGCCTGAAACGCTGAAAGGAGGCCGAGTAGCGACAAATTATCAAATAGTACGATTTATAAATGCCGGGATGGTTTATTTTAGAACCGAGCGGAAACCCACTTTAGCATTCAGGCAACACTGAGTGAAGTAAGTCTGTTTGAGACACCGTTTTAATCGACAATCAAAAAGAACAGAGGCGTATTTCCGCGACGAAAACACAGTTATATATTACACCCCCTTAACCAGGAGAATTTTACGAAGGGTGGACCCAAACGAGTAAAATTCCAGCTCGCCCTCGAGCTGCATAGAATGCCTCGTCGCCACGAGAAGTCATGCACAAATGACATGCAGAAATCTTACCTAAGACAAGGATCCCCGGCCCAGAATCACAAGTCAGTAATACCTTGGCATCAATTGAATCCGCGGGGCCGACGCTGGAAGCAATTGCAACTAGGCCTACGGTCAGCACACGACAGCAGAGTGGATAATCTTAACTAATAATTACAGTCTACACAAATCCAGGTTTCAGGGAACGGTCCCTAACAAAAGTATTCTATTGTAGTTTTGCGGAACCAGCGTTTCATGGCCCGACTTGACACTGTTAACCAGAAAATTTAAAACCCCCCCAATCCGAAAAAATGTAGGTATCACTCCGTGTAGGGTAGTGAACTGAGGCCACCTTTAGGCTATAGGAACAAGGCATGGCTTGTCCTACTCCATGGCCAGATTAATGAAGGTTAATAGGGACTAGTGGTGGCGGGCCTGTCGTGGTATCAGTCGATCAATATCAATGGTACGCCTTAGTGAGTGTTCTGTATCACTTGGAGGCACTCAAGTCCTCGCAAATGGGTGTGTCGCTGTATACAGGCTAAAATGTGTTAAGCGCTTGTACGTGTGTGATGAAATATAACGCGGTTAGAATTAGGCGTACGTGGGATCATCCACAGACGTGACTGGAGGACAGCGGTCGCATCTTCATCTGTCCCAGGAATCTAACCGGTGTTGTTCAGACCCGGAGCGGTTCCGGATGCACTTGTAGGTGGCTTACAATCTTTGACGTGCCATTTACCTAGGAGTTTCCCGTTCTCATCCTCAAGTTCATAAACTAGTGGTGAAAGTTTACGGATCACTCTACACTTCTCATATTTTGGTGCTAGCTTTGCGGCGAAGTATTTGCTCGCATTACTTTGTTTGTAAGTTCTTTTCCAAACCTCATCACCAACCTCAAATTCAATGTCGCGACGCTTGTCGTTGTAATGTTTAATATTTCGATCATGCGCCTCTTGTAGTGCCTTTTTAACACGTATAAAAACATCCTTGAGAACTGTGAGTTTGTCAAGGTAGTCACGTCTAGAAGAGAATACAATTTCCTCAACGTCTGTGGCATCACCGTAGATGGTGCCGTCAGGAACCGCTTCTCGTCCATGGGTCAACAAGAACGGACTATAATGTGTCGACTCATTTATTGAAGTATTCATGGCAAACTGTATCTCCGGTAGGTGTACATCCCATGTACGGTGGTCCGCTTCGACAAAACTCGAAACCGCTGTCATAATTGTCTTCTGGTAGCGCTCCGTCGTGTTCACTTGTGGGCAATACACCGGCGTAAGATGTATCTCTGGTATGTTCCTTTTAGCAAAGAGGCGTTGTACGTCGCCGCCTGTGAAGTAAGATGCATTGTCCGCTATGATAGTCTGGGGTATGCCGTGAATCATAAAGACGTGGTCATCGAGACGCTGGGCTATTACCTTCCCTGTGGCTCGACGAAGCGGGAATAGCATGCAATACTTACTGAAGCAGCATACTACTGTTAATAAATAAGTATTTAATTTCCTTGATGGCGGTAAGGGACCAACCAAATCTAAACTTAGACACTGAAACGGCCTCGAACATTCCTTCGCATGGCCCATGAAACCAGGGGTAGATTGCTGACTGTGCTTGTATGCCGCACATACCGAGCAGTTTGCGACGAAACTTACTACATCTGAGTACATTCCCGGCCAGAAGTAACGAAGTTTCAATCTCTTGTACGTCTTCGCAGTACCGAGATGAGCCGCCATTGGAACAGAGTGATTTTCGCGGAGTATTTCCTCCTTGAAATCCGCCGGTATAACCTCCCTCCATTCAAAATCCTTTTGTAGAGCATTTCCCGACTTAGTATATCGGTAGAGGCGGCCGTCCTTTATCAGGAAGTTTGGACAGGAGGTCGGGTTGTCTTCGCAGCGTTTGCGGACTTTTAGGTACCAAGTATCCAAAATGAAGTCTTTGTTTATTATACATAATGGTACGGATCTCGACAAAGCATCCGGTACCACATTTTCGGAGCCTTTACGATGCTCAATGACGAAATTATAAGGGGATAAGCGACAACCCCATCTCTCCAAGCGACCCGTTGGATTCTTAAGATTAAGGAACCATTTTAGACTGGAGTGGTCTGTTATTATCGTAAATTTTCTACTCCCCTCTAGGTAGGGTCTAAAGTGCTGTACTACCTCGACCACCGCAAGGGCCTCGCGTTCCGTAGCAGAGAAATTCCTCTCTGCTGGGGCTAAAGAACGACTGAAATAAGCCAAGGGATGTTCCTCGCCTTGGTACTCTTGAGTCAATGTTCCGCCTATGCCGAAATCCGAGGCGTCACAATGCACTGAGAAGCTTTTTGTAAAATCTGGATATGCAAGAACAGGAGCCGTGGTCATGGCTTTCTTTAATTCGTTAAATGCAATGTCAGCTTCTGAAGACCAACGAAAAGGTGGGGCACCTTTCTTAGTAGAGGTAAGTTTGTTCAACGGTCCCGCTATATTGCTGAAGTTCCTGATGAACCGCCTGTAATAAGACGCTGTACCCAAGAAGCGTTTCATCTCCTTACGGTTCGTTGGCACCGGAAAATCTATTATGGCTCTGACTTTATCGGGATCGGTCCGTAATCCATATTCGTCAACAATGAAACCCAAGTATTTTAGCTGCTTTCGAAAGAATTTACATTTGGTTAGGTTAATTGTAAGGTTAGCAAAACGCAACCGTTCAAGGACGGTGCGTAAAAGGGTAATATGTTCTGCGAACGTTTCAGAGGCAATGACGATATCGTCTAAATAAATAAAAATGCGACCATTATACTCTGGCCCAAATAAAACGTCCATGAGGCGCTGCTGAGTTGCAGGCGCCGAAGTCAGACCAAAACTCATGACCTTGAAATGGTACAGGCCACGCAATGGCACCGTGAACGCCGTTTTTTCCCTGGACTCCTGTGAATCTAGCGGTATCTGCCAGAAAGCCGATTTCAAGTCAAGAGAAGATAAAAATTTCGAATTTCCCAATTGGTCTAAGATCTGGTTAATATAAGGCAAAGGATAGGCGTCATGCTTTGATACCTCATTTAACTTTCGGCTGTCCAGGCAAAAGCGTAAGGTACCATCTGCCTTGGGGGCCATGGTAACTGGATTATTCCATGGACTCGAGCTGGGCTCAATGACGTCTAACTCCAACATTTCATCTACCTGTCTATTTAATTCTTCCAGCTGGCTACGGTGGTCCGCTTCGACAAAACTCGAAACCGCTGTCATAATTGTCTTCTGGTAGCGCTCCGTCGTGTTCACTTGTGGGCAATACACCGGCGTAAGATGTATCTCTGGTATGTTCCTTTTAGCAAAGAGGCGTTGTACGTCGCCGCCTGTGAAGTAAGATGCATTGTCCGCTATGATAGTCTGGGGTATGCCGTGAATCATAAAGACGTGGTCATCGAGACGCTGGGCTATTACCTTCCCTGTGGCTCGACGAAGCGGGAATAGCATGCAATACTTACTGAAGCAGCATACTACTGTTAATAAATAAGTATTTAATTTCCTTGATGGCGGTAAGGGACCAACCAAATCTAAACTTAGACACTGAAACGGCCTCGAACATTCCTTCGCATGGCCCATGAAACCAGGGGTAGATTGCTGACTGTGCTTGTATGCCGCACATACCGAGCAGTTTGCGACGAAACTTACTACATCTGAGTACATTCCCGGCCAGAAGTAACGAAGTTTCAATCTCTTGTACGTCTTCGCAGTACCGAGATGAGCCGCCATTGGAACAGAGTGATTTTCGCGGAGTATTTCCTCCTTGAAATCCGCCGGTATAACCTCCCTCCATTCAAAATCCTTTTGTAGAGCATTTCCCGACTTAGTATATCGGTAGAGGCGGCCGTCCTTTATCAGGAAGTTTGGACAGGAGGTCGGGTTGTCTTCGCAGCGTTTGCGGACTTTTAGGTACCAAGTATCCAAAATGAAGTCTTTGTTTATTATACATAATGGTACGGATCTCGACAAAGCATCCGGTACCACATTTTCGGAGCCTTTACGATGCTCAATGACGAAATTATAAGGGGATAAGCGACAACCCCATCTCTCCAAGCGACCCGTTGGATTCTTAAGATTAAGGAACCATTTTAGACTGGAGTGGTCTGTTATTATCGTAAATTTTCTACTCCCCTCTAGGTAGGGTCTAAAGTGCTGTACTACCTCGACCACCGCAAGGGCCTCGCGTTCCGTAGCAGAGAAATTCCTCTCTGCTGGGGCTAAAGAACGACTGAAATAAGCCAAGGGATGTTCCTCGCCTTGGTACTCTTGAGTCAATGTTCCGCCTATGCCGAAATCCGAGGCGTCACAATGCACTGAGAAGCTTTTTGTAAAATCTGGATATGCAAGAACAGGAGCCGTGGTCATGGCTTTCTTTAATTCGTTAAATGCAATGTCAGCTTCTGAAGACCAACGAAAAGGTGGGGCACCTTTCTTAGTAGAGGTAAGTTTGTTCAACGGTCCCGCTATATTGCTGAAGTTCCTGATGAACCGCCTGTAATAAGACGCTGTACCCAAGAAGCGTTTCATCTCCTTACGGTTCGTTGGCACCGGAAAATCTATTATGGCTCTGACTTTATCGGGATCGGTCCGTAATCCATATTCGTCAACAATGAAACCCAAGTATTTTAGCTGCTTTCGAAAGAATTTACATTTGGTTAGGTTAATTGTAAGGTTAGCAAAACGCAACCGTTCAAGGACGGTGCGTAAAAGGGTAATATGTTCTGCGAACGTTTCAGAGGCAATGACGATATCGTCTAAATAAATAAAAATGCGACCATTATACTCTGGCCCAAATAAAACGTCCATGAGGCGCTGCTGAGTTGCAGGCGCCGAAGTCAGACCAAAACTCATGACCTTGAAATGGTACAGGCCACGCAATGGCACCGTGAACGCCGTTTTTTCCCTGGACTCCTGTGAATCTAGCGGTATCTGCCAGAAAGCCGATTTCAAGTCAAGAGAAGATAAAAATTTCGAATTTCCCAATTGGTCTAAGATCTGGTTAATATAAGGCAAAGGATAGGCGTCATGCTTTGATACCTCATTTAACTTTCGGCTGTCCAGGCAAAAGCGTAAGGTACCATCTGCCTTGGGGGCCATGGTAACTGGATTATTCCATGGACTCGAGCTGGGCTCAATGACGTCTAACTCCAACATTTCATCTACCTGTCTATTTAATTCTTCCAGCTTGTGGGGTGCAAGTATGTAATAACGTTGTTTAATAGGCTTCGCGTCTCCGGTATCAATAGTATGGGAAATCAAATGAGTGCGACCCAAACCTTTTGATTCCGATGAAATGGTTTCAAATTCTTTAAGGAGAGACTCCGCTTCTGCTTGTTCTGCCGATGTTAATGATTCCAAACCCTGCAAACACCTAACCTCAGAAGTAAGGATGAGTGTGTGTTCCTCATCCGACAAAGAGCAGTCCTTTCCTAGTAAACCCAAAACCTCCGGTGCTATCTCAAAGGCCTTCCAAAAGTTTATGCCGAACAAGAGCCTTGTCGAGACCCCTGGAATAACATAGAACTTGATTATCGACGTCCTATCTGCCACCACAACTGGTAGGAACACGTATCCGACTACCGGAGATGACGATCCGTTCGCAGTAATAATATGATCAAGATCACTGGACTTGTGAACTGTAACGACATCCTCAAAATATTTCCTGGCATCCCCTCCTAGAATTGAAATTTCCGACCCAGAGTCCAGGAGTCCGTTGTACTCCATATCGTAAATCCTCACCTTAAGGTAGGGCCGTAAATCTTGACCATCTATTAAATCAGTTGGCTTTGTCTTTGAACATGAAGAAAAAAACATTCTCAGTGTCGACAGCCAGCTTTGCCAGTCCGCCGCGTCGAAATGTGACGTGCGCGGATGCTTTGTCGCGTCTATAGAGACGTCCCTAAGCGCGGCATCTATTATAGGCGTACTCCCCATATTAAGTTTACTAAATTGTTCCACTTTGTCCTTCCGTGGGGGTAATGTTTGGGTATGATTTAATTTTGAATTTAATTTTGGGGGCGTTTCTTGGAGGTGTTTTATTTTATCTGAAGAATATTGAGTATTATTATGCGTTATTGTTATGTTGGTAGTCGGTGTCAAGTACGAATTATTTTTATTTCCGTTCGCAACTGTTAAAGTTTTATTTTGCCGCGGTCGATGTTTAATGGTATTATGGTGATAATTAGTGTTATAGAATATTAATGTTTGTTGTCCACCTGTATGTGGTGTTCTGTTTTGATGGTTATTGCTACGTAAATGGGTAAGTTTTTTATTTTTAAAATCGTTTTGGCAATCGGTATTGTCATATTGCAGATTAGGGTAAAAAAAATTTTTTTGAAGCTTTGATGTCTGTGGATGAAGGGGAAAAAGCGGGGTGGCGGGGGAACATTTGTTAGGGGGGTTAATGGGCATCCAAGCGTTAGTAGGCATAAGCGAGGGTATGTTAGTATTATTATTGTTTTTAGTGGGTGGGGGACGCTTTGGGTAAGGTAAATGTAATGCGGTAATGGTTGCATAAGTAGGCAATGAGTTAGTGGCCCCACTGGTACTTGGTAGGTATTTGTTATAAATGGTGGGGTCCGTTTGTGCAACGTCTTTTAATTGAATTTTATTAGGGGGGTTCTGCCCCATGTAGGTATTGGTAAATGTAGGTATTTTTTTTGTTATAATATTTTCTTCATGTTTTGTAGTGGTGGTAGGTATATTGTTCAAATGCAACGGAACACTGGTATGGTTTTGGTTGTAAAATATCGTATGTGTATTGTTTGTAATGGGGCACGGTTCATGTTTACATACTGTTTTGTTATAGTTGTGGGATTTGGCCGCCATGCCCGGCCAATTACTTAGTTTTTTGTACTCGACATACGGTTACAGTTTGTGCAAGTTGCCGCGGTTACATTCTGTTCTCCACAACGATAACAAATCAGCTTCTTTGGTGCCCGACATTCCTTAAGGGTGTGTCCTTGCACTCGGCATTGAACGCAAAACTTTGTGGCTACCTCTACGGGTGCCGCCTTTGATGTCAATTTGACTGAGGCACCCCTATAACATAAATCATTAGCCAGTAATTTTGAGTTGTCGGTGCTGGGCTCTGTAAATAACTTAGCGCGTTGACTGGCGGCTTCCAGCTGTCGACACTTATATTTCAATTCCGCTAGGGTAGTTATATCTTGCAAAGCCAACTGCTTCGAGTAAAAAGGTCGGATGTTATGCATGACTGTACTCAATTGCTCGTCGCTTGAAATCGGCCTGTCTAAACGCGCGAAATAACACTGCATGACACTTATAAACTCGATTATACTTTCCTCAACTCCTTGAGTTCGTGATCTAATCTCATTCAATAAACGTTCATTAAAATCTATTGGCAAGTAGTCCCGTAATAATAAGGACTTTAAATCAGCCCACGAGTGTACCTCGGCTTTTATGCCCTCATACCATGATAAGGCAGTACCGGTGAAGAGTTCGCAAGCTGACCGGGTTAAACTCGTCTCCGGGATGTCACGCGATATCCTCAATGCCTCCAATCTATTTAAGAATTGTTTGATGCACGTTTTCCCGTCATAAGTAAGATTTAATTTTTGTACCGCGGCTGGTTTAACCACGGGGGTCTGTAGGGTAAGTGTGCCTTGAACCGGGCTTGACTCCAGTGATAATGAACTTTTGAAATTATACAGTATATTATCTAGGCGGGCGAGCAAATTGGTCAGTGTGGTGAACATTTCCGAATAAGTCTTGTACTCCGACTCTGGGGGAATGAGTCGTGTTAATCGGTGGTACAGGTGATGTGCCACCGCTTGTACCCTATTTAAACTTTTCAGGGAACTTCGGCTCCCTGCCAACTCCTGCAACTCCTCCTTTAATTTCGTCAACTTTGAAGAAATGGTTTCAAGTTCCAATTTGATATCGCCCTGGAATTCCGCTACCTCATCCGTTGGTATTTCTAAATTCAACTTTTTCACCTGGGCCCTAAGTTCAGCCACGGTATCCGAAGGGACTGCCAGCCTAACGGCTGCCTCATAGATTAGTTCATCTTTCCTTAGAAGGTTAAATTGAATTGGGCGTTCCGCCATTGTGACTAATTATCGGTGCGTTTACCCTACTAAGTGATAATAGCTGATAAGAGAGCTTCCCCGGTAGATACGCTTATGTAAAAATATGTTAATTATACCTAAGGCGGTGGCGGTATGGTTTTACAAATGACCGTAGGTGCAAGGAAATATCTAGAAATACAATTGCTGGTAATCTCAGCTTAAGCAATAATTCCTCAATTATTAAGTCTCAACATGTACTCGACATAGATGTACAAATACGTTCACGAGCATTCACTGATACCAGTGGTAATGGTGACTATTAAATTTATAATTAAAGTAGGTAGGTAAACACAAGTATTATTTTCAGTTTTAAGTACACATAATATAGTATTGCTCTTTAGTAAGAGAGAGCTTCTGTGAATACAATGGTAAGTATTTAGTTTATAATTAAATTAGGTAAGTAAACATAAGTAGTATTGTACACACAAACTCCTTCCGTCCTTTTGTAAGTGGGAGCCTCTGTGTATACAGAGCGTTGTAACCAATGTAATTGCAAAAATGAAGGTGCAAAATTAAAACGGTTGCACACACGGGTAAGGCGGTTCGGCTGTTAACCCCAAATATGCCAGTTTATAGAGCGATGACCTAGAAACTAAGACCGAATAACCTATTCGGGCGCCATGTAATGTTTATTATTTTTTGCTAGTGCATGGAAGTAAACAAGAGAGATAGTAACATCAGTTTATTAGCAAACGCCCCACACGGGGTACTTAGTATTAAGTTTTATTCTAGACTAGGTTAGAAAGGTAAATATATTTAGACACTAGGTGACCTAAGCCTGCCGGCTAGCTAGGTTCTATTGTAGGGTAACAATCGGTCTTGGCTAGATTTAAGGGGGAAACCGAACCGCCTGCCGCTTTAGAAAATCGGGAATTAATTGGGTCGGGCTTAGCTGAGTCTCTCCGGGAAGGCTCCGTCGCAGCTAGCAGGTCACCTGCTGCTCAGTGGAGGCCGGCCCACTGTCGGCCCTGACCACACACCTCCTGTAAGGATGCCGTCCATATAAGTATATGAGTGAGGGGGGCTGTGATTTCCTACAGCCGGTAGCTTAAGGGCTATAGACTTTGAAACAGTCGAGAGCGGGACTTGATAGAATCGTCGATCGTTCCCAGTGGCAGAAGGCTGGGTTAAATTTGGTAAAAGTACGATTAAAATCACTACGTAAGGTCTACTGTCGGGTTGGGAGCTTACCTGTTGGAGGATAATTGTCCCACTGGGCGGAGAGAGCTGACAAATGTCAACTCCTGGCGCGACTTTGGCCGCGGGCCGCGGTACCGCTACGTCACCGTTCGTTAGCCAGGGTGAGCTGAAATACCACAATACGACCACACTATAATATTACTCCACGCGGACACAATTCAACAAGTAATCTTTTCGATTTCCCAGGGAAATCGCCTGGAATAAACCGCAGCTTACCCTAAGTAAGGTTAGGGCGAGGTGCCCACCATGTGCACCTTTTCGGACACGTATTTCTCTCGTCCCGCGCTCCGCCAGACCTAAAATATTAATGAATCCAATTAACTGGTAATTGCTCAGCAGAATTCAACACAAATCACCAGGAATATACGTACGAAAAAGTAAAGAAATTAATTATTTGATGAAATGCCGGCTTCTCGCCGGAGAGGAAAAAACAGAGTTGCCAGTATCGAATTGTCCATACCGATCACGCTAACGTCAAACGTTGGCGTGTACTATTTGAAACAAATAAATTATGCAGGAGCCTGAAACGCTGAAAGGAGGCCGAGTAGCGACAAATTATCAAATAGTACGATTTATAAATGCCGGGATGGTTTATTTTAGAACCGAGCGGAAACCCACTTTAGCATTCAGGCAACACTGAGTGAAGTAAGTCTGTTTGAGACACCGTTTTAATCGACAATCAAAAAGAACAGAGGCGTATTTCCGCGACGAAAACACAGTTATATATTACACTGCGTAGGCCTTTGTGCCGTGTTTTGTGGTTGGCCGCTCCCAGCATGCCTCAGCTCATCTGAGGTGGCAAGGGATGCGGCCGTTTTTTTGGCGGTGATGCAACGCACCTTCTGTTATTGGGCCCGTATCTAGGGCCAGTGGCCGTCTTCGGGCGGCGTGGGATGGCGGGCCTTCAAGGCTCGCGGCGCGGCGGGTCTAGCGGTCGCCTTCGTGCGGCTACTGGCTGAGTGTTGGCTCCCCGCCGGGCAACCCGAAACCCGCACTGAGTGGACCGGGGGCGCTACTCACTGAGAGTAGTGCCGCGTGGAAGAAAACCACTATAATAAATTACCCCAATCCCAAGGTGAGCGGACCGTGCCGATGGGATGCGTGGCTGGAGGGAGTCCAGTCATTAGCGTGCGGGGGAGCTCACCCCCGAAAAAAGAGACGACGATGTAGAATATGAATAAAAGCAGTTTCAATTTTCTCCGGGCGGGTAACCAATCCCGTCCAGCCGCCTCGGCGGCTGGCTGCCCCACCGTATACGGAGGGGGCAAAAACTGCTCCGTAGGCCGGCCAGATGCCGGCCTCCGTGAACATGACTCTGGCTATATCACAATGGACACCGATCGTGGAGGTATTCTGAGGCTGAGGGGTGGCGGTGGGGCCCACGGAGACGGACCCGATTCGGCCCAGCCACCAACCTACACAAACTACGGAGAAGTCTTCCGCCCCCGCGCCGCCCTTCCACGCTCACCAGTGCAGGGCGGGGGCGATAGCCCAAGTATGAACCAGGTGGGCATTGACGTTAATGCGCCCGCTTTACAGATCGCGCCGAAACCATTCACAGACGGCCCAGCGCGCGACGGCGCTGGCCGCTTTCTGCCACGAGGGCAGAAGAGCGAGCACTCTGGGGAGCGGGCCCCGCACGCGACCTTGCAAGCGGCTGCGTGTGCGAGCGCGGAGCGAGAGGCCCAGAAGGAGAGGCGCGCGTTAGCGCCAGCACTGGAGAGTGGGCGAGAGGCCCGCTCCGAGAAGATCCTCCGGGTGATCCTGACCCGCGTGGATGAAGGGATGCGTCATGGGGATCCGGCGCAGGATACGGAAAGAACCGTCTCGCCCGCCGACCACCCGCATGTCGGGGATGACGAGGAGGGGCAGCGGCCACCCTCCGCTGACGAAGCTGCTCCGCCGTGTAAAAGCAGAGCCAAGGTCAGGGGGCGGAGTCGCCCACACTTGACCCCATTCAAAATTAAAGACCCAGAGGGCGCACGGGAGACATCCGTCGACTCCCCAGTGCCCCGGTCGGACATGGAGGACCCCCCTCCACGGCTATCGGACTCCGAGTCGTCAGTTACGAGCATGCGGATATTCACAGAGTACCCAACACCAGCTAAGGAGTCCAATCTTGGTAGTGGAAAGTTCTGGAGGAAGGGTGAGAAGCGGCCACTCGCACTCTCGGGCTCAGACAGCGAAATAGAAGCCCTGAGAGTAGAGGACGCCACTCTAGAGAGTGTCAGGCATTTCCTGAAGCCGACATCAAAACGGGGTAGGGGCAGGACGCCCACAACAAATGATGCAGGCCCCGGAAGGTATGCAGAGGAGAGCATCGCAGAGAAGACGCGTGAAAGACGGCTCCAGGCGGAGGAACAGTTGGCCGCCTATAATCAGTCGGTAGAAGCGGCGGCAATAGGTCAAGACGGCCGCCCCATGAACTTGTTGGACGAGGCCAATTCAAAGGTGCGGACTTCGGCCGTGATACAAGCCGAAGTCAACGAAGACCTAGACGTTATAGGGAAAGTGGCCGACACATCCGGACACCTGAAGGGCACGTACGTCAAGGCCCTACATGGTGTGGTCACAAGGCTTGGCAAAAATTTTGCAGCCATGAAGTCCTTGACTGCTACTGAGGAAGTTGTCCGCCTGGAGGCGGCCAATGCACAACTGTCGTGGCAAATGACAGAGCTACGAAAAGAGGTTGCGCAGTTGCGTGCCCGGCCTCCAGCGGTGAACGAGCATGAGCTGGGAAAGTTGGTTGAAGAGGTGTCGCGCTCCAACCGCGAACATTTCACTGCCATGCTGAACGCCCGCCTGGAGGGCATCGAATGTAGACTCCTTCCGGAGCCAGGAATGCAGCCGTCGTTGGCAGCAGACAACAACGTCGCTGGCACCAGCGGGCGGAAGATGGCAGAGCCTAAAGCGCCTGCCCCTGCTCCTCCAACGGGAAAGAAGGGGAAGAAAAAACCCGGCAAAAAGGCCAAGAAGGATGACCATGTGGCTCTACCAGCTCTGCCAGCCGAAGCCCCTCATGTCCCCCCCCCCATGCCGCCTACGCCGGCGTCCGGGAATGAGACGTGGACGGACGTCATCGGGAAGGGCAAGAAGAAAAAGAAGACTGCCGCGCAGGGAGCAGCAATAATGAACACGGTGAAAGGCACTCTGCCAGCTCGCTCCGAGGTCCGTAAGCTCCGCCCTCCTCGCTCGGCAGCAGTAGTCCTGACATTGCAGCCTGACGCCAAGGAAAAGGGTGTGACATACGGACAGGTGCTCGCCCGGGCTAAGTTGAGCATCAATCTCGAGAGCCTTGGCATCAGCGCCGTAAAAATTCAAGCGGGCAGCCACAGGTGCCAGAGTACTAGAAGTACCAGGAACAGCCAGTGGCGAGAAGGCCGATGCGCTGGCCAAAGAGCTGGCGGAGAAGCTTGGGCAGGATGTCCGGATCTCCAGGCCGATAATGTCTACAGAGCTGCGCCTCACGCAACTGGATGACTCGGTGTCAACCGGCGAAGTTATTGCTGCCGTTGCTAAGGCCGGTGGCTGCGAAGAAAGCCACATAAAAGCAGGAGAAATTCGCCAGGACGCATCCGGCCTAGGCTCAATCTGGCTTCGCTGCCCAGTCGCAGCGGCTAAAAAAGTGGTGGAAGCTGACCGCGGGAGGCTACAAGTGGGGTGGGTCCGTGCCGCGGTGAAGCTTCTCGATAAGCGCCCCATGCGGTGCTATAAGTGCCTGGAAAAGGGCCATGTCAGGGCACAGTGCGCTAGCGAGGTCGACAGAAGCAATCTCTGCTACCGATGCGGCAAACCCGGTCACAGAGCGAGTGAGTGCTCTGCGTCGCCACACTGTGTTGTGTGTGCAAAAGCGGGCAAGAAATCGGACCACGGGTTGGGTTCAAAACTATGCTTAACCCCCCGCCCGAAGGCGGCAAGAAATAAGGCTGGAACCAGCCCCAGGGCACCTGACAGCAGGCCAGATGCGCGTGAGGAGGATCAGATGGCCACCGATTAAGATGGCCCTTCGCGTACTGCAGGCGAATCTCAACCACTGCGCCAGGGCCCAGGACCTCATGTTCCAGTCCCTGGCACAGTGGATGATCAGCGTTGCTGTGGTGTCAGAGCCATACTCAATCCCTTCCCGGGGTGACTGGATAGGCGATGTGGACGGGTCTGTTGCATTAGTTGCGCGAGCGACGGCCGGTGGTCCGCCGCTGACAGGTGCGATAAAAGGGAGGGGCTATGTGGCTGCGCTCTGTGGGGAAATCTGGTTCGTAGCGGTTTATTTCTCTCCAAACCGCTGTCTGGCTGACTTTGAGCGGCTCTTGGATGAAATAGGGGCTCGAGTCGGTCAGTTTCGCCCACGCCCCGTAATCGTTGCTGGTGACTTTAACGCTAAATCCACGGCCTGGGGCTCCCCGGCGACGAATGCGAGAGGAGCAACCCTCGAGGAGTGGGCAGTTGCGTCTGGCTTGGCGGTCATCAACCAGGGAACAGCAGACACGTGCGTGCGGCAACAGGGTGGCTCCATCGTGGATATCACGTTTGCGAGTGCCTCCCTGGTGCGCCGTGTCCAGGGTTGGGAGGTCATGGTGGGGGTGGAGACATTGTCGGACCACCGATACATCCGGTTCGAAGTCGCCACACCCTCACAGACTCCGAACAACCCAAGCCGGAATGGCCCAGTCGGTTGCGGCCCAAGGTGGGTTCTCACTAAGCTCGACCGGGAACTGTTGCAGGAGGCGGCCATCGTGCAGGCCTGGTTGCCCGCACCAGAGGGAGAGGTATTGGTAGGGACCGAAGCTTCCCGGCTCCGGGAGGCCATGTCGCAAATTTGTGACGCGGCCATGCCCCGGGCTAAGTCCTTGCCGCAAAAACGACACGTCTACTGGTGGACCGCTGAGCTTGCACAGATGCGCGCGGACTGCGTAGCTGCTCGGCGCCGGCACATGCGTCAAAAAAGGAGCAGGCAAACAGATGCAGACGTGGAACGACGCCTGTACGAGGCCTACAAGGCCTCCAAACTGGGGCTCTCGGTGGCCATAGGGCGTGCAATAGAGGCAAGTCGTGCCGAATTTCTGGAGATCCTCAACGCCGACCCGTGGGGAAGACCATACAGACTCGTCAGGAGCAAGCTGCGACCCTGGGCGCCTCCACTGACGCAGACACTACAGCCGGAGTTTATGGCTCGTGTGGTCGCGACGCTTTTCCCGGACAGGAGACCTCACCAGCCGCCTACAATGGCGCTGCCAGTGGTGAGACCAAGGGATGAGGAGACTGTCCCACCAATCCGCCCCGCCGAGTTGCGTGTGGCGGTCAACCGGCTCCGTGCTAAGAATACAGCCCCAGGACCTGACGGCATCCCGGGCCGTGCTTGGGCCCTGGCCATGGAGACCTTAGAGCCAAGAGTGCTGCGACTCCTGACCGCTTGCTTGGAGCAGGGTTGCTTCCCTAAGGAGTGGAAGGTTGGCAAGCTGGTCCTACTCCGGAAAGAGGGGCGCCCGGCGGAATCTGCATCCGGCTACAGACCCATAGTCCTGCTGGATGAGGTGGGTAAGCTTTTCGAGCGGATAATCGCGGCCCGCCTCACCAAACACATGGACTGCGAAGGACCGGATTTATCCGACTGCCAATTCGGCTTCCGCCGAGGTCGCTCAACGGTGGACGCAATTCAGCGGGTCAAGGAAATGGCCAATGAGGCCGTGTCCCAGGGTAGGGTTGTCTTAGCGGTGTCATTAGACATTGCCAACGCCTTTAACACCCTGCCCTGGGACACAATAAAGGAGGCGCTGCGGTACCACCGAGTACCCCTCCACCTGTTCCGAGTTATAGAGGCTTACCTCAGTGAGAGGTTCGTCGTCTGGCCAGGGCAACAGGAATGGGGTAGAAGGGAAATGTCCCGTGGAGTTCCACAGGGGTCGGTCCTAGGGCCACTCCTGTGGAACATAGGTTACGATTGGGTTCTACGGGGGGAAAACCTGCGTGGTGTTAAAATCACCTGTTATGCCGATGACACGCTCGTGACGGCCCAGGGACCCAGCTACCGCGACGCAGCCGTTTTGGCGACGGCGGCAGTTGCCCACTGCGTCGGTAAAATTCGACGGCTAGGCTTGGAGGTGGCTCTAACAAAGTCTGAGGCCATATGTTTCTATGGTCACCGAAGAGCACCCCCAGCCGGTGCCGAGATTGTGGTGGGAGGGGTTTCGATTGCTGTCAAACCGACGCTCCTGTACCTTGGCGTCGTACTTGACAGCAAATGGAACTTCAAAGCGCATTTTGAGCGCCTGGCACCCAAATTGCTGCGCGCGGCGGCAGCCTTTGGGCGTATACTGCCAAACCTGGGAGGGCCCAGGGCTTCATGCCGCCGTCTGTATACGGGTGTGGTGCGATCGATGGCGCTCTACGGTGCCCCAGTCTGGGCTGTTGCCCTCAGCAGCCAGAATATCGCACAGTTGCGTCGACCGCAGAGAGCGATGGCTCTGAGGGTAATCAGAGGGTACCGTACCGTAAGTACGGACGCTGCGTGTGTTCTGGCTTGTACCTTGCCATGGGACCTGGACGCTGGGGCCCTCGCGGCAGTATACCGCTGGCGCATGGAGGCACACGACCGAGGCGAGTATCCGGCGCCTAGGGAGGTACAGGCGAGAAGAGACGCTGAGCGCCTTGAAATGGTGGAAATGTGGGAGGAGAGGCTGGAGCGGCCAAGTGCCGGCCTCAAAACCATCCAGGCAGTTCGTCCAGTTCTCCGACAGTGGTTGGACAGACGCCATGGTGCAACGACATTCCGACTGACGCAGATCCTCTCTGGGCACGGATGCTTTGGAAAGTATCTGTGTCGTATAAGGAGAGAGCCAACCGCAGCATGTCACCACTGTGACAACTGCCTGGAGGAGACGGCCCAGCACACGCTAGAGGTGTGCCCAGCCTGGGACGGAGAACGCCAAACCCTGCGCTCCATAGTAGGTCATGATCTCTCGCTGCCAACCGTGGTTAACAACATGGTCGGCAGCGACAGGGCATGGAAGGCAGTTCTCGCCTTTTGCGAGACTGTCATGGAAATTAAGGAGGTGGCCGAGAGACAGCGGGAGGTAACTTCCGAGGATCCCGGCCGCCAAAGGCGAATAGGGCGGAGGCGACGAAACTATGATCGCCAAATCCCGCATTAACAGTGGCCAGGGCCGGCAGGCTTGGGGAAGTCTGTCGGCCGGATAACCAACTGGCCCGAGTCGGCAGTGCACGCATCCACGCGCGCCAGTCATTCAGTGTCGGCGCAGGCAGGGCTAACATCTTTCCCCCCTCCTGCTAAAGAGCTTGGGGCCCTCCACCAGGCCAGTCACCGCCGGGTCGCGGAAGAGTGCCTTTGGCGTGCCCGTAACCCGGCAATATCGTGACGAGATGGAAACCGTGGGGTTTTAGACGGTAGTCCGGGCGGTTCCCGGGAGCCCGTCATACCCGCCCTGTCCCACCCGGACATGGCGGGATGCGTAAAGGCATTTCCCCACGTAAAAAAAAAAAAAAAAAAAAAAAAAAAAAAAAAAAAAAAAAAAAAAAAGGTTGCAAATGATGGACAGCACTGACGTGATCAAAGCAGTGATTGCCAAATCAGGCAACCTAAAGGGGACCCACCAGCGGAAGCTGAAGGATGCGGTGGCGGCTTATATGGATGCTGCAACGGTATTGATTAAGCGCACATCCTCGGAAGAGACTGAGAGGCTTGAGGCCCAAAACAATCGCCTGCAAGCTCAGATGACTGAGCTCCAAAGAGAGCTCGGGGAGCTGCGGAGTGAGCTGCGCACAGCTAAAGCAGCTCCCACACCGCAAACTCATATGCCGGAGGACGCCGAACGCGACATAATGGTCAAAGTGGGGACCATGGTAAACGCTCGGCTGGATGCGTTAGAAGATCGGCTTCTCCCACCGTCGGCTGTGCGCCCATTGCTCGCGGCGGACAAAAAGGGACAGGGCGCACCGCCTGCCACCAACTCAGCAGACAACAACGTCGCTGGCACTAGCGGGCGGAACATGGCAGAGCCTAAAGCGCCTGCTCCTGCTCCTCCAACGGGAAAGAAGGGGAAGAAAAAACCCGCCAAAAAGGCCAAGAAGGATGACCATGTGGCTCTACCAGCTCTGCCAGCCGAAGCCCCTCATGTGCCCCCCCCCATGCCACCTACGCCGGCGTCCAGGAATGAGACGTGGACAGACGTTATCGGGAAAGGCAAGAAGAAAAAGGAGACTGCCGCGCAGGGAGCAGCGCCACAGCCCAAGCCCAAGCAGACCCAAAAACTGCGGGCACCACGCTCAGCGGCCGTAGTGCTGACGCTGAAGCCGGGAGAGGGCCGCCCCACCTACGGGGACATAATCAAGGAGGCTCGGTTGAAGATCGATCTGAAAGACCTCCAGATCGAGGGTGTCCGATTTAAGCGGGCGGTCACTGGAGCGACCATCATTGAGGTACCCGGGGCGACAGCGGGCGAGAAAGCGGATGCTCTCGCGGAAAAGTTGAGGGCAACGCTCAAGAGCGAGGACGTACAAGTCTCGAGGCCCACGAAGTGCTCGGAGGTGCGCATTACGGGTCTCGATGACTCAGTGACACCGGAGGATGTCAAGGCAGCAATTTCAAAGGTTAGCGGGTGCGATGCTGGCCTTGTAAAATGCGGCGAAATCCGTCAGAACTTCTCGGGGTTAGGCACGGCATGGGTCCGTTGCCCAGTAACAGCAGCCAAAAAGCTGGCAGAGGGCGGGCGCCTGCTGGTAGGTTGGGTATCCGCACGGGTGCAGCTACTGGCTGCTAAACCCATGCGCTGCTTCCGGTGCCTCGAGGCGGGACACGTCCGAGTACAGTGCCAATCTCAGGACGATCGGAGCGAGCTGTGCTACCGATGTGGCCAGCCCGGCCACAAGGCAGCCACGTGCACCGCCACGCCGCACTGCCCAGTCTGCGCAGCGGCCAAAAAACCAGCGGGACATGCCGTAGGGAGCAAGTTGTGCGCTGCTCTCAAAAAGAAGGGGAAGTTTGGCACTAGGCCACGGGCCACCCAGCCGAACTTCCACCCGGCCGCCAATGCGGCACCAGAGACTGAGGAGGCTGTAGAAATGGAGGAATAATAATGGCCCTCTCCTTCTTGCAGGCGAATCTCAACCACTGCGCCAGGGCTCAGGACCTCTTGTTCCAGAGCATGGCGCAGTGGCTGACCCACGTGGCTGTCGTTTCCGAGCCATACTTTATCCCCCAAAGGGACAATTGGGCTGGGGACCATGATGGCTTGGTAGCGTTAGCCACGCAAATGGCTGCTGGCTCGCCACCGTTCGATAAAGTCGATAAGGGAAGGGGTTATGTTGCCGGGCGCCTTGGCGGCATCCTTGTTGTCGGTGTCTACTTCTCGCCAAACAGGAGCCTGGCAGATTTCGAGTCTTTCCTGACGGACGTGGGTGCGGTCATTAGGCAAAACCGTCCAAGCTCTGTGCTCGTTGCCGGGGATCTCAACGCCAAGTCCATGGCGTGGGGATCCTCGTCAACGGATGCGCGCGGTCGCGAGTTGGAGGAGTGGGCCATCGCAGAGGGCCTAATCGTTGTGAACAGCGGGTCAGTCGACACGTGCGTGCGGCAACAAGGTGGCTCCATTGTGGACGTGACGTTCGCCAACGCCGCCTTGGCGCGCCGTGTCCAGGGCTGGGGAGTGCTCGAGGGCATCGAGACCTTGTCGGACCACCGTTATATTCGGTTCAGCGTCTCCGCACTAACAGATGCTCCGAGTGGCCCTATCAGCCGCTCTCTGAGAGGAGAGGGACCACGCTGGGCACTAAAACGCCTCAACTGGGACACATTCCATCTTGCCGCCGAAGTCGAGGCTTGGAACCCCGTTCCTGAGGGCCCAGTGGATGTGGAGGAAGAGGCGCAAGCGCTCGGCGGATCCATGACAGCGATTTGCGACGCAGCAATGCCCCGAGCAAAACCCGTGCCTCCGAAACGCCAAGTCCACTGGTGGTCGGTTGAACTCGACCAGCTGAGACAGTCCTGTGTAGCTGCAAGGCGCATGTACAGTCACCAGCGGAGGCGTCGACGCAGGGTCCCCGTCCAAGAGGCGGAACTGTACGCCGTTTACATCCAGTGCACGAAAGACCTTCAGCTGGCCATAAGCCAGGCGAAGGAGGGTTCCCAGCAGGAGATGCTCGACACGCTCAACAGGGACCCGTGGGGCCGACCATATAAAATGGTCCGCAGCAAACTTCGCCCCTGGGCCCCACCACTGACGAGAAGTCTCGAGCCGAACCTGCTGGGGGACGTGGTCGCGACTCTGTTCCCGGCTAGTGAAGGCTTCTCTCCGCCAGACATGGCGCCGCCCACCGTACCTGGTGACGACGAGGAAGAGGCTCCAAATGTGTCAGTCGGAGAACTCGGAGCAGCTGTTCTCCGTTTGAAAGGAAAAAACACGGCCCCTGGACCTGACGGGATCCCGGGCCGCGTCTGGGTCCTAGCCAGTAACACGCTGGAGAACAGACTGCTCAGACTTTTCTCGGGGTGCTTCGAGCAGGCTCTCTTCCCCAGGCAATGGAAGACAGGCAAACTTGTCCTTCTAAAGAAGGAAGGGCGCCCTGCGGATTCCCCGTCTGCATACCGCCCAATAGTCCTGCTCGATGAGGTGGGCAAGCTTTTTGAGCGGATTATAGCTGCCCGCCTCATTAAACACCTCATCCGAGTCGGACCGGATTTGGCGGAGTGCCAGTACGGGTTCCGTAGCGGTCGCTCGACCGTCGACGCCATCCTTCGCGCAAAAGATCTTGCGGACAGGGCGGTGTCAGAAAAAGAAGTGCTATTGGCGGTATCCTTGGATATCGCCAACGCATTTAACACCCTGCCCTGGGGATGCGTGATGGAGGCACTACGTTTCCACCAAGTGCCCGCCTACCTGAGGCAAATGGTCGGCGCGTACCTCTCTGAGAGGTACGTAATCTACCCAGGCCGGGAGGAGTGGGGACGACAGGTCAGAGATTTTGTTTACTTTTATTTTGCTTTTACAAACTTCTTAAATCTATTTCTTAAATTTATAAATTTCTTATTTGCTAGTTATGTTCACAATTTTAATTTATGTTCCTCCTAATATATTCTCATGATATATGTGAGTACATAATATTGTTTACCTATTTCTATTTCTTACAAGATTTACAATTTTTGTGCTAAATTCCAAGAATATTTCTCTCTCCCTTTTGGCTTCCATTATAGTGCCTATATTTTCCCACCTTATCGTCACTCCCATTTTGGCTTCGCACTCCATTCGCGCATAGTCGTGCACCGGGCATTCTGTTAGTAGGTGTTCCACGGTTTCATCTTTGCTCGGCTCACAGATGCATGATGGGTTGTCCTTGCACTTGAATCTATGCAAGTACGAGGAGAACCCACCATGTCCCGTCATTAGTTGAGTCACTGCCCCCGTGGGCTGGATTTTTCTTACGAGCCGGTACGCGGCCACCGCATCCGGGAAGAACCCCTTCGTCACGGAGGCCGTTGAACCCGTCGCGTATCTCTCAGCCCACTCGCCAAGCGTCTCCTCACGTATGAAACGCTTGGCGAATGAGATGGGACACCGGTCGTAGTCCGCCTTCTTCCTTGACGAAAGTGCTGCTACTTTCGCCAGCTCGTCCGCCCGTTCGTTGCCCGTGAGACCAGCGTGTGCCTTGACCCAAAACAAGAAGACATTCTTGCCCTGGTCATAAGCAGATTTAATGTTGCGTCTCGCCTCCAGTGCCAAGCGGTGGAGCGAGCCCCGGTTCGTCAGCGTCTCAAGAGCAGCTCTTGAGTCGCTGAAGATACCAAAGCTCGCCTCATTCCTCCTTTTTATCTCCTCAGTTGCCCTGTGTATTGCCAGGAGTTCGGCCTGGTACACGGTGCAGTAGTTGGCCAAGGTAATCTTGATGGCTTTGTCTTCGCCCTCACCTTTCCATATGGAGAGGGAGGCTCCGACTCTGCCCTCGATTTTACTGCCGTCAGTAAATATTTGAACTTCCTGCACCGCGTATCTGTCCAGGGCTTCACGGTCCGGAAGGCACGTGAAGTCCAACTCCTGGCAAAGGGCCGGGTGAGGAGACTCCGAGTATTTTGACGCAACCTCCATCTCTCTGTCGTCGGGCAACGCTCGGGTCCGGCCTTTCCTCGCATTGTACAAGTCGGCTGCTTCCCGTATACGGAGGTCGAGGGGCAGGATCCCGGTCAGCACCAGGGCCGAGTCCAGAGATACTGTGCGGTATGCTCCACACAACTTCTGCACAAAGCCCCGCTGCACTGCCGCCAGCTCCTTCCTGGTTCCTAGCTTTTGCGCGGCCGGTGCCCACGCCGCTGCCGCGTACGTGATGACGGGCTCCACTGCTGCGGTATATATTGATCGGATCACCTCCGGGTGTAATCCCCAACTCACTCTCGCGGCGGTTCGGAGTTTTTTATATATGTTAAGGGCCTTTCCGCAGACCCTAGCGACGTGCTGATTGGAGGTGAGACGGTCATCAATAGTCAATCCAAGGACCTTGAGTTCTTTGGACATCTCGATGTTACGCCCCCCCATGACCAGGACCGGGGTGTCATATTTAAGCGTTTTTGTGATAGTTATAGCTACAGTTTTGGCTGGTGCAAATTTTAGCTTATTACTGACACCCCACTCCAGGACACGTGAGAGCGCCGCGTTCGCCTCCATCGAGACGTCCAGTCCCGTCCTGCCGTCAAACACCATCAGCACGTCGTCCGCGAAGGCCTGCACGTAGTGGCCTTTTCCCCCTAGCCGCTTCAAGAGTGGATCGAGGAGGAGGTTCCATAGTATGGGCCCGCCTATCGAGCCCTGTACGCAGCCCTTTTCTGTTTTCCTTTCCGCCCTTTTACCCCCGTACCTGACTTCTACATGTCTGTCCTCTAGGTAGCTGTCAATTACCCTTCTGATGTTTATGGGACATTCTTCCTCCGCCAAGCGGGTCCTTATCCTAGGCCACCAAGCGCTGTCGAAGGCTCCCTCTATGTCCAATGATACCACTGTGACTATTTTCTTTTGCTCAAGTTTGGCTTTTATATGTTGCATTAGGACATAGAGGGAGTCCTCGGTGCTGCGCTGTGGCATGAAGCCGTATTGGTTCGGGCTGAGTCTTGGGACCAGGTGGTGCCGCAGTCTGGTCATAACCATTTTTTCGAATATTTTACCCAGAACCGGCAGGAGCCCTATGGGTCTGTGTGACTTCACGTCGGTGTAGTCAGCCCTCCCTGGCTTTCTCAAGATCACCACCACCGCTTTCTTCCATGCTTTCGGGAAGTGGCCCAACTCGAGGCATTTGTTCGCGACAGCAAGGAAGACGTCGGTGTGACTTTTGATTGCTCGTTGACATATGTCCGCCGTGAAGCCGTCCTCGCCCGGGGCCTTTTTAGGGTTGAAGCTGTTCGTCGCGGCCATAATTTCTCCTTTTGTAAATACCGGGTCATGTATCTCAGCATGACTTGGGTTATTTACTTCGAGTGCCTTATTACGTGTCTCGCGATGTTCAGCTCCATCCTCTCGTCTGTCGTCTTCTGGGTAAAACCTTAGCGCAATCCATTGTGCTGACTCCTCTAATCCCAATATTCTTCCTTCCTTCATTAGCGGTAGGTCCTCTGCCCTTCTTTCCGTTGTTTTGAGAGAACCCTGTATATGCCGTCCCAAACCGTTTCCTTATCCTGCTTCTGGCAGAATTCCTTCCAGCTGCGTGTTTGTGCCATCTTTGCCCCTAATTTCTTATATATTTCCGTGTGGAATCATGTTGGCTCGCAACATTTCTATTAATAGTTTGTTACCTGAAAGAAGCTGCTCGGTTTTAACATTTTTAACCAATTACCTAACAAAAGGAGTTCCGTATAAAATAGCCCAATAATAATAATATCCTAATTATAAACCTCACTCATGAATTACTTCAATGCATCAGTGGTACTTGACGTATATACTAAATCACTACATATGTTTACTAGTGTAATTTGGTATTACACTAATTTACTGAAACACCTCGCGAAACTTAATTAAAATAAACGCATTCGAATAACTGAATTACATATGAAAAATAGTACGGCAACAGTCGTACGTAATATACTAAAATAGCTTATATATAACCGTATTCCTAATAGTAAAACCCTACATAATTACTAATAATTGCTCGCTGATTAGGCTTAAACCATAACCATCAATTATGCATCGCTTAGGGATAAACCGCACTCTTGAATGGAGGTAGTTACAAAGTTACAATACCGCTACACATTTAAAACACTCGCATAGGTATATACTTTATGCTGCCAACCGATATTGATTGCTAATAGAAAGATATGATAATGTTGGAAATAGACACAGACAATACACTCACTGATCAGTAAAATAAAGTTAGATTAAAATCCTACCAGAGATTGGGCTCGCTGGGACCACCCAATTTACCACAACAGCCGAAGATGCTGCTCGACGGTAGACCTTGCAGCTCTGCCATACACTGCTAGCCTCTGCCTCTGGCCCCGTCGCTGCCTCGTAGTAGTTGGAGTCCCGTCTCGTGTCCGTAGAGAAGTGAAGTGTCGCCCCACAGGTCCCGAGAAAAAGTGACGCTCCTCCGCGCTCAACGCCTTAAATACCCTCGCCGACACCAGAACCACTGTAACATGAACTCTCAACCGATATAAACCCTTATGGTCATTGTTATAGCTTATTCAATCGCTTGCACCGCCCCCTACGGCGTCGTCGTAATCATACATCTAGCTCCTATTCAGTGGGTACCGTTGGCGCCACTATGTCTGGCCCACGCCACACAAGTCGAAACCCGTCGCACCACAATTACTAGCTCACGCTGTATGTTGATATTCAATACCAAAATTAACCTCAAACATTACAAAATATTTGTGATTATGAACCCTAAAATCTCAATGAAAATTACCACACAACAGCCAAACCCACCTTGAAATTTAACTGGAATACATTTAAACTCACCCTAAAGTTGGTTTCTGAGTTCAAACAACGTTTATTTTAGATTCCTCCTAATGAAGTCTAGCCCCACCAATGCTCTACAAGTAGAATGCGCGGAACCCCCTCTTAAATTTCGCCGGCAATTTTTGGCAGACAGTTATTTCTACCGAGCTTTACAACTCTCTTATCATCCTATAATCCATCGTCTTTATGATCTTAGGGCGGTTTCCCATTGGTATGAGGAAGACTCGCCTTGCCTCGTGAAGAGCCTAACGAGATTTCAGCATCTTAAAGATCCGGTTTTCCACTCCACTCGGCTTCCCCTTTTTGAATTTTGTTCGGGCCGACCGTCTGCCCGCCCCCTTAGACTCCTCACGTGTGTACGCCTCTTTTGAGTCTGTGGTTTGACAGTGACACTTCACGTCAAACACTTCTTGTAAACGAGAGAAAAAAGATATAACCTCGTGGTTGCACCCGAAAAGGGACGAGTGTTCTTTGGTTAATTAGGAAACGCATTTTCCTTGTTTTGTGTAATATCGCTCGCTTTGAAGACACACGGGTGTCCGAGTGTTTTGTGTGGATATTTCGGTGACATCGGAAGAGTTGGTGATTTGACGCCGCGGATTGTTGGCGATACTGGCGTACGTGGCGGAACACCACGGCTGCTTCTTCAGCCCGGAAACCTTCTTGATTGAACTTGACTTGACCTGACAGTTGACTGAACCTTGACAGACACTAACCGGAGTTGAAGCGAACATAGCGCCTCCCGGAATCAGGTGAGTTGAACAAGTTTTGTAGCCAATCCACTGGCTTATATGACCCGCGAAACGCGTGGCAGTTCACTACCGTCGCACTAGGCGAGGAGTTGAACAATTTTTGGTACCCAGAGCGTGGTTACTGACAAAGAAAAAACGCGAATTTTGATAGTTTTTTCCTTTTGGGTAAAAAGGGCATTTTGAGGTTATTTGTTAAAACCAAATTTAGCTACAGTAATTAAAACTTCTATTTGTGGCACTGCAAGTGTTTTGTACTGTAGATTTCACGAAATTATTGTACTTGCAGTGCAAATTAGTGAGATTACAACCTCCGGAAGGTGATTTTGAGTGTTTGGTACAATTTAATTTGGAAATTAGTTGTAAGCTAGATTATTGTACAAGTGATCTAACTAGCCAATTATAGATTATAAATTGAGCTTCCACTGCGTTTTAAGAATCTATATTGGTTGTTATTGTAAGGCATTCCTGTAATTGAGTTGACATTTGGTTTTGATTCACTAGGGTGACCAAGAGATTGGAATTTTCACATTAATTAAATTAATTTTAATTTTCTCTGGTATTGTTGGAAATTAATTTAAAATGGGATCTACACCTAAGGCTAAGATCCAGTCTGCGCTGCGTTGGTTTTCATCTGCAGCAGCTTTGGTTGACAGAAATGACCGGGAGGAGGCTTTGTTGGCCCGGTACGAGGAGGTGTCAGACCGTCTTAAGGCTGTGGAGTTCCAGGCTGAACTCTACCTAGCGGAGCCCGGCCGGACGACCCCGGAGACCGAGCAGGTGGAGCGGGACTTTGAACAATGTATGGATTTTGGGGACAGGATTGTCGAGAGAGCTTCTAAGATACTGCGGGTTCGGAATGGTGCGGCCCGGGACGTTCCGAAACACGCAGTTATCTATAACCCAGGGTTGGCAGCGCGCTTGCCAGCCATACAGATGCCGGTCTTCCGAGGAGACCTGGACGAGTGGACCAGCTTCATCGACCTCTTTGATAGCTTGGTGCATGCCCGGACGGACCTGCCAGCGGCGTTGAAGTTGGCGCAGCTGATGTCTGCTCTCGTCGGGGAGCCGCGCGACTTGATCGCGCATTTGTCGGTCACCGACGACAATTATGAAATCGCGCGCACGTTGCTGAGGGACCGATACCAGAACGTGCGGCGACTTGCGGATACTCTTATGACTAAGATCTGGAATATCCCTCGGATCGCTCAGGCTTCAGACATCCGGCTGAAAATGCTGAATCCTGTTTTGACAGCGACCAAAGGGTTAGAGAACCTTGGTTTGCCGGTGGACCAGTGGTCCTACATACTGTTGAATTTTTTGTTGAACCGGCTGCCGGCTGATGTACGGGCCAGGTTTGAGCACCGGTATGGTGGTGAAAGTGCTCAGCATCTGCCGACCTTCACCAATCTTATCGACCAATTGGAACTGGAGTGTCGACGGGCCGACACCTCGGATCTACCTCCACCCCCGAGGCCTCCTGGAGCCCAGCGGGCCCAGGGGAGAGTTGCACCTCAAAGGGGAGGGTGGGGCAAATCGGCCCCACAACCAGCGGGTCCTCACCAATATAATATCAGTGCATTGGACCCTGAAGTCTGCCTATGCTGCAAGAACCCTGGCCATCGGGTGCCAGCGTGTCCGAAGTTTCTTGCGCAGTGGGTTGTGGGACGCCGCAACATTGCTAAGCAGCGGCAATGGTGCTTTGTTTGCTTGGGCCCACATTTTGTGCGAGATTGTGCCCACCCGCGGGCGTGTAAGTCCTGTGGTGGGAAGCACCACCCCATTTTATGCATGAACCGCAGTAGGGATACACCTCCCCCCCCCCCCTGCGCAGGGGTCATGCTCCCCTGTTCGGAGTCAGCAGCGGGCTGACCAGGGGCCCATGGCCTACCAGTGGGGACGTCGGGTAACACCCCCCTCCCCCCCCCCTCCAAAACTACGCGACTACTTCGCACGCACCCGTGCCCCAACGGGGGGTCCTTACGGGCGGGTGCCCGCAAACGCCTCCACCCCGGCAGGCGCCACGGATGTCGCCGCCGCTTGTGGAGCGACCCCGCTGGGCGTCGGGACCTCCGGTGTACGGCCGGAGTAGGACATACCAGGGGGCGCAGGCGGCACGCATGGCGCGACGGCAGTACCAGCCGGAGTGGGACCCGCTCGAGCGGTACGAGCGGCCCGCCCATGCGGAACGGGATGCAACGCGTTATCCCTGCTAGGGATACGCCGCCCACGCACCAGCAACCGCCACGCCCTTGGAGACCGTGTTATTGCCCACGGCTTCGGTTTGTGTTTGGGGCCCTGGCGGAGGATCAGCCTGCGTGCGCTCTCTCCTTGACACGGGAGCGCAAGGCTGCATGGTATCCAGTAGGTTGGTGCGACAGTTGGGCTTGGTTGTGAAACCCCACCCGGAAAGTATACGTGGGGTAGGCAATGTGACAGTGTCAAACCTGGTAGGGCAGACCTTACTCACCTTTGGATCGGGTCCCACTTCACGCGCGAGGATTAATGCTCCCGCGTTAGTATTGGATGAAGTGGTGGGGAGACTCCCCCAGGTGAAGCTGCCTCCAGAGGTTCGGAGTTTGACAGCTGGATTAGTTCTGGCGGATGCTGGATTTGACAGACCTGGTCCGATTGACGTGTTGCTGGGTGCAGACGTTCTTGGGCGGGTGCTGTTGAGCGGCAACCGTACCTTACAGCCTGGCGGACTGGTTACACTGGAAACGGTGTTTGGCTATGCTGTAATGGGTTTGGTGTTAGCGGCTCCACCGCCTCCTACTGAGGAGGGCTGTCTGGTTGGAACTGCTCTTTCAGAAGCCGTGCAACGGTTCTGGGAGATTGAGGAACCACCTACCGCGTCGCGTATGAGCCCCGAGCAGGAAGAGTGCGAACGGTTTTACCAAAATAATACTGGGCGCCTCTGCTCTGGTCGGTTCATAACACGACTTCCTCTGCTCATCCACCGACCTCCTCTTGGAGCGTCACGTGAGATGGCTGAGAAGCGGCTGGTTTCGATGGAACGCCGAATGAGAAGAGATGCGCTCTTCCGGCAGAAGTATGTGGACTTCATGAGGGAGTACGAGGGTTTGGGACACATGTCGGTGGCTCGGACGGACTGGAGTACAGTGGAGCACTGCTTCCTGCCGCACCACGCGGTCCTAAAATCCCCGGAGTCCAAGATTCGTGTGGTCTTTGATGGGTCCGCGTCCACCTCGACTGGGGTGTCATTGAACCAGTGTTTGCATGCAGGTCCTAAGCTGCACAAGGATATCACGGATATCCTCACAAATTTTAGGAAACATCAGGTGGTGTTCGTCGCCGACATCCGGATGATGTTTCGGCAGACAGTGATCCATCCTGATGATCGTCGGTATCAGCTGATCTTGTGGCGTGAGAGCCCTGATGAACCGATGTTGGTGTACGAGCTGAATACGAATACATACGGCTTGAAGAGCAGTCCGTACATTTCAATTCGAACTCTGTTAGAATTGGCGTCTCGAGAGAGACTGAGGTTCCCTCGAGCGTCCGCCATTTTGGAACGGGACTTATTTGTCGATGACGTGTGCACCGGGGCAAACAGTGTCGAAGAGGCTTTGGTTTTGCGGGATGAGCTGGTGGAACTCTTGCGGACGGGTGGATATGAATTGCGCAAATGGATGTCCAACTCACCGGCCGTGGTGGCCGGCCTCCCCGAGGATCACCAGCAGGATCCGCACCTGTTCGAAAATGTTGAGAGCCCGCACATGTTATCAGTCCTAGGCGTGCAGTATCGACCAGTCCAAGATGTGTTCACCTATCGGGTGGAACTGGATTCCCCGAGGGTCTGGACGAAGCGGCTGGTGCTGTCCACGGTGGCCAGGACGTACGATCCGAATGGATGGATCGCGCCGGTCATCTTCACGGCGAAGGCATTTATGCAGCGCCTGTGGATGGTCCAACTGGGTTGGGATGACCCACTATCCGGAGATTTGTTGAGCGATTGGGAGGTTTTCTTCTCCACGCTCCCGGAGATAAATCGGGTCGAACTGCCGCGTAAGCTGTTGCCGGCAGGGAAATGCCGAGTAGCCCTACACGGGTTTTGCGACGCCTCCGAGCGAGGGTATGCAGCTGCCGTTTACTTGCGGACGGTCAGCTCCGCCGGATCGGTCGATTTGCACTTGGTAATGGCGAAGAGCAAGGTGGCTCCCCTTCGCACGCGCTTGACAATCCCAAAAATGGAATTATCTGGAGCGGCTCTTCTTGTACGCCTACTGAACCACGTGGCCTCTACCTTGAAGGACACCGTGAACCTTGAGGAGAGTGTCTACGCATGGACTGATAGCCAAATTGTATTGTGTTGGCTGCAGTCGTCATTCCATACTTTGGAGGTCTTTGTGGCCAACCGGGTCTCGCAAATCCAGAATTCGGAGACTGCCTTGGTTTGGAGACACGTGCCAGGTGAACTGAACCCAGCGGACGTGGCGTCCAGGGGTTGCACGGCACCTGAGCTTGTTGCCCACTCACTGTGGTGGAGACCAGATTGGTTGTTGGAACCGGAGACACTCTGGCCTGCCAGTTGTGTGATTGGGACCCCATCCTCTGGCTTGGGTGTCCACCTTGTCGAGACCGCTCCAGTGTCAGACACTGCTTGGTTGCTAGAACGGTATAGCTCTCTCGACAAGCTTGTTGGAGTGACCGCCTGGGTCAAGCGATTTATACACAATTGTCGCCACCCTGACAACCGGTCACGCGTTAGAGTTCTCGCCACAGAAGAGCGGAATGCCGCCCTACATCATTGGATTAGGGTTGTGCAGGAAGAACACTTTGGGGACGTATTGAAGCCCCTGCGGCAGGGACGTCCTAAGCTACCGAAGGCGATAGCACGCCTCAACCCGTTCATTGACGAGTCGGGTACACTCCGGGTTGGAGGACGGCTCCGCAACGCTAGCTTGCCGTACTCGGTGCGCCACCCCATTTTGCTGCCTAAGAAGGGGCATCTGGTGGAATTGTTGGTGATTGACCGCCACATAAAGAACTCGCATGCCAGCTGCAATGCACTCTTGGGCATTTTGCAGCGAGACTTTTGGATATTGAACAGCCGACGGGTTATTCGGAGCATCGTGTTTCGGTGCTTGCCTTGCTTTCGGCTCAAGGCAGCCACGATGCAGCCCCAGATGGGGGACCTTCCTCCTGATCGGGTCAACGAGGCTAGGACCTTCTCTAGGGTGGGGACCGATTTTGCGGGACCCTTTTTAGTGAAAACGTCGCGACTTCGAAATGCGAAGGTTGTAAAAGCGTATTTGTGCGTTTTCGTATGCCTGTCGACCAAGGCTGCTCATCTTGAACTTGTTGGTGATCTTACGACGGAGGCTTTTATTGCGGCATTGGATAGATTTGTATCCCGTAGGGGACTCCCATCTCTGATCCGGTCAGATTGTGGAACCAATTACAAGGGTGCCGACCGTTATTTACAAGATGTTGTAAAATTTTTATTTGAAAATAAGATTGATATTGGAACAGACCTCTCCCGTCGGGGTATCACCTGGACGTTCGATCCGCCAGGCTGCCCCCACTGGGGTGGAATCTGGGAGGCTTGCGTGAAGCAAGCAAAAGCCCATATGTATCGGGTAGTCGGTCAAACTGTATTGACTTTTGAGGAACTCGCGACGTTGTTTTGTAGAATTGAGGCCGTCCTCAATTCCCGTCCGTTGTGTCCGCTCAGCTCCGACCCAAATGACCTGGAAGCGCTCTCTCCAGGCCATTTCTTGATTGGTCAGCCACTTGCAGCGTTGCCGGAGCACCCCCTCCGGGACATACCCTCCGGTCGTTTGTCGCGCTACCAGATGCTGCAACAAATGGCCCAGAACTTTTGGACCAGATGGTCATTAGAGTATTTGCATGTTTTGCAGCAGCGCCTCAAGTGGACTGACAAAACCAGTCCCCCCAGAGTTGGAGACCTTGTGCTAGTTAAGGATGCTAACCTTCCGCCACTGCGATGGCGCCGGGGGCGCATCGTTAATTTGTTTCCCGGTAAAGACGGGACCCCTCGGTTTGCCGAGGTCATGGTTGGGGACTCGGTTCTGAAGCGAGCGGTAGCAACCCTATCGCGACTTCCCCTAGTATAGCGGACCGGCTTAGAGGCCGTTCCGAGGCGGGTGATTGTTCGGGCCGACCGTCTGCCCGCCCCCTTAGACTCCTCACGTGTGTACGCCTCTTTTGAGTCTGTGGTTTGACAGTGACACTTCACGTCAAACACTTCTTGTAAACGAGAGAAAAAAGATATAACCTCGTGGTTGCACCCGAAAAGGGACGAGTGTTCTTTGGTTAATTAGGAAACGCATTTTCCTTGTTTTGTGTAATATCGCTCGCTTTGAAGACACACGGGTGTCCGAGTGTTTTGTGTGGATATTTCGGTGACATCGGAAGAGTTGGTGATTTGACGCCGCGGATTGTTGGCGATACTGGCGTACGTGGCGGAACACCACGGCTGCTTCTTCAGCCCGGAAACCTTCTTGATTGAACTTGACTTGACCTGACAGTTGACTGAACCTTGACAGACACTAACCGGAGTTGAAGCGAACATAGCGCCTCCCGGAATCAGGTGAGTTGAACAAGTTTTGTAGCCAATCCACTGGCTTATATGACCCGCGAAACGCGTGGCAGTTCACTACCGTCGCACTAGGCGAGGAGTTGAACAAATTTAGTTATGAAATTGTAACTCATCAGCCCCGTATTATTCTTAATATGGACATTTGTCATGATGATCCAAATGCCGATGAATATCTACGCCAGATTCTTACCCGTGAGTGGCTTGGTTGGAACACAATCTACTGTGATGCATCCAAGTTGTCCCCAGCTGGTTGTGTAGAGGTGGGAGTTTTCCATTCCCAGTATGATATAGTTCAGAAGATTAAATGCCCTCCTGAAACTTCGGTGTATACTGGAGAATGTATCGGCATCTTGGAGAGCGTGAAATATATTTTAATATTCAATTTAAGAAAAACTATAATTTTCTCTGTGTCCCTTAGTTGTCTACAAGCGCTTCTCTCTAACCCGTTTTCAGTAAGGTTCCATAATCCTATTATCTATCAAATTAAGGAGAATCTCATAAAATGTAGAAACCGAGGGTGCGAGGTTGTCTTAGCCTGGGTCCCTGGTCATACAGGGGTTACAGGAAATGAAAGGGCTGATCAGGTAGCAAAGGATGCGGTGGTCTGTGGTGATAAGATACCGTTCAGAAATTATTGTCATGATTTGGTTCCCTTGGCGGCTAGGTATCTTATTAAGGCTTGGTCTGCCGACTGGACAACATCTAGTAAAAAACGGGCACAGACTTATGCACTCGTTCAGCCCACGGTGTCGCGAAAACCGTGGTTCTCAAAGTTATTTCTTCCAAAACCATTTTGTTCCACTGTTATACGAATGAGGCTGGGTCATTGTTGTACTCCTGCTCACTTGAAAAAAATACACATCCGGGATTCCTCCTTGTGTGAATGCGGACTAGACGATGGGAACCTTAATCATATATTTTTCGCGTGTCCTTTATATAATCACAATTGCTTATACGACCAGGGGAACTACCAGCTTTAAGTTGCTTGATAAAGAAGGCTACCTCATGAGTGTCCGTTGGTCGAAGGAAAAAAGACGAAGCTGGGGAATTTTCACCTTTATAAATTTTGGCCAAGTCCGCCTCGCTTGCTCCCATTCTATTAAGTGTCACTTCCGCTAAATTCCTACCGACAGAACTAAAGAAGGAGTTAACTTTATTTAACGATGCTGTAGGGTCGGTGTCAAGATGGAGCAGTTCAGAATCCTGGATGCGGGTGTTCGCAATATTGCATGCCGATTTTACCGTCTTCCACGTCTTCTTCGCATCGAGACGTGCTTCTAGCAGCTCTCGCTGATGGTATTTTGCTTTGACTTCTTTTAAGAGATCAGCGGTAGTGTTCCTATACCTTTTTTAATTAAATAAAAATTACCACACAACAGCCAAACCCACCTTGAAATTTAACTGGAATACATTTAAACTCACCCTAAAGTTGGTTTCTGAGTTCAAACAACGTTTATTTTAGATTCCTCCTAATGAAGTCTAGCCCCACCAATGCTCTACAAGTAGAATGCGCGGAACCCCCTCTTAAATTTCGCCGGCAATTTTTGGCAGACAGTTATTTCTACCGAGCTTTACAACTCTCTTATCATCCTATAATCCATCGTCTTTATGATCTTAGGGCGGTTTCCCATTGGTATGAGGAAGACTCGCCTTGCCTCGTGAAGAGCCTAACGAGATTTCAGCATCTTAAAGATCCGGTTTTCCACTCCACTCGGCTTCCCCTTTTTGAATTTAGTTATGAAATTGTAACTCATCAGCCCCGTATTATTCTTAATATGGACATTTGTCATGATGATCCAAATGCCGATGAATATCTACGCCAGATTCTTACCCGTGAGTGGCTTGGTTGGAACACAATCTACTGTGATGCATCCAAGTTGTCCCCAGCTGGTTGTGTAGAGGTGGGAGTTTTCCATTCCCAGTATGATATAGTTCAGAAGATTAAATGCCCTCCTGAAACTTCGGTGTATACTGGAGAATGTATCGGCATCTTGGAGAGCGTGAAATATATTTTAATATTCAATTTAAGAAAAACTATAATTTTCTCTGTGTCCCTTAGTTGTCTACAAGCGCTTCTCTCTAACCCGTTTTCAGTAAGGTTCCATAATCCTATTATCTATCAAATTAAGGAGAATCTCATAAAATGTAGAAACCGAGGGTGCGAGGTTGTCTTAGCCTGGGTCCCTGGTCATACAGGGGTTACAGGAAATGAAAGGGCTGATCAGGTAGCAAAGGATGCGGTGGTCTGTGGTGATAAGATACCGTTCAGAAATTATTGTCATGATTTGGTTCCCTTGGCGGCTAGGTATCTTATTGAGGCTTGGTCTGCCGACTGGACAACATCTAGTAAAAAACGGGCACAGACTTATGCACTCGTTCAGCCCACGGTGTCGCGAAAACCGTGGTTCTCAAAGTTATTTCTTCCAAAACCATTTTGTTCCACTGTTATACGAATGAGGCTGGGTCATTGTTGTACTCCTGCTCACTTGAAAAAAATACACATCCGGGATTCCTCCTTGTGTGAATGCGGACTAGACGATGGGAACCTTAATCATATATTTTTCGCGTGTCCTTTATATAATCACAATTGCTTATACGACGAACTTATAAGACTGAAGGTTCCTCTCCCAACTCACATTTTGGAACTTATTCAAATTAAGAATAAAGATATCTTGATGGCCTTGGGATCTTTTTGTCAAAATAACAAGCTTAAGATTTAACATATAATTTTATTTCTATGTATTTGTGTTGTCTTTACATGTTACTAACTTTGTAGTTGTGTCTCGTTACTCATAACTGTGTGGTATTTATATGGGCTTCTAATTAACTGATTTGTTTTTCAGGAGTAGTAACTATTTCTATTATTAAGTCCGTTTAGGTATTATAATTTTTTTAAATCTAAATCGACATGACACTGGCTAA